>OZ023206.1:33002866-33080366 GCA_963995525.1 Escarpia spicata
CGTTCCGTTTTGCTTGCTTACTTATTTCTTTACATACTTTCTTACTTATTCGTAGCGTCGCCAGGAAAACAAGTCAGACAGCAAGCGACGCCATCCATGTCTATCACAGCCCATTCTTTCTATGATATTGTTTTACTTAATGTTGTTTTGGTGTTGTCGTCAATGTATCATAGTGAAATGTTCCAATATTACTGCGTCCCGGTGAGTTGGACTTGTTCACAAGCACTGAGTGTGAATGAACTAGACAAAGACATGACTGATGTCCATTATCTAACTGGAAGTTGAAGATAAAGAATACGGTGATGATGATGACGATGTCAGATGGAACGAGTATACATTTCATTATTGCAGTTACCATTTGTGTTGTATTTATCATATTACCATCGGTTTTACTCTATTTTCATCATCATTTTCAACAATAAACCTCTGCTACAACAACAACAACAACATGACCTACCACCACCGATTCCCGGAGGTTTTTTGTATAATTTATATGTTGCGCTATAAGTTTCCGTCGACGTATATAAAGGGATTGTATATTTAACAAACTGTCATCCAAAATAGCAGTTCTGTACACATCTACCGCAAATGCACAAGGCATAATAGCCATTTGTTTATCAAGACTGCAACAGTTGTTCGCCTACGTGCCACCAAGCCGAGGACGTGTGTCTTTCGACCAGTCACCTGGCGCCGTTGCTCCTAAAATAACTTGTTTTGCTGATATAATCTGTATACTGTTATCTATATTATAATAAATTCGGTAACGACGTTGCGCTCAAAATAATCATCGAACCTAGTTTTCGATAACACAGCTTGGAGAGGCTGGCAGGCACCCGAGCGATAGGTAAGCAGAAAATAGTGTCGAAGAAGGCAGTTTGGAAATGACAGATCGACTGATGAAACTCTCGTCCGTGAGACTAATTCAGATATTAACGAACACATGATAACGTCGTTTTGACCTTTCTATACGATCGCATCGTCACTATATCGCTACAGTCTCGGCTCGTTTAGCTTACATACCTAGTGATAAGCTAATTGCAGATTATTCTTCGACAAAAGCTTCGGCCGTTGGTTGTAGCTAAACATTGTGAACCATTTGAAAGGCTTAGTGTAGACATCAAGGTGACATCTGTTATCAGGCATTGATTTTGAGTAGATTGAGTGGATTTAATGGATTTAATTTTGTTTGTGCGTTCGTGTGCTGACCGTTCCGTTTTTCGTGCCTCACAGGCTTTCCTTAACAAAACAACGGTTGTGTTTGGGTGTGTGTTACATGACATAACCTAACAATGGCGTCTAGAATCGCACTATCTGCGCTTTTGATTGCAAGACGATTATTCGTACACAAATATCCACCACTGTCAATATGTAAATATTCATTCATGCAGCTGAATGAACTGTAGCAACGTAGGGTGAACGAACTTGCCCAAGATTCGACACGGCAGCAAGGGATTTGAACACGGGTTCTTTCGATTGAGAGTCCGATACTCTAGTCACTGCGCCACTGCTCTTCGCTAATGACAGCGTGGCTTAATGCTGCCCAGAAAAGTCGATGTCGTATTCGATCGAACAGGTCTGCCGGGGAGTAACGTGTGAAGCCTTTTGAACAATCCTAAGGACTATATTCCATGCTACATATAAGTTTTACTTTTTGTTATTCATGATATTACCGTACCATCTTTTCTTTGGAGAGCCTCTTGCTCATTTGTCTTTTCAACCACCCCTTTGTTGCAATGGGCAACAGATTATCTTGCTTCCTTGCTATGTGACCTGCCCATGTACAGACTTTGTTTCGATGATATAACTGATTGCATCTCGTAATATGTGGGATTCCTACAATAATATACCCTCCTTTCCAAGCCGTATTATTTCGGCGTTGTCGCTATGAATTATGCCGAAGCGATTATTAATTATGCAAACTGTTAATAATCTACTGATCGATTAACCTTAAGATCACTGGGGCCGCAATTCGCGGAACGTTGATATGCTGTGCCACCGGCGCTTGCGATTATCGTTAAACGGATTTTGTGTGAGCCGCTTCTGTTTGAGCCCGTCACGCGTGGTTGGCTTGTTCTGCGCCCGTTGCAATTTGTGCGCACGTGACAACCAATCGCTCAGCAGGAGTATCGCCTCATCTTGTCCAAGCTGCTGGTCATCCAGACTACCTGAGTCGTCGTTGTCACATACGCCCGGCTCTATTTATAGCAATATTCTGGACGTGGATTGATCACTTTCCTCCGATATCTGACAGCATTAATTCAGTGCGAAATACGTGTGAACAGCAAACGGACACTCTCTGTTATTTGGGCGTTCTGTGTTTGCTGATCGGTTGTTTCACCTGGACCGACGTAGGGAACACTGCTTTGTATTGCAAGACATCCGGCGTTCTCGGGAAGTGTTCGGACTTGGCAGACGTAGCAACAATAAAGGTTTGTTGAACATTTCCCACCTCTGCCGTAAGTCAACATCTGTATTGTACTGTTATTACTATTATGGGGAGCAGTGTAATGAAATTGTAAGCATTTATACATTATATTTTCACAAGTATATAATGCCAGTATTAAAAGTGAAAATTTCTTAAAAATTTATTATTTGAATTCCATTATAGATTCGTTTAATCAATCGTGGTTTGTGTTCTTTAGTGTTCATAGCTCTAATGCAGGATTAGTTTTGGTAATCTGCGCAGATGGCTTAATAAGTATGCGAACTTCAAACAATTTCTTGACATATCCAAGACGATAATTACCTTGCATAGGTTTTTGTTCAGTGATATATATATATGTGTGTGTGAAAATGTTTTTTTTTCTTCAAAATCTTGAATGAATGCGATTTCACTACTTGTAAATGTGTGATCAACCTTGTATTATAATACTTAGAGGCGGGGCTACTTTTACCCATTTTCGATTAAGTTTGAGTAGACCTAGTGGAACATGATTTAACATTTTGTGTGATTATTTTATCAAAACAAAATTACCCATTTGCGCAAACGAGATCGGATGCTGTTGTAGATAGGCTTGTTTTTTCTTAACATGTTTTGAGCTGATTAAGATACGACATGATAAAATGGAACTTTACATTAAACACAACGTAATAGTCCGATGCGTGCAACTGGCAGGCTAGCTCTAGTATACATATCTTGAACATTAAAGGTGTTTCTCTACAAGTACCGGTGCGTTCCTGTCATTCCCTAATTTGTGTTGCAGGGACCGGAAATGACATCATCATGGCTTAACGTGAGAACGATACAGCACGTGGCGGCACTGTGGGTGTTTGTTCTTGTGTGCACTTCTGCCTGCTTCCTTAGAAACTGCCCTGTCGGTGGAAAGAAACGATCACAGGTCGACCCATACGCATCTACTACACATCAAAGAGAGGTGAGATAGCTCGATACTCTATGGCGCTACGCTAAAGCTCCTTCAATTCCAGTTTGCTGCGTTCGTGATGTTTAAGAATCACCAATCGCGAAAAAGTATGTAGTGCTACACCACCATTTAAAATGTACTTTGTTTTTATCTGTCTAATGTATGTGATGATTTTATTTATTTATTTAATTTATGTATTTAATATTATCATCATTATTGTAATAATAATACTTTTAATACATAGGACATATGTTAATACGTGTTGTATGATTGATGTAAATGATGCATGAATGGCTCGGACATCGAGATTAGTGTAAACGTTACATGTTACCGAATTAATATAACATTATCAATCAATCAATCAATTCACTACGGTATGCTATCTCGTTTGTGCAAATGTGTAATTGAATATTAATGATATCATCCGACAAATGATTACATTATGTTTTACTTGTTGAAGTTGAAGTACGTAGACAATGGCAACATAGCTATGCCTCTATACAGGCCAATTACGACAACGTTTCTTTCACGTTCACAAGTTATCTCATCAAAGGTCAACGTCAAGAACCGAGCACCTTTTTTTCTTATGAGATCCCAAGAATTAACTATCTACCATCACCCCTTCCACTTTCCTCCATGCATTCGCCCGAGTTTGCATTTGCCTGATCTCTATGTTTCAGTTTATTTTAATTAGCTTGCTGTCGTATATAAACAAATCTTTTTTCCTGTTGCCCGTCTCTAATCTCTTCCATCCATGTTCTTTCACCCGGTTCTCTTGTACAGTGGTGACCTATATTCTGTTGTTGCCGTCCGTTGCTCCTTATCACCAGACCCCTCTCCCGTTTCATCTCCCCCTTCTTTCGGAATCCCCTATTTTCGCAATCCTCCCAAATCAACTGAGTCTTCCCCTTTTCCTGCGGCCTTGATATTTCTCCACCTCTGTTCTCTTCGGTAGTTTGCGCGCATCCACTCATCAATTTGCGTTACCAAATTATGCGGCTTCTTACAAAATTTCGAATTAACCTGCACTGCACCCCGATCTCTTCCATACAAGTCAACTTATGAGGATCAAAATTACCGAGAGTATTAACCAGCGGCGCAGTACATTTGTCTCACACCAAGCACATTCGCAATCAATCACCCCACCTGTCACATGTGTACACATGCCCAAAACGATTACTTTACCCATTCGGTTAGGCCTGAAATTTGGCTGCTTTGGAGGTAAAATTTTGTCATATCGGTTGTGAATTAGGATGTCTTGTCGGTGATTAAATTGAGGAATAATTCACCGAAGTGTTATTGCCGCCGAAGTGGTATTCTGGCCGTTTTGTAGCATTTGTTGTATGAAAGGTTTTGATAACTATTAATTAAATATACTCAAATTTCCGTTACAAACTAATGAATTTTTAAATTCATTTTGATAAAAAAATATAATATACTCTCTGTGAATGTTGCGCCATTTGAAGGATTGGTATTTTTGCTAGTGGCACAAATGACGTTTGTTAACACAATGCCAGACGCAGTGCAAAACAAGTAGCTTACTGTTGATTATGAGATACTTTGTCACAAACGATGGCAACAATTGGATTAAAAAGTTATTGATCTAATTGGAACTCTTCCCCTATTGTTCTGTTTACGGTTACGTAATTATATATGTGTGTGTGTGTGCGTGCGTGCGTATGCGTGTGCGTGTGGGGGAGGGTGCTGATTTTGATTTGAACGTACAGTGTATAGTAAAACGCTACAAACAATTCTTGGCGACCCGTACATTCAGATAGTTAATTTGTGAAAGTAAAATAAATTATGTTAAAATAAATAGGCATAACATAAAATAAATAACAATTTGGAATATTTTAATTTTAAAAAGCTTGCTGAAAACGAGGAATCACTAACTGGGCGTTTTGTCTTCTTGCGAATGATACAAGGAGGGGGAGCCATCACGTGTAGTAGGGCCAATGTTCCAAAAATTGTATAATTGGGTTTTAGCAGGTCCAAAAATAGATGTTTGATTCTGAACAATTAAGTTATTTTTTTCTCATTGGACATAATATATTGAGACACATTTTCCATAAACAATTCAATGTACTATCTGTTACTTTTGTTATGACAGTCACTCGAAGTCAAACGTGATTTTCTCGCGTGTCCAACGTCATCGACAAAAAATTACAATACTGCGTACAATTAGAGCATTTAAAATTACTTGTAAACGGGAGAATATTCTTGGATGATCTACTGTACTTGCCATTTAATAAGAATCAAGAGGTATACGATTAACTATGACTTAGACATTTTTTTTCTGCTTGTTACTTTGGTGATAATTTTTGCATTCTGTTGTTTCTTGGAAGGGCTTATTTTCAATTAGTGCAGCTCTCTCAGAAAAGTGTGTGGAATTATAATTGATACATAATCAGTAACCCCGATCAGTTATCTTTGTGCCAACTGTCATATGCGTCCGGGTTATCGATACTGTGAGCTAAGAAATGGGTATATACTGATGACGCTGGGCACTCAATGTAGCTTTAATTGAACACAATCATTATCCTTCGTAAACAATTTATAAAACAACTACGAACACCATTTTAAATATTCAGCGACATGGACAATAATGTCTACATTGAATCTTTAGTGTTCCTTATAGGCAGTCAAAGTATATTTCTGCACCTTCTTCATACCATCCTTCACGGCATCCTTCTTGCCTGGCAGAAGTGTAGAATTATCCGGTCTCTTCATGGGCTCCTTCACGTGTAAGCGCATACGTCTGGCCTTCACGTGTAGTGCTGTATTTGTCTTGCGAAACCATTCTTGTGGAGAACTTATCGTCGGTCTAGGTGCAACTTCTTCGCGACCATGCTTCCGGCCAGACTTCTCTTCAGGTGACTGTGACGATATCACAATTAAAGTGATAAACTGACACGCCACCTGGCGAATAAGGTGTATATCAGCGTGCCAGTGGCTACACTAAAGCCAACGTGTTTTGTGTGTGTTGTCGCCATGATGTGTGTTGTCGCCAGATGTAAACGAAACAAAGTCGGCAATAAATTACAGTTATATACATCGGCTTATTTATATACATATATATAAACAGTTATCGTTATATGGTGTCAGTACTGGGATAGTATAAGCCACAGAAGAAACCGAAGAAGACGCGTACAAGATGAGTGCAAGATTGACGGCAAAAGTGCCGAATCAGCTCTCCTTGGAAAACAGAAGAGAATCATGGCGGATCTTCAAGAGAGAATGGAGATACTACGAGACAGCGACGAAAATAGCGAAAGAAGACGACGAGGTCAGAGTTGCTGCGTTTCTGAACATATTAGGTACGGAAGGAGTAGATCTATATGAAACATTCCAGTGGCAAGAGGACGAAGACAGCAATAAGATCGATGTCGTCATACAGAAATGTGATGACAACTGCATTGCCAAGACCAATGAAACCTATTAATCATACAGATTCTTCAACAGATTGCAAAATGCAGGTGAGACGGTGGAAGCCTATATAACAGCGCTATACAAGCTGTCAGCCACTTGTAATTTTGGGACTTTGAGAGAGAGACTGATTCGAGACAGGTTGGTCATAGGTATAAAGGACGATAAAGCAAGAGAAAAGTTACTTGCAAAGGAAGACCTAAATCTGGAAACTTGCGTTGCCATGTTGAAAACATTACAAGTGACACACACACACGTGCACAAGAAATAAGTACAGAAATGACAACTCACTTAGTTCGACACAAGGCGGCGCCAGTCAAGCCACCAGCTGCAAGACCATACAATGCAAATTATGGCAATCCTGCAAGAAAGTACAACAGATCTAGACGTTCGAGTACTAGCAAGTACACACCTACCAGTAAAAGGTATGCACAACTTTCTGGTGAGGGACGATCAGGATGTAGCAGGTGTGGTGGTATACAAGCAAAAGGGAAGGACAAGTGTCCTGTACGTGGCGCCACCTGCCATGTGTGCGGAAAACTAAATCACTTCGCTAAGATGTGCAGAAGTACAGCTACTCATCAGTTGGTCGAACAAGCGATCATACACACAGTGGGCAGTGAACGTAAGACGAAAGCACACGTAACACTGACAATAAATGGCAAAACAAATGTGTCGTTTCACATGGACACAGGGTCATCAGCGGACATCCTGCCATATCAGGACTACGTATGTGCAACAGCAGATCACTCATGCAGCAAGTTGGAGAACACGAACATTAGACTCGTCATGCACAACAAGTCGGTAGTGAAACCGATAGGACTGGCGCGTTTGCAAGTTCACCGCAAGGGAACAAAGAGACAGATGGGTTTCGTTGTTGTGCGTGCCAATGTTGTTCCACTTCTGAGTTTGCAGTCATGTCTGGACCTTGACTTAATTCAGATAAACGACTGTGATGCAATAAATGCAGTGACCATGAGAACATACAGTCGGAACCGTGACAGAGGTGATGACAGCCAACAGACAACGATGGAGACAACACAAACACTACCAACGACTGGTAAAACATGTCCATCGAAAGCAGATACGGTGCACATTTCTGTGATGAGTAAGCGATCACAAGTGTTACAGGACACTGTACTCAGAGAATACCCAGATGTATTCGAGGGACTTGGTTGCCTCGATGGCAACTATAGAATACAGATTGATCCAAGTGTCAAACCTGTTATCCATCCACCCCGCAGAGTTCCTTGTGCGGTACGTGAAGTCGTAAACAATGAACTCACACGAATGGTAGACGAATCCAAGGTTGAGGCCATCATGAAGATGCCTACTCCAACGGATGTCACAGCACTGAAGCGAATTCTCGGCATGGTTGGCTATCTTGCGAAGTTCTTGCCACATCTGTCACAAGTCTGTGAACCACTGAGACAACTAGATCGGAAAGATGTGGAGTGGTGTTGGCTTGAGCAACATCAAGATGCTTTGAACAAGATCAGAGAACTGATCACAGCAGCACCAGTGCTCGCATACTATGATGTAAAGCAAGCAATCACAATCCAATGTGATGCATCCCAGAGTGGTTTGGGTGCAGTGCTCCTGCAAAAGGGAAAACCAGTGTGCTACGCCTCTCGAGCACTCACAAACACAGAACAGAACTATGCCAAAATCGAAAAAGAGCTCTTAGCGATTGTCTTTGCATGTGAACGATTTGACCAGTATGTGTACGGAAGACCCATCACCGTGCAATCGGATCACAAGCCACTTCAGACGATCATAAAGAAATCGATGATCGATGCACCGAAGAGACTGCAGAGAATGCTGCTCCGTCTGCAGAAGTACAGCATAGATGTCGTGTATACGAATGGAAACGAAATGCATATCGCAGATGAACTATCTCGGGCATACCTTCCATACAGCCACGCACATGACCCAGGGGATCATGTGTTCGATATTGAACTGCAACAAATGGACATGACAGAAGATGTTCATCTGTCGACCAACGGAATACACGAAATCATGTGCAAGTCACGAAAAGACGACGAAGTGAAAACTGCAGTTCGCTACACACTTCAGGGATGGCCGGATCGACGTGAAGCAGTCGATCCACTCGCACGACCGTATTTCAATTGCCGTGACGAGCTCAGCACACAGGATGGCGCACTATTCAAGGGACAGAGAATTGTCATACCTCGTGACATGCGAGCCATACTCGTAAAGAAACTCCACTCCTCGCACTTAGGAGTCGAAGGATGTCTTAGAAGAGCACGTGAAGTGATGTATTGGCCAGGCATGAACCAAGAATGCAACGCGTACAAACCAGAACAATGTAGAGAGCCGTTGTTGTCACATGAGATACCGTCACGTCCATGGTCACGAGTTGGAGTTGATCTGTTCCACCTTCATGGAGAGGACTACCTCATAACGGTGGACTACTTCTCGAACTTCTTCGAAGTTGACAAGCTGTCAATGACCAGTGCAACACAGGTTATCACCAAACTGCGTATTCACTTTGCGAGATACGGTGCACCAGACAAAGTGATTTCTGACAATGGGCCACAGTTTGCGTGTGAGGAGTTCAAGTTGTTCTCAGAGCGTTGGAAATTTGAACATATCACATCGTCACCTCGTTACCCCCAGGCAAACGGAAAGGTGGAAAACGCAGTCAAGACGGCAACGCAAATCATGCGGAAAGCGATTGATGACAAAGCGGATGTGTATTTGGCGTTTCTGGACTATCGAAACACACCTACAGAAGTTATGCACACATCGCCAGCTCAACGGATGTTCGCACGTCGAACCAGAACATTGCTACCAACGCTGCCAGTACTGCTGCAGACCGATCCTGCAGCACAACGTGATGCTCCTGAGCAACTCAAACGCAGAAAGGAGAAACAAGCCAGGTTATACAATCGTACGAGCAAGAACCTCAGCATACTACACCCAGGAGATGTTGTGCGGTTCAAGAAGCCAAATGCCTCAAATGACTCACGAACATGGACACTAGCACGCATTCAGAAACCATCGGGCGTCAGATCTTACATCATTGAGATTGAAGGCTCGACATACCGAAGGAATAGGCGACAGCTACGTGCCACACCAAAGCAGTATAAGGATGATACTCGGTACTCTCAACAAGATGAACCTGACAATACGATGAAAAGACCAATGTGTTCAGACAACACGTGCGTAGACAACCAGAACGCACAACAGAGAGGTCAAGACAACGTCACGTCTCCTCCAAGCAGTGAACCTTCAGTCGAAACGTCTCCACAACGTAATGTACCATCCACGGTGGTACATTCACCACGCAATATGCCGCCGAGGGTTATAAGTTCACCATGCAGTGTGCCGGCGACTGTTGCACGACCAAGGCGTCAATTGAAACTTCCAGCAAAGTTCAAAGACTTTGAAATGAAGTGAAAAGTTAAACATCTGACTGTAAAAAGAGGGGGATGTGACGATATCACAATTAAAGTGATAAACTGACACGCCACCTGGCGAATAAGGTGTATATCAGCGTGCCAGTGGCTACACTAAAGCCAACGTGTTTTGTGTGTGTTGTCGCCATGATGTGTGTTGTCGCCAGATGTAAACGAAACAAAGTCGGCAATAAATTACAGTTATATACATCGGCTTATTTATATACAAATATATAAACAGTTATCGTTATAGTGACGACCTGTGAAGAGTTACTGCCTTTTCTTGACTGGAATATCTTGCATTTCCATCACAAGTGATTTAAGGGCCGCGAGGACCTTTCTCATTTCTTTGTTTCGCAAAGGGTTCAATCCGTCCTTCCTCATTATTAAGTTAGCACGGCGTACCGGCGTTTGCAAAACAGGGTTTATGGGAGTCGTATCAGTCCTTCTTTCTGATTACAAGTAGTGCGCTTTAAATGATTCTCCAAAACCCACATACGTCTTTGCAGCGTCTTCACCTTCAAGGCGTTTAGCTTCTTTTGGACAGATGACCTCCTTTGCCTGTGTAGGTTTCCTGCAGTCGATATTTCAGCTGTCACGTCAGCCCCTAATTCTTGTACTACTGATGGATGTAGTTGTGAAAAATTTTTCTTCACGAAAATAAATACAGTACTGGTTTTGTATGGCACTATTTCAAACTTGTATATATATACATATATATCGATAATATAACGCATGTCCATGCTGTATTGCGTTACATAAGTCGATCTTAAACAATGCGTATGTTGGAAATTCATTTTGATTACGGCGCGTGTGCACACGCTGCAATAACTGTGGATAGCCTATTCCTTCACCTATGCCTAACACTACTTATAAATGATAATGCCATTGTATGTACAAGTCACGGGACTAAGTTTGCGATCCACTCCTACAATCAATTAACTTGCAATAAGCTATAAAAATACAACGGCATACCATCAATAAATGATGAATGAGAAGACAAAGTTCACATTTTATCACATGGCTTTTCATCTGGCATAAATGACTTATTTCGCGGCAAGACACTAATTGAAAGTTCGACATGCCATTAGAGAATCTTGGCGACCCATTCAAAATTGCTTGGGGACCCAAATTTTTTGACCCAAGGATTACGAATAAAATATTATACGAAATCACTAAATCTAAATAGTCACACACACACACACACACGCACGCACGCACGTCCGCACGCACGCACGCGTACACATGGGCACACAATTGAACATACGCGCACACACGCACGCACACACACACGCCTACACACGCACACACGCGCGCCCACACGCATGTACCCGCACCCTCACGCACACACGCACACATGCACACACGCACACACGCACACACGCACACACGCACACACGCACACACGCACACACGCGAGCACACAAACGCGCGCGTGCGCGCCAACTCGATTATAGTTAGATGCTAGAAGCTATTGGAGTAATTTTTCGAAAACAAAACTGATGTGTACAGAATATTATGTTTGTCAATCAATCTCAAATTTAACAACCCATCATAATTTAGTCTTTCGAATATTTTAGATAAAATAAGTGGCGCATAATTAGAACATTGATGAGTTTCCTTAGTTCTTAGAGAAATAGTATTTTTGTTATAAGGACGAAGAGCATATCAACAGACAAAGCTAAAATGAGGAGTAATCCATGACTAACAAAAAGAAGAAGAGTGAATGTACAACATGAACAATGTTTACGTATTTGATCATACTGACTACCATACATATCAGTTTGTCATTTGATATGTTATTCCATAAATTATGTTTTTGCCATAATTACCGATCGCCATGTCCGGTCAGCGGAATAATAAACATATGGCACGTGGATAACTGTTCTCCTTTTGCGCCGTTTTATCTTATAATTGCATATTACACATGTCATTTTGGCGTTTTGTTCGCTAGTTATTTTGCAAGCGTCTAAGACAGAATGATTTTTCTTCGACCACTTCACTTGATTTCAAAACTAAAACGTTATGTGGTGACTACCTGCACTATGACAGTATCCAACAACGAAATATAAAGCCGTAATAGCACACAGTCGGTATGTACAAAACTTACAAAATATGTGTCATTAAGTATCGTGACAAATGAAATAGCGATAGTGGCACCACTAAATGTGAAAATTCCGCTAAATGTGACAGGTCCGCTAAACGTGAAAAATGTCTACACTAAAAGTGAAAATTCCGCTTTATCGCCTATGTGTGAAAAAATACACTAAATGTGAACAAATTAATACCAAATAAGAATGGAGTGCGTGCGTGCGCATAGATTGAAATTGTAACCACCTGCATGCCAGTCACAAACTATACCACTAAGCTACACGGCCATCCAAGCTATGGACTGTGCCCAAACTGATAGCATGGGTTAATTTTAATTGTTTTAATACATTAACTTGAATAAGTTATTTGCAATTTAAGTAATACATTTTTTTCTAGTTATAATTAACCTGATATGTAATTATATATAATCCTTGTTCGTAAAGAGAGTGGGCGAGTGAGTCGGTTAGTGGGTGATTGGGCGAGTGGGTAGGTGGGTGAATTGGTGGGTTAGTGAGTGAATGAGTGAGTGAGTGGGTGGGTGAATGGGTAGGTTGGTAAGTAGGTGGATGGTTGAGTGGGTGGGTTAGTGGGTTTGTTGGTTGGTGGGTGAGTGGGTTAGTAGGTGAATGTGTGGTGGGTGGATGGGTGGGGGGATGGGTGGATGCGTGGATGGGTCAGTGGGTAGGTGGGTGTATTCGTTGGTGGAGGGTGGGTGGGTCGAAGCACACTGTTACGTTCCAATCATAAAGATAATTAACTATAAGAATTATCACTAATAACAGTAGGCAGTTATTATAATTTTTTTAATGAAAAAAATATCATATGTAACCATATCATAAACGATTAAACATATCTTCGTTCATATTCAGTATGATACAGAAAACAAAATCAGATACTCGAAGAGAATACATCATCGAAATGCCCGTACAAATTAATGGTCACATATTATTCTAAATATTACTTTTAAATATAATGTGTCGTAGATAAACGCATACGTTGACAATATATTGGAATTGCGTAACTACATAAACAAATTATTCCTGTACATGTTTGAGGCATTATGTTTCTATATAAGTGCATTGTCATGACGTCACAACATCAGAATAGCATTTTCACACAAATTGTCACATTTATGTTATTGGGTTTACAAAATAATATAACCGAACTTATTGATGTTTATCATTAAACAAATCTCCTAGCCTACATAAAGTTTATTTTCAGACATCATAAATCGACATATTGTGATAAAAACCTCTCAAAAATACAAATAAAACATTTATAAAAAATAATGTCCGTTATGTGACAAACATAACTTCATTACATGTCAAGCATATAAAACAAACGTAAACAGTTAACTAAGCAAATTTAGCGAATAAAAGTAGGTAAATATTTGCTACCCATGTCATAAACCATTCAATCGTACTTAATATCACACACAAAGAAAACAATTATTCTAAGAAAACGTCATCGAAATGCACGCACACCAAGTTTGGGGTTACAAATTACAGAATGTCTAAATATATTTTGTCGTAGGTAAATATAAAATTTGACAACATGCATAGCTCTACGCCTAGCTCTAGGCCCAGACCCTATATGCTTCTAGATAAATGTTTTTTTCATAGAACCACGACATGAGCATAGGATTTCAGACAAACATAAGCACATAGGGTTTAGGCCTAGTGTTCTTAATTCACTCTTAATTATTTTATCATTTTCAAAATCGTCTACACTATCAACAATTACTATCACAAATAGACATAATTAAATATCATTCGTAAAATAATAATATAACCGTTGCAAAAAATGTTGCCAATTATGTGGCTATGTTGCGCTAACATTAGTTCAACACCTTACTAGCAGACACATAATTGCATGGCGTTTATCGTGCCATATATGAAAGACTCATAAACTAAACTGTTTCCCATTCAATTTCCCCATAAACTTCTTCTCATTCAGACAAATTAAATACACACAATTCAGATTCAGATTCAGACATTTATTACCAAGTAGCATTTAAAATGTACGAGGAATTCTTGGCGTTGTGGTGTCAACATACATGCACGCTTGTCTCCCCTGCCCCCCATCATGCACACGCAAAATATACAATCAGAAACATTATGAAACTATGCTAAAACTAGTATAAATTTAAACCAAGGCCAACTGCCAACATATTTTACGACAGTCATACATATATTGACATAAAGTGAACTTGATAACATAATATTAATACCGTCTGAACATTACCTAAAAAGTAAAAAAGTATACATGTAGTTAAATAAATAATAAATAAATGTATAAATAAATTAGCTGACGATATAAAAACTAAGTTGATAGTTAAAAAGTATATACATACATGTAATCAAGTTAATAAAAAAATAAAAAAAAATAAAAAAAAATCTAAACCGACTGAAAACAGTATCATGGCATCTCGCGGTTCAAGTGACTCACAGCCTGCGGATAAAAACTATTTTTAAGTCTAGTGGTCCTTGTCTTAATACTTCTAATAGCGCTTGCCAGAGGGAAGAAGAGATGGTTGACTGGGTGGGTAGTATCCCGTACAATGCTCTTGGATTTTCGCGCACAGCGAGCATGGTAAATATATTCAATGGATGGCAACTAGCGCCCAATGATTCTAGATGCGCCCTTCACGATAACTTCTAGCCTTTGTTTCTCCTCCTGACTGGCGCGGCCAAACCACACTACAATCGAGAAAGTGAGGATACTTTCAATGATTGCGCGGTAGAATCGTATCATAATCTCCTGAACAATGCCGAATCTCCTGAGCTGCCTCAGGAAGAACAGGCGTTGTTGTGCCTTTTTTGTAATGCACAGTGTGTTTGTGCACTAGTTGAGATCGTTTGAAATTGTTGTTCCAAGGAATCTAAAAGATTCAACTTGCTCGACCTCCACGCCATTTATCGAAAGAGGGTGGATGGGAGTCTTCTTTTTATGAAAATCAACAATAATTTCTTTAGTCTTTGAAACGTTCAATTCGAGATTGTTATCCGCACACCAGCCAACCATTCTCTGAACTTCCTCCCTGTATGGCGCCTCATCCGCATTCTCAATGCAGCCCTCCACAGTAGTGTCATCAGAAAACTTGATCACAAGGACCGATTGGTCCACGGAGACACAGTCATTTGTGAAGATAGTAAACAGGAAGGGGGATAGCACACAACCTTGTGGGGCCCCTGTATTTAGGATAAGAGGTCTGGAGACAGAGTTGTTGACTCTGACAGATTGACGCCTGTGAAGAAGAAAGTTAAGGACCCAGTGACAATGGCAGGATGTACATTCAACAATGAAAGTTTATCGAACAGCTTGAATGGGATGATAGTGTTAAATGCTGAGCTGAAGTCAATGAACAGGATCCTGGCATAGGTTTCTGGCCTCTCTAGGTGCTTCAGAATGAGATGCAGACCTAAAGCTACCGCATCGTATACTGATATGTTTGCTTGATATGCAAACTGGTGCGAGCCCAGGAGGCTGTCGGTGGCCGACTTCAGGTACTTGAGTACTATGCGCTCGAACACTTTCATGGCGACTGAGGTCAGTGCCACTGGACGATAGCCGTTCAGCCCGGTGATGTTGGACTTCTTGGGAATGGGTATGATAGTGGAAGTTTTGAAGCAGACTGGAACTCTGCACTGCTGGAGAAAGGAGTTGTAGATGTCCGTAAAAACCGCCGAGAGTTGGTCGGCGCAGTTCTTCAGGTTAGATGTGGAGATGTTGTATGGACCCGAGACCTTCCGCGTGCTCTGTCTCATGAACAGTTTCCTCACCTCAGCTTCCTGGACTATGAAGTGCGGAGACAGAGAGGTACCTGCTGGAAGTGGGCGATGCTCTGGTGAATAGTTAAGCTTGTCAAATCTGCTGTAAAAGTCGTTCAGCTGATCAGGGAATGAGGTGTCACTGCTGTTGGTGGCCGCTGCGTGTTCCTTGTACTGCGTAATCTGCCGCAGGCCATTCCAGACAGATATGGTGTTGTTGGAAGCGAACTGGTCCTCAAGTTTGTGTTTGTATATGAATTTGGCCTTTTTGACCGCCTTCTGCGCCTCGCACTTAGCTCTCCTGAATTCTTCCCTGCTGCCGCTGATGAACGCCGCGTTCTTCGCCGCCAGTTTCTGCTTGATGTCCCTGGTGAACCAAGGTTTATCGTTGCCATACACGGTGACAGTCTTTGTCTCCGTGCACAGCTCCTCACACCAGTTGATGTAGGATGTCACGGTGTCAGCGTACACGTTTAGGTCAGGACATGCCTCTTTAAACATGTCCCAATCTGTGCACTCCAGGCATCCACAAAGAGCTGCAGTCGACTCGTCCGTCCGCTTCTTGACAGTCTTCTTTGATTATATACTATCATTATATGTATACCATTATTACCACCCTTTTGATGGAATAAAATCACACATGTTGAAAGTAACTGGAAATTGGGTTGCCATCACAATAATGCTTGTGTAGTACCATTTTGGGTAAGCCCAAAACAATTCTCTTAACCGCAATGCAAGCCCGCACCCCTTTCCCGCCAACCGTATTAGTTTACATATGGTCCATTTGCATCGTATGCCTTCGCTAAAGTCCAAACTCCCTTCCAGTTGCTTCAATCGGTCTGAAAGAACATGGATCGTGTGTTTCGAATCATATTCAACTATATATGAATTCGTTGACTTTCACTTCAAGCAGATTTAACTACACCGATATAGAAAGCTCCATCATCCAACACATGACGAAAAATCTTTTGAATCATTTTATCGGGCAGGGCATACATTGTTCTCAATGTTAACATGCCACTTGAATTTTGTCCAAGTTCGATTGAATCTCCAACATTGTTTCCTTCGATTTGGATGTCCATTTCTTTCTCAGGATGCATATCTGGTAGCTCGTGTGAATACTTGCTGGTAAATTGAAATATTGTTAGCCTCTAGATTATGCGCAAAGCTAATTTTGCCAACTTCAAAAGTCCATCAGTTCGAATGAGAGTCGTTCCATGATTCAGAGTAGATACTACAATTATTTGGAGATTGAACATTTGAGACATTGCTTGCAAAGTTATTTGATCCCCAATAGGTTCATACGATGTAAATACTGAATTCTCGATTCGGTGAGATAACTGCTCCATGGTACACCCGGCTCGGAGCTTCCCAATGCCCTATGGGTATCCAGATAGTTCACTACTTCTCGTCGCAATGTATCTGCGCTTTTATGAATTCCTAGCTTTGCCAAATGATATGCCATTGCAGCGAACTGACAACTGTCGTCAACTAGCGGCTTGTAGCTGATAAGAAGACCGAATTCTGACAAAAGATTCTGTCGATTACTATCCGTGGTCATAGCTATGTAATACTTGGACCGATGGGAATGTTTACCACGTAACTTGGCAGTATTGTTCGGTGTCGATGCCAATTCTGTGACACTTTTTTTTATAGCGTGCTTTGCGCGTGGAGGGAAGAACCTCACTCTGTAAAGATGTTTCTATTCTATTTCATTCTATTATGATACCATGCAGTGTCGCTATCTTCTTTGGTACCTTGTGTTTTTGCAATTTGTATAGAACTAACACCCGTGCTCTCAGTTCGTATACAGTGGTTTTCAGATTGCGCATCAACGCTTTATTTTTGCGCTCATTGCAATGACGAGTGGCTTATTCGGCTACTTTCCGCACCGCGTTGCATATATTTAATCGACTCTTGACATCACCTTCACGAATTTGAACAGCAGCCACACGGATTTTGAAATTACGCTGTCGTCCAAGATAAACATGGAATTGGCTTTACCATTTCAAACTTTCCTTTGGTTTGTCATTGATTTCTTCCTCAAAAGAAGGTAGCTGACGTACCCAATTGGCACCTAGCTGATTGTATTTCACTAAGTCAAAAGCAATTATTTTTTAAATATTTGGTTCATTCTTTTAATTTTGCCCTGACTTTGAGGATGGTACGGCCTACTGGTTCTGACGGTTATGTGTTTGTTCTTTAGCCATCTTTTCACATGTTTTCGGAATGCGGTACCACAATCGTGCTGGACGAGACGGTGGTACCCATACAATTCTAAGATGTCTTTGATCCTGACCATTACTCTCAACGATTTTTTTTTATCAGGTAAGGGTCTTATAGCGATTCTTTGTAAGCTAATACACATTTGAGATGTACTGTATCAAAACGTGATAAGTTCCCATAACTACTTTCTCTGCTACTTACGTCTTGCATATTTATGCATAATATGGGTGTTATCTGCGCAAAAAGCCGATATGTAATTGTGTTTACGCGAATCAATTTGAACTTGCTGCCACACGGATGATTAAATATGCAGCCCGAGTATAAAGAATATTCGTGTACGCGCAGTGAAACACACAGAGTCTGGCGACGTCACACACACACAGTCAACATGTCAGATTTCGAGGTGAGTTGTTGAAAACTATGGCTTTTTAAATCAGCAATTCGTAGACATAATGTATATTGACAGCTACTTTTAACAATGCAGGAAGCTTATGTATTGTTTATTTATCCTGCTTCTAATGCCGTTCACTGGGTAATGTTTCGATTAAGTATAATTATAACATCCGACCCATCAATCCGACTGCTTACGCGGAGGCGACGGCGACGGCGTCGGCAGCAGTCAATGATGGGTTGGGTTTGTATCTCTACTGGTCTTGCCTTTACAGACAGCCGTTTTTGAAAAGTCCTTGTTTCCCCACTTATTTGAACCGAAACATGAAAATGTGAGATTCATACGTTCACAGATTGTTTCTAATGCTACAGCTACGATTGTTAGTAAACCTTGTCATCATTCAATGTAAACGTTTTAGGTTTATTAAAAAGTACACAATACCGTGTTGCCACGGAATTTTGCGATGTACACACGAACGTTGGACTCTAGCAGCTCTGCACTCTAGTATACATATGTTTTTATCCATGAATATATTTTAAACAAAACTAATAATGGATCAGATCAAGCTGTGCTGCTTCGTGTGAATAGCACATTTGATATTAATAGTACTAACAAAAAATAAAATAAAACATTTATTTTTGACATGTTACTTTACCGTTACTGTACTCTTTTCGCGAGAATGGTCCATATGTATATTTATAACATTAATTATTAAAACAAGAATAAAGGAAAACATAGAGTGCACTCTGGATAAAGTCAAACCTCCAGAGACCCATAACAATACTGATAAGTGGAACGTCTGATAAATATAAAGTTATCAGAAGGTCCCCTTATTGGCACCTATGCCCAGTACCGAGGGAAAAGATTGACCTAACTTAGCGAAAATCAACTTATGTGAGTTCGAGTTATCTGGAGTGCATTGTATATGAACAATGCATACAGGTAATTATGTAAAAGCAAATTAAAAGTTGGCCAAAGTAATGGATTGGGATTTAGTTTGACTGAATCAGCATAACATAACATAACTTGTATTCCTTTTTCCATTTAGCCAACTGTACACTTGGTGATAAGTTCAATAATCTAATATATAAACTGAATTAATCTGCACAGTGTTAAATTAGGTAATTCATATTTATGCTTCTTCACTTCACTTCGCTTTCCCATAACCCGTAAGGATCGTTGGGTCTCTCCACTGTGTTTCCCTGTACTCCACAGCCCTCTGGGAGTCGGCGAACATATTTATGCTCAGTTTCCTAAATTCAACGTTGTTTATTTGCAGGAACGTTTTGACCATCAACAGTTTTAAAATAGCCCAGCAGATGGAAAGAGGAAATTGAAGAACTCAACAATGCCATTAATTGGACAATGGATGGGTCACCTGACATAAAATGATGCCTGACTTTGTTCTGCCCCTTTCTGTTCTGTGCGACAACTACTGGGAAGTTGTACATCACTTCGTGTTTCAAATGAATGTGTGCACCTGATAGCTTTTGTGTATAAAAATGCATAGCAGTGCTATTAATTGGACAATGTGTTAACTGACACAGTGGAGAATGTTAATATCTTTGTAATGTACGCAATTATTAAATAATCCTGTTAATAAAATATAATTATTTCATGTAATTCTGTGCCATTATTTCATTAGAATTATGTCCGTCAGACTTTGATTAGCTACGCCGAGTTAATATATGCAAGAAAAACGTCATCAACATGTGTGTATTTGGATTAGCCACCGCCATGCGAATTAGTCGTGACCGATAAAATTATTAAAAGCAAACGTGGACCAGCTGCTGTTTATGTCTCAGATTCAGCAAGGAAAAGAAGGAAAATATATGGAATAAACGGAGAATGAACATAGCGACAGTTCATGACAGACGGATTGATTTAAAAGAAAAAAACACCAGCTCTCCACGCACGAAGCCGCCATTGAATAAATGGAATTGTTTTTGTTGGAATATAAAAACATATAATTCATGGTACTATCATGTTCCGTTTTCACTAGTTACATCTGGTTATACATTTTAAGTATAGTTTTAATGAAACGTTTAGATAACATACACTTATTGAAGCCGAGAAACATTCAATAATGAAACCATTTTGTTTGCACATATATATAATATAATATATATATATATATAATATATATATATATATATATGAAAACTCGAGGCTCCTCAGTGGCGAGGAACGAGGGAGACAAACGAACCAGATATCACTTTAGACAACAACCATGAAAACGGAATGTCTGAGATGACCTAAGGCCATTTAGGCATAAGACCGTTTCAGTTGCAGATATGTTAACATTTAAGGCACTTTAAATGATTAAATCAACATCCTATCTATCATGTACAATTTTTGTACATGAAAGATGACTATGTAAAAGAGGACTGTCTGGTCTCTCATTCTGAACTGTTTACCATGGAGTGCCATGAACCCCAGAAGTGTCGGTGAATGTGAAGAGACTGGAGCCGTAATCAGTGTTCCCCTCTTCCATATGGAGGATCGCTGGTTAATATCGGGACATCATTTAATCGTGAATTAAAATTAAGAGAACAATCATAATGTTCTTGGAAGGGGGAATACTGCCACAGACCAAAATTTCAGGTGACGATGGCAGACCAAGAGTCCATACATTCACTTTTGGTGAGGTCAGTCAGCTGAACCCCATACGACAATGGAATATTGTGAATATTTTTACTGCTCAAGACAAGGTTGCCAGCTCCCTTTACAAATTCAGTTTTACAAACATGAAGTTCAGGCTACTGAGATATCCATGTTCTCCAAATTGTTAATTGTTGTCCATTTGCTGATGATATCTTGCCACACATAATTTCCGTGGGAATGGCCATTTTTTAACAATTCCCGGGTCTGGAACACTTAGAAGACTGCGTGGATAGAGATACCTTTACGGTGGACGAAGGAATCATCAGAGAAGAAAGATAGCACGCTGAAAGAAAACATTCAAGATTCTGACGTGGTAACGTTCCGACAATAAGCTGGTGGTGAATACGGTGCGCTCTAGCTGTGACAAAACACTTGAGTTTATCAGAAAGATGCAACTTCGACCATACACATATATTTTCATCTGTACATAATGTATTGCATGTTATACGGAGCCAAGCCATAACTAATGCTATCGTAATTATGCGACTATAATTTATATTATTTTTTTATTTTTTCGAGTTTGGCATTTTGAAATGGACGGGTAATTACCGGACGTTACAATTCTACTTAATCGAAACGTTACTCGGCTGACGACTTTGGGAAGCAGAATAAATAAACAACGCATACGCTTCCTACACGTATACAAATAGCTGTCAATGTACATATCTACAGATTGCTTATTTACAATGCCATTGCTTGAATCAACTCACCTCGGAATCTGACATGTTGACTGTGTGTGTGACGTCACCAGTCTATTTGACTTTCACTGCGCGTGCATGAATATTAATTATACTCTTGCTGCATAGTTAATCACCCACGTGGCGACAAGCTCAAAATTATTCGCGTTAACACAATTGTTTATCGGCTTTTTGCAGAGATAACACCCGAATTATGCATAAACATGCAATACATAAGTAGCAGAGAAAGTACTTATTGGAAATTATCACGTTTATATAAAGTATGTCTCCAATATATATTAGCTTACAAATAATCGCTTTAAGTGAATAATGCATGACTTAGTGACATCAGACGTTTTAACAATTTTCGTGTTGTCGTAATACAGGTCTGTGCCAACTAATTTGTAGCTTAGCCTGTTCCTGTAGTATTTGGACAACGCGCTCCTTTCAGCAGTCGTCCGTTCGCAAACAGGGGGCAAACGTTTTCCACTCAACAGCTGTTGTATTATCTCGAAGTGAGTGTCGAGCATCACTGAAAAAGTTCTTTTTACTTTCGCAGCGAAGCACCCACAAACCAGAAGAAGAGACGAAATTAAGAACCTGCGGAAAAAACGAGAACATGTACCTGTCGTTTGAAATGTAAACGGAGTTTCTAACCGAGCTGATAATTATGCGCTACACGCTCAGGGGTCAAATTAGGTTAGTGTACGGTTTTAGATTAGGGTTTAGGTTAGGCCTAAGATCAGGTAAAGTTTGGGTTAGATTCAGGTTACGGTCCGGGTTAGGGTGTGTTATAACTGTTAATCTAATAATTAACTAATAATATAATATGTGATCGCTAATGTATTGAAATTAACCAATAATGTAATACAATTTACCAATAAAGTAACTGTCGGATACTGTAATAACAACGACTCTTAATGTAATAAACCTTTTGACCGATGTGTCCAAATCGTGTAAAAATCACACTAAGATAATGTTTAGGGTTTACTATGTTAACAACAAGGTCACACCAGAAAAGAAAAGAAACCAAACCACGTCAAGGTCAAATTAACGACATAAAGATATAGCGAAGTTCACACGATGTTTGTCTAATAATATTGTCTTCTCGTAGTCGACGAAAGCGATGCAGAACGGGATATTATATTATCGGCACTTCTCTTTCAGTTGGTTTACGAAGTGTATGTGGTCTGTCGTTGAGTACCTGCTTCTGAATCCTGCTTGCTCTCGTGGTTGGTTTTCGTCCAGTGTCTTCTCTAATCTATTCGTTAGTATCTTTGTGAGTAATTTGTAGATGTTTGATAACAAACATATTGATCTGTAGTTCTTTAAGTCTTTCTTATTTCCCTTCTTGAAGATTATCACCAACTTTGCGTTCTTCCAAGCAGTGGGTATTCGTCTTTCTGATAAGCATTTAATATTTGCTTTTAATGTTTCAATGTTTACATGGTCGTTGCCTGATGTCTTCCCATTCTTCATATCTCTTAGCGCAGCTTCCACTTCCCATGGTGTTATCTCTATTACTTCCCATGGTGTTATCTCTATTTGTTTTTACGGTCGCCGTTATCCACCATTTCTCGTCGTTTCTTCATTGGTGCTCGTTACGGTGACGATATTCTCGTCACAACATGCCTGTTGATTGCTTTGGCTACACTTGTTGCACTTAGTTGGTTCATCTCAGAGATGTTTTCGCTCATGGTGTCGATGTCGTCTTGTTACTGTAGTGTCTCGAATCGATTTCGCAGTTCGAGTTGGAATTCGATCTTTTTTCTTCCGATTTGTGTGGTATCTACATTCGGTGGTCTCTTGTTTACCAACTTCTTCTTTTCAGCCTTGACGTCTAGTTTGATGTCGCTCATTACCATTCCATGGTCACTTCCAATGTTGACTTGGTTGATGACAGTTACGTCAGTGACCATATCTGGCTTGTTTGTAGTCAATTTCGTTCTTCGTTTCTCCATTTGGGCTTTTCCATGTCCATCTCCTCCCTGCTTTCTTCTGGAACATGGTATTCATGATTTTGTACTTTCTTGATGTTGCCCATTCTACCAAGGTGTCGCCTCTTTCGTTTCTCACACCTAGGCCAAATTTGCCTGTTGACGTTTCCGAAATGTTTGTTCGTTTCCCTACTTGCGCATTAAAGTCTCCCACCACTGTCGTGTAGTGGGTTGGCTTTTCTAAGGTCTCATCCATGTCGTTGCAAAAGTTGTTTGTGTCTTCTTCTGAGTATGATGTTGTTGGTGCATATACTTGTAGTATTTTCATCTTGTAGAGTTTTATTAAGCATATAACAAGTTCTGCTACTCTGGGGCTGATGCTGTTAACCCTGACTATATTGTCTTTCCATTTCTTGTTTATGAGAAAGCCTACTCCAACTTGGCCGTTGTTCGCTGTGGAATGGTATAGTTTCCTCCAGTTATTGTATCAGTTCATCTCTTAGTAGAGTTCTTACGTTATATGTTGCTATCTTCAGTCTACGTACCTTCTCTTGGCGGCTCTTCTTGACCCAGATATTCTTAGCACCCCCTGCACGTAGCCTCCTTGGTCATATACTCTTTCGATGCTGCTGGGGACTGGGGGCCTTGGCTTCATTGTACTTTGCATGCTGGTTCTGGTGTTGTTGGCCTACCCTTCCAAGCTGGCCGGTGCGGGTTGGAGGGGGGGGGGGGGGGAGACGTAGGGTGAACGAAATTGCCCAAGTTTCGACACGGCAGCCGAACCTGTACCGAAACACTGCCTGGATTTGAACCCTTGTCCCTCCAGTCGAGAGTCCGGTACTCTAACCACTCTTTACCATGATAGTATTCATATCATGAATAACATCAATTGCATCCTACTAGAAATTGTATTTGGACTGTGTTATATACATACAATTCATGTTCTATGTAGGCGTATAATGTTTGCATCGATCTTGACTATACTAGGATTATTTGTAATCTATATTTGTGTGCATTGTGTGTAATATTATGTGTCTGTTTGGCATGTATGTTTTTATAAGTTAAGATGGTTAAAATTAACTTAATTACATAACTTCTGCATTAAAAATTAGTGTAACCGAAGAAATCCTAAATTAACGTTACTTAATTAGTTAGCGTTAAATTTAATCGACAAAATAGCGATTTCGTTTGAACTGGACTAGCACCAGCGTTGTTCTTTGTTAATAATATTGGGATGCATAATGAAATATTAATAATAATAAATAACATTTACACAGTCACTCCTTAAATACAACGCACAGTCAAACACCGTGCAGCTTGAGCATTTGCCTATGATTCTACAACCAAATTGGGTGTCAGTGCAGCACGTTAACACGTTGTTGTGACGGATCGTTTACATTTAACATAGCCACAGGTGTTACGTATTAATTTGTAACAAGAACAGTATAGCCAAAATCGTTAATTTAATTAGTTAGTTTGACAATTTAACTAAACAAGTTAACGACCCAAAAAGATTATTAACTTACCTTAATGGAAAAACTTTCATAGTCCTTTTAATTGTTAATCGCCTCATTCCAATAAAATCCCCTGCAATTTATATTATCTGTCAAAAGTTATTACACTATCGGGCAGAAGGTTTATTAGATTATCTTTCGATATTAATGCATTGTCTGGTATTTATGAGAGTATCGGTTTGTTTTATTACATTATCGGGCACGTATTGGCACGAATCGGGCACATGAAAACTATCTTGACTCTCGAGTCTTGCATTAGGCTATCAGTTAATGATCACATAATTTGTAACAGGGTTACGGTTATGATAGTGCATTGTATCCTATTTCATGGGCATGTCTACTAGATTCATTCAGCACATTTCAATGTAGAATGTCCATTAGTGCAGAGAAATAAGCAAAATAAACGGTTACCCTATGTTGACGCTAGCTAGAATAACTCGACTGTGACATGCCATAGGCTACAGTTTGCTACTATTTCACAGCGGCATGATGTTTTACTATGCCGAACACAACTCAATATTTTAATGTCGTCTGCCCTGCACTGATTATCGCCCACTTAAATGTAACTTCCATATGGCACAGTTGCTTCTAATTTAACACAATTAATATATTACCAGCGAAGCAGGATTGTTTGATATTTCGCTGGCTAACACAACGGCAAGCGTGGTTTGCTACAAACGACATATATATATATATATATATATATATATATATATATGTATATATATATGTATATATATATATATATATATATACATACACACACACACGCATATATATATATATATATATATATATATATATATATATATATATATATATATATATATATATATGTATGTATAACGACGTGTACTCTATCCGACTTCAAGGTGACTGACTTGAAATTGATGAGATATATTTATTCTATGTACTACTTAATTGTACGATTGTAAACGACGATCCGTAATCATAATAATTACCTAGAATAACATTAATTCAACTTTTCTATGTTTAATTCTTTGGTGTGATTGAGTGTGTACGTGTGGCTGTATTGGTGAATTACACCAACGAACTTTTATAGCGTAGGAAGAGGAAGAGCGCCAGGACCCAAGAGTACCCGACATTTTACAATATGCCAACAACAATGGACGTTCCTGTCATATTGGCATATTACGTCATAGTCAAAGAGCGCTCCCCTTGTTAATTGGACTAATAACAATAATTGTCAAGCATTGATGAAACAAAACTCAAATTTGTATTACTGTACCCGGTAGTTGTTGACTCTACTATCACGAGCTTACACTACAATGCATTACAGTCGTGATACATCAGACCGGTTGCCACTCTTTCCAAGGGGATACCTTTTCGTACGTCGGACTGCCGAGTCTAGACGGCTGCATGGAAGTCTAGGCGTCGGGGGACATAGAGCCAATAACTGGATCAGGGGCGAATGCACAGTTTCATCCGAAGATGGAGGAACATTATAGCGCAACATACACTCACTCACTCACTCACTCACTCACTCACTCACTCACTCACTCACTCACTCACTCACTCACTCACTCACTCACTCACTCACTCACTCACTCACTCACTCACTCACTCACTCACTCACTCACTCACTCACTCACTCACTCACTCACTCACTCACTCACTCACTCACTCACTCACTCACTCACTCACTCACTCACTCACTCACTCACTCACTCACTCACTCACTCACTCACTCACTCACTCACTCACTCACTCACTCACTCACTCACTCACTCACTCACTCACTCACTCACTCACTCACTCACTCACTCACTCACTCACTCACTCACTCACTCACTCACTCACTCACTCACTCACTCACTCACTCACTCACTCACTCACTCACTCACTCACTCACTCACTCACTCACTCACTCACTCACTCACTCACTCACTCACTCACTCACTCACTCACTCACTCACTCACTCACTCACTCACTCACTCACTCACTCACTCACTCACTCACTCACTCACTCACTCACTCACTCACTCACTCACTCACTCACTCACTCACTCACTCACTCACTCACTCACTCACTCACTCACTCACTCACTCACTCACTCACTCACTCACTCACTCACTCACTCACTCACTCACTCACTCACTCACTCACTCACTCACTCACTCACTCACTCACTCACTCACTCACTCACTCACTCACTCACTCACTCACTCACTCACTCACTCACTCACTCACTCACTCACTCACTCACTCACTCACTCACTCACTCACTCACTCACTCACTCACTCACTCACTCACTCACTCACTCACTCACTCACTCACTCACTCACTCACTCACTCACTCACTCACTCACTCACTCACTCACTCACTCACTCACTCACTCACTCACTCACTCACTCACTCACTCACTCACTCACTCACTCACTCACTCACTCACTCACTCACTCACTCACTCACTCACTCACTCACTCACTCACTCACTCACTCACTCACTCACTCACTCACTCACTCACTCGCTCACTCGCTCACTCGCTCGCTCGCTCGCTCACTCGCTCACTCGCTCACACGGTCACTCGCTCACTCGCTCACTAATTCATTCTTCATTCTTCATTCACTCATTCACCCATTCACCCATTCACCCATTCACCCATTCACCCATTCACCCATTCACCCATTCTTATATGGAACTAAATTTGAATGTCGTTTTCACATTAACGCAGAAAGTTTCTCACCTTTAGCGACCTCTCCATGTTTCACATTTAGCGTTGATACTTTTTACGTTTACCGGGGATACTTTTTGACATTTAGTGTAATTTTTTTACATTTAGCGGAATTTTTACATTTAGCGTATACATTTTTTCACGTTTAGCGGAGCTGTCACATTTAGCGGAATTTTCACATTTAGTGGTGCCACAAGCGATACGTATCGTAACGTGGCTTTGCATCGTAACAGCCCTAGCCATAGGCATTACCTATCCTTGAGGTACTCTGTTGTCCGCAGTGCCTGCGCTGTGGTCCCGGGGGTACTGGCCAATGCGTCGGACCGCGGATCTGCTGTAGCGACTCCTTCGGTTGCCTCATAGACTCGCCAGACACCGTCGGATGTCAACGGGAAAACCTAATTCCTACCGCGTGTCGAGTGCGAGGACACATGTGCGGGAACACGGGGGAAGGCAACTGTGTCACCCGCGGGATATGTTGTACGGAAGGTAAGCTCATAATTATATGATTGCACGTAAGGGAGAGGACAAGTTGTGTGACGGGTTGTTTAACAAATAATTATAATGCGCAATACACACCGCTGTTTCGTTTGCTTATTCGACGAGCCGTTGTCACTCGTTCAACGTGAAAACACTTGTTTGAATGGGAAGCATATCACGGATATCCGACTAGATTATTTCATGATACTGCTCTTTGAATTTTACAAACGATGTAATATTAGCATATTAAATATTTGTTCTTACATATCACTCAATATTTACTTTACAGTCGACAGGAGTAGTTTAATTTTGAAGTAATAACCTAAATTGGTATTGACTTGAATATTCTATGAAAGTCACTGGATTAACCAATTTGAATTTCCGTCGTTTCTTTCTCAAAGGGTTGACATCGTACGTTCAGCAATAGTATCACAACCAACATCGGTCTAAACAAAAAACGGGTGTGCGTACAAAGAAAATATTGTTTATAGCTTACTTAAGTCAATGTATTCGCGATAGTAGGTTTAATTATTGTAACACGTATGGTACACAGTCGGGTAGCAATTTTGTTTTTATTACTGCCGGTTTTTCTTGTCATTGTTGATATAATAATATCACATCCACATGTGATGTCAATACCTCGAAAATTCAAGGCTCGATGGCACAACAAGCAATAACGTTTTAATTTTCAAGATCAATATAAATGGCAAAAGTCGACAACATACTGTCTGAGAGTTGACAGAGAGTGAATTCCAAAAAAGAATTGGTAGTGCAACCACGAAGGATCGAATATTGGAGGTTGTAGTTTAAATACATACAACTTTTGTATCTATGTTACGGAATATTACTTCAAGAAGAAAGCTTGTTATAGCACACATGACATTTAAGCAGAGCATATGTGACGCATATTGAACAATGTGTCAAGTAATTGCGTGTAACAGGTACAATAATTAACAACAATTAACGATATCGATTATTGGAATACGCATGCGGTAACGGTCAATGTACGCTACTGACGCATTCAAATCACGATATTGATTGATTCATGTCGACTTAATTTTACAACAAAACTGTGTCAGTCATGTCAAGACTGCTGTTCAACGCTTGGGATGTGGAAGGGAAGCGACTGTTTGGTAAATGTCTCTTGGACTGTGGTAGCGTGTTGCACTCTTAGCTGGTCATAAGAGGATATGTCCAGGGACCGACTCCCACCACTGGTATTTAAGGTAACAGTGGGGGACAGTGAAAAGAAAGTCAACATCCGTCGAGACAGTTGTTAGCTAGCATCCAAACTGGGTAGTCCGAATGTTCCGGGTCATTTAACTGAACACAAAATTAATAAATATAATGTTAAATTTTATTAGCAAAACACAATTATTGAACAATTAAACATTTCCGTTAACAAGACAGAAACGGGTTTGAAACATGACAAACTATACATTAAAAGCAAACTTATAATCGTGTGTTTAAAGGTGTTCTTTCCCTTGACGAATTAATTAGGTTGTAACTAGCAAAAATGCTACGGGATGCTTTGGTTGATGACAGTCGTCATAGTAATATTTACCAAATGTTAGAGAACGCAAAGCATTGTTACATCAACACGATAAAGCGCTCGCATACACTCGTTGTTTGTTCAAAATGACCAAGGTCGGAGAGAATGTGAAATTCTCGACCACCGATAGACCCTAGTCGTGATAGTGTAGTATTGTAAAATAATATTCGAATGAGGGTATGCAAGAGGATTATTGGATCATCATAAACTGGGCAACATCATGTTGTCCAGTTTATGATGCAGGGGCCGATTTCCTGAAGTATGTGCGCGCGCTTTCCTGCGATTGTTTGGTTACGTTTTACGCATTACACGCACATTACGTGTTACGTTCAAATGCAAATGCAAGCGCGTAGTAATAAGGTGATCTTGGGACCTATTGTGTACTATCAAACTTGCCATTTTTGCCATTTGCTGACGTTTGCTGACTTATTTTTGCTGATCTAAGCATTTAATAGCATTATGTAAGTTTTACGAGTCACCACCGTACCTGCGAGCGCCTAGTATATATATATATATATATATATATATAAATATATATTGTATATATATATATATATATATATATATATATATATATAATTATACAGTGTATATAGCGTAGTTTCCTTCGTAATCGGTAAACATTCTGAGACATGTGATGGAGAAACGTCTATACGAGTTGTTGGGACAATGGTATAGAGATGGAGATGTCTATACGGTTTGGTGGGTCACCTTCTTTCCTGTCAAACGTTTATCCGTGCCGAATCGAAGGTTTACCCGTGCCGAATCGAAGCGTACAGTCGGGTGTTTAAGTTTGTGGTGCTTATTAGTATAGAAAGGCGATGTTTAATGAAGACGCCGAATGCGGAGAACGTATCAAAGAGGCAAAGTCAGCGTACATGGCGAAACGGAGAAGTGCAACCTTGAGGAAGACGAGAAGAGCATCCGAGAGGGATGCTAGCCGTGTCGACTGTATGCGGAACATCTTCTTCTTCCCTTTGCTCCCTTGCGGGATGGGGTCCACGTCACTTGGTACTTCTTCTACTTTTCTTATCACTTCTTTTCACATCTCTCTCTAGTCCGCAATGGTCATCCATTCATGGCTGTTCACGTCAGCCCTCCCCAGGTCTCGTTTTATGCTGTCGTTCCACCTCAGCATTGGTCTTCCTCTCCGTCTTCTGCCACCCTCTTCTACTTTCCACGCTCTTATCGGCAGTCTGTCTTCACCCATTCTTTGTACATGTCCCGCCCATCCAACTCTGTTTCCGGCTACCTTCCTCTTTAGGTGTTTTTTCATTCCAATCTCCTGTCTCAATTCCTTCATCTTACTTACATCCTCTCGCGTTACTGTACATATTCTTCTGACCCAGTTCTGATACCTGTAGTTTCTCCTCCTGTGTCCCTGTCAGTGCCAGTGTTCCCAGCCCATATATACAGGCTGGTACAACGCAGGCTTCCAACACTTTTCCTTTCAGTTATTTCTTCAGTTTTCTGTCCCACATAATGCCTTCTGCTACTGCTTGCACCCTCCTCTGTATTTCTTTACTATTCCTTCCATCTTCACTCACTGTAACGTCAGGTATACAAAGCTGTTCACTTGTTTAATGGTCTTTCCGTTAACAACTACATGCAGATCTACCTCCTGTTCACCTATCCACATTACTTCAGTCTTCTTCAGATTAATTCGGAGGCCGTGTTTTCTGAAGGTGTTACTCCATTTTTGCGATGCTTTCTGTAGTTCCTATTTGTTATCAGCAACCACTATTAGGTCGTCTGCATGCAGTATCTTCTTAAGTTCTTCCTGCTGAAAAGCAGAGGACTCAATACACTTCCTTTTCTGAGTCCTACTTCCACTCCAAATTGTTCCGATGTTTCTCCTTCGACTTTCACTACCGCTGTTGTCGCCTTGTACATTTCCTCCACCATCCTGACTTCTGCTTCTCCAACCTCCATCCATCTCATGACTGCAAATGCGATTTCTCTCGGCACGGTGTCAAATGCCTTTTCCAGACCTACAAAACTGAATGCTACATCCTTTTTAAATGTTCTCTTCTTCTCGATAATTTGTCTGATGGCAAACGATCATCTGTTCCTCTCCCTTTCCTAAATCCCAGCTGATTCTCTCCGATTTTGCTCTCCATTATAAGCCTCACCCTAGGATCCAGTATCTTTTCCAACAATTTCAGGGCTTGGTTCAATAGTGTGATGCCTCTGTATCTCCCTGGGTCATGGATGTCCCCTTTCCCCTTCCATATCGGCACAATCACTCTTCTCCGCCACTCTGCTGGTATCTGCTTCTGCTTCAGCCTTGTCTTTTCTTCCTCACTCGCTTCTTCCACACATTCCAGAGCCTCCTGTTTTCTCGTATTGCTTGTTCAACTTCCTAATTCCAACAGCACTGTTCATTTTTCGTACGGCTTTGTGTGGGCTTTCCTGATGTTCGGCCTCAGTTGTTCTAACAAAGCCTTCCTTAAGTGCTTTCCACTCTGATTCCACATCCTCTCTTTGTTCTTGGAGTAGCCTGACCGTCCTCTCTACTTCGGTTTTGTATTAGGCCATCACCTCTCCTTCACATTTCCACCACTTGATTACCTGTCTCTGTTTCCTGCTTCTCTGTTAGCCTCTTCCTATCCACATTTAATAAACCAATGATTTATGTTGGCTCGTTATGTGCTCTCCTGCCAGAACTTTGCAGTCCCTAACCGTGTTCAACTGGCTGCTTCTAACAATCAGAAGATATATCTCTGTTCTGTTGTTTCCACTTCTGTATGTGATCTTGTGTGATTCCCTCTTCTGAAAGAAGGAGTTTACCACCACTGGCTGATTTCTGCCTAGCATCTCAACCATATATTGTCTCTCTCTGTTTCTCGTTCAATATCCGTACTTTCCTAATGGCTCCTCACTTTCCTCTCTTTCCTACAAGTGCATTTACATCACCTGCCACAACCAACATTGTCTCCGGCTCCACATGCCCAATAGTTTCTTCCAGGTTGTTTTGGAATGCATCCTTGTGTTCTTGAGTTATCCCAGTCTGTGGTGCGTAGCCCGGAAGTATGCACATAATCTATCCTCCAACTAACATCCACACTGCAATTACCCTACCTTCCCATCGTTACATCCTGATGAACTGACTTCAGTGTAGCATATGCATGTGACTCGTTTTTTTCTAACTGTGTCCTATATCCGTCTCCGAGATGTGATAGGCATACAGTATTTTATATAATATTAATAATTTTGGAAATCGTTTACTCGGACTTGCCAGATGACAGTGTCGGTCCTGCTCTACACGTATAGATTTGCTCATTCGCAAAATGAATGGGAAATGAGACAAAAGAAAACATCTAATTGAGATGGCACTTTCAAATCTACGTGAACAAAGGGCGGTTTATCTACACACGTGACTCTTCTTACATTTGAAACAATCTTGTAATATATTTTTAATCGTTCATAGAACCTGCCAAGATACAACACCTTTCACACACCAGGATATCAATACACGGTCTTCAAAGGATATCAATGTCATTGCGAGTTTTGTCGTTCCACTGTACTTCGTGACCTGCCCTCTGACTGTAGTTAACCAAGCACGCCAGCAGATATTTGCGCATTCATATATCACGTCGTATACCTGTCACCACCCAGGGCAGCCCTGATACAGCATGTCAAGAGAGCGACCTATTAAGCTGGATATATGTGGAGGCAATCTCTCGTGGCCGAACAAACCTTGCCGACGCCAGGCTGCTGGGGTGGGTTGAGTCTGAACGTGTTTGGGTGCCTTTCTAGACTCCCCTCACTCGAGCAGCGAAAGCTCTGGAAGAGCTGGCCAGTTGTTTTTCGTCATTTCGGGTTGCATTACCTTTAATGAACTTCTTAAAATATGCGCCGTTGAATGCTGATGTTGATAGATTCGACATTCACGATTCTAACAAGATCGGTTTTAACGTTATAAAAATATACGGAATGTATGGCACTTAGAGGTCACAACCTTGAACTTCTGGACTTGACTTTGACATCATGGAGACAAGAGGAGGCATTTATGTTAGAATAGCATTATCTGATCTACCATACAATACGTCGAACATAAGATAAAATAGCTCAGTTTGTATTGACAAATAGGGGCAACCGGGGCACCATGCACATAGTGTTTTCAAATCTCCAGTGGCCAATCGACTTTATAAAATGGACTACTGTGTGTTTAACTCCTAAATAATATTTTTAGTTGGCTGTCATTTCCAAAACATACCAAGAACAATGAAAATTTTGATGTTTTCGTTAAACATATTTGGGTACCATGCTCAGTAGCGGGGCACCATGCTCATGTATATGGGGCACTATGCTCACATATGTAATTAAGCTATATATCATATAGTAGACAAGAACTGTTTCATATACCAACCGAATAGGCTATTTGTAATTGTATGACTTACTTGTTTATATAATTTGGTTTTCGTTTCTTGCTACATTCCAGAAAGCTTACTTCAAATTTATCTGTCGGTTTAACAAGCATACACACGAGGGAAGGAGGAGGGAAGGTGAGGGAAGGGGAAAGGAAGAGGAGGGAAGGGGAGGGAAGAGGAGGGAAGGGGGAGGGAAGGAGAAGGGAAAGGGAGGGAAAGGGAGGGGGAAGGATGAAGGAAGGAGGAGGGAAGGAGGAGCAGTATTATTTGTCAAGAGCCGAACAGGCAATGTTGTTAAATACATTAAAGTAAAACCCCTGTGAATATTTGTGTCAAGTATTGTAATAAAGATATACGCATTCTTTATAAATGTAGTGATTATATATTTACTAGTTAAAATTTGAGTGCATTTGTTTAAATAAATTTAGATTTATTGATTTTATGATGGACATGGTGATTGGGGCACAATGTACATTGGGCATGGTGCCCCAAGCATGAAAGGAGTCTGGTGTCCCATCCACCGATAACGTCTATATCAGTACACTATACTTTTATAGCTTCCACTACTTTTTATCACACAGTGTCAGATAATCTAACAATTAAACACAAGTAGCATGAAGTGACATAACTACCAAAGTAAACTTGCAATATCAACTACACGATCAGCTAGTCGGATTAATTTTCATGCTCCAAAACTGTTAAACGGGATACTTTAGGCAAAATTATCCCATCTCGCTCACACTCACAAGAAACAAGCGCGGTATAAAGCAGATGAAAACCTTCCAGCATCATCTTAAATTACCAAAAATGAACAAAAATAACACCCGATGAGTATGGTGCCCAACTGTGCATGGTGCCCCGGTCTCCCCTAGCTATTTTAGGCAAACCGTCGTGACCTTAACCTTGGATAACGATGGTGAAAACCTCAACGATCGATCGGGCATACCCAACAACTATCATAATGCATAACAAACTTATCGGAATCGGCACATTATTAGCTGACATATGACAATATTGGGTTTTAGCCTATATCGGCGGCGACCATCTTGGATTGATGCTAATTAGGGGATGTTAACGAATCCTAAAATGTGTGTCCTATATCAGGATTTGACTAGTACCTACTAAAGGTCACCTGTATCAAATTTTGTGATTTCTTCCAAAAATGTACATTCAACACCCTTAGACTGCAGACTAATCTGTTTTGCTTCATTTCACGTTTTTGTTTTCTTTATAGGTATAGTCAAGGGGCTTAATCACATAATTGTTCACATCGTTCCACAAGCACCATTTTTGGAGCAGCGTTAGATATGGCCATGAACTTTCATATTTTCGCAGGAGTCAAGCTGGGTTCCTGCTGTGGCAGCCATATTGGACAAATCCAAAGTTAGTTTTCGAGTATGGATAATCCATTTCCGGTGCTATTTTTCCGATCCCAGGGCGAGGTCACGTGATAAGGTCACATTCAAGGTAATTTTGGCTTAAATATCGATATTTTAAGCCAAGAACTTACTGTAGGGTATATTCACCATCTTGGTGTCAAGTTCCATATAAACAATTCCTTACATCAGCGGTACTTAACCTACCTATGTTTCTAGCTTCATTTGAATGGGATCAACATAATTATATTGTAATTATAATATATTGTCCACAATGGCTTGTACCTAAAACGCCCCACGTTAATTATTAGTTAGAATTATTAGTGAATGTGAAGAGGTTTGTTCCGATTTCAGTATTTTCTCTTCCAAATGAAGGATTGCTGGTTATCATGGAGAGAACATTTCATCGTGTTTTCGAATTTAGAGAAAAACATCGTGTTCTTGGACAGGAGAGAATCTTACATTAAAGGTTGGTAAGCCAATGTATTGCTAACTATATATTTTACTAATATCAATTATGCGAAGAAATGTTTTTTTAAACAAGTAGTTTTTCTTGAGTTCAGTATTTTAAAATGTAAAAAGTTAAAGTAAAGGTAAGTTCTTATATGGCGCAATATACAGTCCTCAGGACTGCTCAAAACGCTTTACACTTTACTCCCTGGCATACCTGTTCAATCGAACACCATCTCAACTTCTCTGGGAAGCATTTAGCCACACTGCAATTTATGCGTGGAGATTATTCGTACACAAATATCCACCACTGTCTATAGCCAGGTACTCATTCATATAGCTGAGTGAACTGAAGCAACATAGAGTAAACGAACTTGCCCAAGGTTCGACACCGCCGCACAGAATTCGTACCTGGGTTCTCTCAGTCAAGAATCCGAAGTCCTAGCCGCTGCGCCCCTCGTTTACACACCGAGTGCAGTGTCAACTGCAGGGGTAATTACGGTTTTATTGGATCGCTCAAGGGGTCACAATGCTAAAAAGGTTAAACACCACTGCCTTAGATGGATGAAGTTGGAATGGGTTTTTGGGTGAAGGTCACGTCAATCAAGGTTAATGTCAACATGCGTAAAAACATATATGTTGATGATTCAATTGATCTCGCTGCATGAACAGGAGTTTGCGTTTTATTATAATTTTTGAACCGATACCGAAAGGCGAAGGGCGAGGTCATATCATGAAGGTCAAGGTCAAGATTAATATCATAATTTATTACAGAAACTTCTCATTATGTACAACGGAAAATGTAACCCAGTCCAAATGCATGAACGATACCCTTATTCTAGAAATAGCACTGACATATCAATTGGATACACAGATTATATTTTACTTAGTCACTCTACTGGCATAATCAGACAATCTCATCCATCAGCTGTCCACACATCCAATCATCCACCCATTCATCCATCCAATCATCCATCGACCCATCCATCCATCCATCCATCCATCCATCCATCCATCCATCCATCCATCCATTAGTAGTGGTTCAATGGTTCGCATCTTTGTCACCATTGTTTAGGCTGCCACCCTCGCTCTTGCACAGTACCTTGCAATGAAGGCTTGCCCTGCAGCACTTGCATTTCCCCTTGCACGCTTTCGTGCAGCCACATTGTAGGAGGAGGGCATAAGCCTTACTTGCGTCGGCGTGAGTGGTCCAGAAAGGGAGCCATTGCATGCTGCGCTCATCCTGTTGCCATCCTCATTGATCAAAGACAGGGATTGCCTGGTGGTAAGCGACTGACTGCTTCCAGATGGAACTGACTTGGAGCAAGGACCTCTTGACATGCTCAGAGAGAGTGGCCTGGGTCCACGACATATTATCGAACGAACGACTGCCATTGTTGAAGAAACGATGTCTAGCATCGTTGGCAGTTGCAGAACCACATGTCTTGCTGTACACGAACACAATGAATCTCTCGATGCGCTGCATGCATGTGAACAGATTGCAGACTGAAGGACTCCGTATCTTTGGTCAGCGAGATCATCTTCTCTGTAATGCATGATGTACCGTTCGATGCAGTCCACGTCGTCTTCTTTCCGCAGTCAAGAAACTGAGAGTTCGTATTGCAGCCCATTAGGGCGTGAAAGAGGGGTAGAGCCAACGACTTTGATGGCCAGAGCTTGGAGTGGATGCTGTGCACCAAGATATCTCGGTAATTTTGCAGCTACCAAAGCCAATTCATAACTCTAAAAGGTCAACCTGTCCAAAGAAAGCGACAGCATGGACAACGATGTTGTTGTCGACAGTATACACGAATAGTTTCTCATGACTCTGAGACGAGGCATTAGCTAGATGCAGAGTGATACGTGTATCTGCCTTTGAATACTGACACATTGAACAGCTTGTTGGATAGCTCCGTGTCAGACTCGGTGCTGAAGAGGACTCTTCCATCAGCCTTGGATAAAGGAAAATACCTCCTTTTTTATTTTTAAATTTTCATGTACAATTGCTAGTCCTTTTGGGGATGGAAGTGCTGCCGTCGACATGTGGTTCGAGTCGAGTACGCGCATTTGTCTCACGCCGATGCTGTCTCAGTGATTTCAGGCTGCAACGATGCATTAAACCGTGGCGGTCACCTGAGCTTTCAGGAAAATGCACACTGAGTAGGTGTACATATTCAGCGAAAGTTGCCGCTCTGGTCGGATGCACCATGCAGATGCCGGCAACCATGTCGAGCACTTGAACGGTTCGCCCTTTGACGCTGGCAAGGGTGTCCGACTTGGTCCCAGCTTTGAGCGAACTTCAGTCTGATAGAGAAGAAGCTCTCGCTGGTTCTCGAATTTGAAGAATTCGGCCATATCCACGTCGGGACGTCATTAAAGAGAAATGAAGAGTTGGGTGACGAGCACGGTATTTAGTTTCAATGTCCCGACTTTGCTTCCCATCTTTTAGGCGTCGGGATGGTTGGAGAAAGTAAACATATTGAGTCTAGCAGAGAAACCGTCACATTGTCTAGCCGTGTCTTTACGTATTTCTCGTGAAGGGCCTGGGCAACTTCATGGATTGGGACTGAGACACGGCTACGTCATGCTCCATCACGACATGTGTATCAAAAGCATGACCTGTGGCTATGAAGGGGTTGTCCATTCCGCTCACCACCTTCGTAAAATACTGCACGTTATTCAGAAACCTAGACGGCAGGGTACGTGCCTTTTCACGGTGAATAGTTGTTGCTCCCATAAGTTTGTGAATATTCTCGAACTCTTCAATCATTCTGACGCAATCTGGACCAGCCAACATGTGCAATGCTACGGCGTCGGTGTGATCATTCAGGTCATCATTGCCTTTGAGTATTTTGTTAATCTGCTCATGGGATTGATCTTTTGTGATGAGCTTGAACTTGTGCTCGTATTTTTGGACCGTGAAATGTACCTTGAGGTACTCCGCATACATCACTGAATGGTTCACAGCGAGTGTGACTAAGGTACATTTTCCACTCGGGTCTTCAATTGTTAAAACATATATTATCTTTATTATTGCAATATATTGACATTACCATTAACATTGACATTGCCTTTATGATAAAGTTTTGATAACACGCTTGGAACATAACGCTGTATACAGTGATCCTACGTACAACAAAGATATATTCTGAGCCAAAATGACCTTATTACATGACCTCGACCTGGAATCGTAAAAAACATCGAAAATGGATTCTCCACACTCGAAAACCAATAAAACGTGGTTTCATTTATGGTTCTTCTACTATTGGTTCTCAAGTTATTGCATGGTCTAACTCCGGATGGCGGTCATCTTGGATTTGTCCAGTATGGCTACCACAGCAGGAGCAAGCAAAACAAATTAGTCTGCTGACTAAGGGTGTTGAATGTATATTTTTGGAAGACAATTTGTCAAGTTATTGCACATCCTTACTCCGAACGACAGCCATCTTGGATTTGTTCAATATTGCCGCCACAGCGAAAAATGAAAGGTCATGGCCATATCTAACATTTTGGACCAAAAATTGTGCTTTGGAACAATGTGAACAATTGAGGTCTTTTTTTAGGATAAACCCCCTGACTGATGTCAACGGTTGTTTTTTCACACGGTCTTAGTGAGACCAACACATCCACGTCACCATTTGAACGACATTGATGTTATCCGCTCTGCGTCTTCTCCTTCCCCTCGCTCCCTTGCATACTGGGGGGTCCATATCACTTAATTGGTAGCTTCTTCCATTTTTTTATATATCTCTCTCTCGCTTTCTCTCTCTCTCTCTTGCTCTCTCTCTTGCTCTCTCTCTCTCTCTCTCTCTCTCTCTCTCTCTCTCTCTCTCTCTCTCTCTCTCTCTCTCTCTCTCTCTCTCTCTCTCTCTCTCTCTCTCTCTCTCTCTCTCTCTCTCTCTCTCTCTCTCTCTCTCTCTCTCTCTCTCTCTCTCTCTCTCTCTCTCTCTCTCACTCTCTCTCTCTCTCTCTGTGTCGTTCGCAGTGGTCTTCTATTCTTGGCTGTTCACGCCTGCCCTCCCAAGGTGCCGATTCATGCCAATGCATTTCACCAGTGCTCTTCCTCTTCGTTGTTTGCAACTCTCTTCATTTTCCATGTTATTTACGACATTCTGTCTTCGCGCATTTTTTGCACATTTTGTTTCCGACTCTCCCAATTCTCTTCTCCCAAATCCTTCATCTTCCCTTCATTTTCTCGGGTTACTCTACATATTCTTCTGACCCAGTGTTGTTCTGCTACCTGAAGATTCTCATCCTGTTTGTCTGTCATGCCAGTGTTCCCAACCCATATATACACAGGCTTGTACCGCGCAAACATTCAACACTTCTCCTTTTAGTTGTTTCATCAGTTTTCTGTCAAACATAATACCTTCCACCTTCCTCCTGCTTGCACCCTCCTCTATATTTCTTTACTATTTCCTCCACCCTCACACACTGTATCTCCCCAGTATGCATCGTTGTTCATATGTTTAATGGTCTTTCCATCAACATCTACATGTAGTCCATGACTTGTATGGCAAAATAATTTTCATGTTGGAACAAATTGCAACAGAAACATTTGTTGCAGTTTTAAAAGCACTAATATATCAAATGTATACAGCTCTAAATATTGGGAAACATTGTCAAAATTACCCAAATGTTGGGGGCCCCTCAGTAGCTTTTTGCTGCCCGATTTCGTCACGATTTCACATTTGCGTATGAACAAGATAATATTTCTGTAAGCCTCAATCAGCCCAAATGCGTGTTCGCAAATACGTATATAATATAATGTTGCAGTTGTTATCAAACATGCACGAAAGCTTGAATGACATATCCAATTAGTTTCCCATATAACATGCTTAAGCTCTGCATGTAGATAAGCTCACTGTCACGAACATGACTCGTATACATAGCGTAACGCAAATACATTATATATAGCAATTATAATGAACCATTGATGTAAAGCGAAAACATAAATACATGAATGTAGCCAAAAAAACGTAACTGATATAAAATCGCCGTATCCTCTCCCATTAAACGTGATTATACTCTGCATATATAAGTGCAAGCTACGGTTATGAGCATCAGTTGTATACATAGTATAACACTTTTTATTTAATAGGGTAGCATTGTTTATAACCCTTGTAGTGAAGACTTGATATAAGGTCAAAACATACATTCGCGAATCTAGTACAAAAGCGTACGGTGAAACATGATATGTTAATTAGAGAAATATTCACAACAATTCTGACTACATGCCTTTGTTGAAGCAAGAATCAGCATTTGAATGTCATGAAATGGTGAATTAAAACCACCACTATAATTTTGATATGTCCCCCCATCACTAAACGCACAACATCATCACGGACGTCAGCCAAGGACAGGGATTGAGCACACCATTGTCCACCTGCATTGAGCACGTGCATAGTACACACACAATGTCTTACTGTGGCATATGCACTTTGTCATATGTCAATCTGTGGAGTAGTCACATCATACATATATGAATATGTTATTTGATTATGTCAAAGTCGTCAACTTTGGACATCTCACAAAATTACTACCTTTCACTCATCAACTCTTAGTATACAGGCGAACCTCATCTAGGTCTTGATGGACTTCACCGTCTATTGATGTTGCCATCTGAACTCTTGTATTAAAATCTTACTGCAGTAGCATATCGCATGTGTTACGAAAAGGGCATCTAAACATTTGGAGAGTATGTGCCCATTCAGAACGGCATCCAACATTACGTGTGCACGTACAGTATTTGAAATGGCCTTTCCTGTCAGGCTGTGCTCATTACGTTTGATGAATAGATGAACTCTAGTAGCAAAATCCTCAAACCTGATCCATCGATTAGATGATCTATGCTTCCAAAAACTCATCTGCATGTGGAAGGCATCACATCTAAGCATGCGTCACAATGGGATTCCATCACGTTAGGAAAGAATGACAGACAATGACTTGTCAAACGTACTGATAGTTGGCATACGATAACGTCGGTATGTTGAGCGAAGTAGTTGAAGGTTGTGTACCACGTGGTGTCACTTGAACTCATATCGACCATCTACAGAAATACGACAGATGACTAAAGTATATGCGAACCATGATGAATGAACTGCATTATTCCAAAGCACGATGATACTGTTGAAGAAAGCAGGAACGATGTTTGACACAGCAAGTTTACAATTGCCGTAGGGTCCTGAAATGTCTGCATTGCCGGTTTCTAGCGTCAGTGCTATTTAACATGGGGTAGATGGGAAATTGTATTTCCTTTTTTGAAACACTTCCCCAATTTTCATTATTGTATATTTTTGATATGTTTTGTAGATATCTTCAATGTAATAACACAGTTAAAATTAGTTGTGTGGCAATTTGTTGCAACTCAAATAAAAAAAGTCCTGGCTACAGTGGAAAATTCTAATGCAACCTGCGATATCCCGGAGGCTGACATATTGTTAATGATCAATAAACGAGCAACAAGCCAAATTTCTGGTGCGTTCAAAGACCTGTTGTAGAATACGGTTCAGTAGAACTCTATCAGGTCGGTTTGCAATAAACGTGATTTTGCAATACGCCGTACTGCTCCGCGTGCAGTAGTAACAAAACCACTTTGAAGAATAAAGATCTGTATTTTTCCGTTTCCCTGTGAATTAACCACAAGTGAATCAGCGAGCGGACTTATCCACGTATATACAAAACACACACATGAGTATATGTACATATATATATATATATATATATATATATATACATGTGTGTGTGTTTTGTATATACGTGGATATATATATATATATATATATATATGTATATATATATATATATATATATGTATATATATATATGTATATATATATATATATGTATATATATATATATATACATATATATATGTATATATATACACCATTCTTATTACTGCCTTTCCAACCTCCATCCATCTCGTGAATGCAAACACAATTTCTCTCTGTACGTTGTCAAATGCCTTTTCTAGATCGACAAAACCAAATGTTGCTTCCTTTAAAAAAATGTCCCCCTCTTTTCAATAATCTTACTATAATCTGTGTAGTGTGTGTGTGTGTGTGTGTGTGTGTGTGTGTGTGTGTGTGTGTGTTTGTACACGTGAGCGTGCTTGTACGTTTTCCTCTTAGACGGTTTAAAAATCGAGCGCTTAATCTACGACCCCAGGGGTTGGACGTTAGACCTACGTTTTGTTTTAAAATACCCCACATGTGTCACAATTTTCGGCTCTTACGGCGTAAATCATAGGCATTATGGACTTGGAAATAAAAAATAGACAATGACACAATATACTTATGTTTATCCTCATGTCAATAACATAGCAATACGAATATTATTTGACAATTCTACATCAACACGACTAGGGCCTGTATGTGAACGTGAACCTCACATTCTCTCCGACCTTCTTTATTTTGAACATAGAACGAGTACCGGCGAGCGCACTATGGTGTCTCTGTAACAATGGTGTGTGTTACATTTTGTAAATATTGCTATCACGACTATCGACTACCAAGGCAACCGGTCAAGGGATAGACATTTTTGCTAGTGTGTCTAATGGTAAACAACCCATCGTCTGTTCCTCTCCTTTTCCTAAATCCCAGCTGATTCTCTCCATTTGTACTTTCATTTATGCAAAACCGTACCTAAGGCCAGGCTCCATAATGTGATGTGTCTGCATCTCCCTGGGTCATGTATGTCCCCTTCCCCTTCCATATCGGCACAGGCGCTTCTCTTCGCCACTCTGCTGGTATCTTTCCTGCCATGAAGCACACACAAATAGCCTTGTCAACCATTTGATTCTCTGCTATTGCAGAGAAAACAAAGATGCTGACAGATGCATTTCAAAATGGCTGCTAGTTTTAAAGAAATGACAAAAGAAAACATATCTACTGCGTTTTTATAAAACACAAACGTAGTTATTTATTGTATCACTACTTGGGTGACAATTCTATGAATATAATATGTCGAAAATTAACAAAGGAAATTGACCAAATATTACGGCATTATAGAAACTGTTGCTGTGTAATGTGCATTAGGAAAATGCAATATCTGACTACCGAAAATTACATAGATATGTGAGTAGTATATGTGTATTTTAGAAGGAGCAAATGAGGCGAAAAAATTGAAGCAAATAATTATATACATTTGGGGAAACCGAGATGATATTGCCTGTATGAGAGATTAGGGAAACGGTGTATTATCGCTAACAGGACTCGAACAACAGCGCTCCCTACCGCAATAGTTGTGATATATCGTAGAAGTGTGTGTGTGTGTGTGTGTGTGTGTGTGTGTGTGTGTGTGTGTGTGTGTGTGTGTGTGTGTGTGTGTGTGTGTGTGTGTGTGTGTTTAAAGGCAAAGGGTCACCCGTCTTGATCGATGAAGAGGGTTTATATTTGTTTGTTTGTGTGGGTGTGTTTGGTGTGTGTGGTGTGAGGTGTGTGGTGTGTGGTGTGTGGTGTGTGGTGTGTGGTGTGTGGTGTGTGGTGTGTGGTGTGTGGTGTGTGGTGTGTGGTGTGTGGTGTGTGGTGTGTGGTGTGTGGTGTGTGGTGTGTGTGTGTTTTGTGTGTGTATGTGTGTGTGTGTATGTAAATGCAAAGGGTCACCCGTCTTGATCGATGAAGAGGGTGTGTATTTGTTTGTGTGGTGTGTGTGTGTGTGAGTGAGTGTGGTGTGTGTGGTGTGTGTGGTGTGTGTGGTGTGTGTGGTGTGTGTGGTGTGTGTGGTGTGTGTGGTGTGTGTGGTGTGTGTGGTGTGTGTGGTGTGTGTGGTGTGTGTGGTGTGTGTGGTGTGTGTGGTGTGTGTGGTGTGTGTGGTGTGTGTGTGTGTGTGTGTGTGTGTGTGTGTGTGTGTGTGTGTGTGTGTGTGTGTGAAAGCCTGACGAATAAAAAACAAAACGCGGCATTGTACGAGTGCACAAGTATTTTATTCATCAAAGATACAAGTAGCTACATGATAATGACGTGACTTGCGGGTGTGTACCATCGTGCCAGAGGCTCGATCGATGTGCAATGAGTCTACCTTGTCAATCAAACACGTGGCAGCCCAATCAATCAGAGCCGAAACAAGTCGCAATAGTTTCCATCGTTATAGCAATAGACAAGCTACACAATACTATCCGCAAACGATAAAAGTGGGCCAATCCACTCAATCGGTGCCAAAACTAGTCACAAAAAGGTATTAATATCAACTGATATTGATAAATTACATATATGAGCAGGTTCGAACCCTGTTGTGTTTAAATGACAAGAACCTTCCACGGCCATTCCGTTCAGTAACTGAGCGATGTTATATTCATTGTAATTGTAAACAATCCCATGTTATGAACAAGAAAATACAAGCATATCATAATCTATGAATAAACGTTATTAATATACACCGATTACAATCTTATTATGTACAAAACTAAATATTGAGGTGTTGGAGAGTTAATTTTCAAATTGTCCTAACTACAACAAACAGTGTCAACGCTAAGAATTAAAGTGTTATACGTCATTCAAAACTATTAAGTCTTTTTATGTTGGTACGTCGTAGTCACACGTGAGACACTCGCACGATGGTGCATGGTATGTGTGTGATATAACGAGACGTGTTAGTAACTTCCCTCGTCTATCCAGCAAGGAAGGTGGAGGGGTTGGACTGCAAACGGTGGACGTTAATTGGGCCATCACGTCACAGCACGACAATTCATTTCGAATATATAATGCTACACCACCACCCTTGCGGGATTCTCTAGTTACATGATAAGCACTGTAGCCAATTAGATTCAAATAATTTATAACATCCAGTTCTGCCCATGTTTCAGATACAGCGACAATATCAAATTTCATATGTAAGTCTTGCAGATAGTAATTCATTTTCAGAAGGTTTTTCTTAAGACTTCTGGCATTAAAATGAATGAATGATAAGCCATTAAGCTTACACATATTATCATTGAATTCTGAATCAGTGTAATAGTTACATTTTGATGTTGAGTTGTCGCAAAAGTTGTTATTTGGATCGATATCATTTTCAAAGTCGAAACTATTATAATCAGTATAACTAGGGGAGGAAAATTCAAATTGGGAACAAGTATTAACTAATTTGTAGATTTTGTAATCTTGTTCATTTGGTGAATTCTCAAAAATAAGTTCATCATCGCTCATATTTTCAAATGGGAAAACTTCACAGCATGAACATGAACATCGATAAATTAGTTTTTTTTTATATAATAATTAACATAAACTGATACTGTGTTATATTGGTACAAGTCTTATGAAAGGTAGACTCACAAAGTCCACATTTGACAAAATGAGTATTTAACAATTCCCCACAAACTAGGCACGAGTCTTTTTTTTCTCATATTTTTAGCCATTTGAGACGTTTAAACATCAACTGTTGCTAGTAACTAGATAGCCTAGATAAACAACGAATGGGTAACATAGGAAATACCATACAGCCCACATACAATACAATGAGTGTGTCCACAATAATAAAGCAAAGAAGAAATATGCAGCGTCTAATAGTTAGACAGCGTTTGCACAACAATAACAACAACAGTGTCAATGATCAGTCAACTCACGCTAGTCCCAGACCAAGGCCCAGGTCTTGGAAGTCTTTCAGGCATTTTACAAGGTGTGTTTTTGCACTGTCTGGTGGACCATTTAGTCTTACGAACACTTTGCAGTTTCTCGTCCACGTGGACTGAAGTTTATTTTGCTTGCGCAGTAGTCGGGCAGTTTTGGCCAGCTCTGCTTGCTTGGCGGTTAAGTGTTCGTTTACGTACACGTTCGTGCCTCTTAGTAGGGAGGTCGGTGAAAATGCAATAATTCATCAGAATGGTCTATTTAAGATATAGACAGCCATACCAGTTTTAACTCTCTGTGATAAAAAATGGCGAAGTTATGGACAATTATGTAAAGATCATTGAATACATTGGTGTGACAGTTTTTTTGATCTGAAGGAAATGTGAAAATATAATCTTGTACAATATAAAAATCTTAACTAAGACTTGATATTTTTTGTATTTCCTTTAAATATCATTTATAAAAGGAATAAACATAAAATTATGTTAATTAACTAAGCAACTAACCTTTCGAAAAGCTTACAAAAGTATCTCTAGGTCCCCCACTTTCAAATCGTCATCCAGCATACGTGTACACAATACATCTGGCTCATTGTCATACTCCACACTGAACCAGCTTGGAAAGCCTGCTACCCATAGGTTGAAGGTTATGCTTTAATGGTTTCCATTATATGGATATCAACAAAATCTGTCATGTTTTAGAAATGGCAGGTATACCAGCAAAATCATGTGGACGTTAATGAGTACGTGCATGTCAGGTATGCAAAGTTAGTAAAGTGTGTGTGAGAGTATAAGCACAGCCAAATATTGCATGCATTGATGTAAACATTCTGCTTTGGCCTTGCACCATATAATTATGTAAACATATGTAGGTTTGTATGTGTGTCCACATGTTTGCGCGCGTGTGTGTGTGTGAACTTAGTAAAGTGAGAAGGATAGCCAACTACTGCAAGCAACAATAATAAGCATTCCGCTGCACAGCATGCACGTACAACATTATATATATATATACATATATATATATATATATATATATATACATATGTATATATATGTATATATATATATATATATACATTACATCAGATAATTCAAAGTTGCATAGCAATATATATATATATATATATATATTAATATTGCTATGCAACTTTGAATTATCTGATGTAATGTTGTATCTACAAAGATCCGTTTGCAGAGAACAGCGATGGCTGGAAGTAGGATATAAAGAATCACTTCCACATCTGCATCTACATCAGAAAGTGTTGTCAGCATTTCAAACACCTTGTCCTTCTTGATGCAAGTAGCGTCTTCAATGATAGGCGTACTCGTCCCACTCATTAACTCATTGATGTTTCTGCATGACTCCTGGCAGAATGACACGAGTTGCTGGTAGTGAGTGTTCATCTTCGATCGTGCATCAGAGGGGGACAGGTGATCAGCTTCCTGATGAGTCCAAGTGCTTTACATCCAGTGAGAAACTGTAGCGTTTCTAAGTCGTTTAGAACGGATTTCAACAACCTGTTTGACGTACATTGTTTATTCATAAAGCACCGCATTTAATTGCTTAGAAAGAATGTCCTTGCAGCATTCGAAAATAGAATGTTGAAAAAGCATGCATACCCATCAGCGCTGAAACAAAATGTTTCACCGTATCACCACCAGGAAATGTTAAATCATGTTATATATTCATATACAAATAGTTCTAGGAAGAAACAGTAAAAAAACAACCCCAAAAAGCACCACCAAGCCAATGTTTATACATGCAGTTAGTTACAGCAAGATCAATGCAGTGTAATTAGAAGTACATCAGATGTCTGATTTATGGAGCGGGTTGTCATTCATTTGTTGTTATTAATTGTCATACATTTTTGCATGATTACAACATGAAAATAAACTTTAAATATTCATATAACATCCGCAATTTAATATATGATAGCATGTCTGTGCATATGTAAACACGAATAACAAATGCATGGCTAAAACACAACTTCAGAATAAAAGATTGCAATAAATTGAATAATATGTACGCCGGGTATGTGAGCGATAATAGAAGAAATTCGTTGCCGGACATGGGGTACTTCTACGTTCGAGCTTGGGGCAAAAATGGGCAAAGGTGTATCTCCGCCAAATTTGCATTAATATTACGTTTATACATTACTAAATAGCGTACATGTAGTTTGCCAGAGTTTCCGCAAGTTGTTCATACCTTAGATCCTCTCTAAATATGGTCAATGTTCACCATATCATATTTTTCTTAATTTTATTTCAATTCATACAAGAAACACGCCAAAGGAAAGAGTATCATTTTGCGATTTCAACCATACCGCCAAACATAACATGGCGGGTAATAACACGAACACATGATTTTATGAAAACACCACCCTTCCGCGAAATTAAATATGGCTGCGCCCGCAACGAAATGAAATTTCTGCGGGTGTCGTTGTTTCATCATGAGTATCTGTATGAAGCATTACGAGTTCACAAAAGCAGGTATTTTTATCACAAAGAAGACGTATTTATGTTTCTTTTGATATAAAATATGTGATCAGTCTTTATAAATCAAGGGACTTACAATTTTTTAAACATAGGTGATTTAACATTGCGTCCCAATACAAACGCGTTTGCGTGATTTCTTCCGACCTCCCTACTCTTAGTTTCTTTCTCATTCTCAGGACGTTTGTTTTGGCTTTACGGTTGGTAAATCTGATGATAATGCGTGGTATCCGACTTCCCGACTTACGATTGGCGCCGCCTAAGGTGTGACATGCCGAAATGTCGTTCTTGGTGATCGGTATTCCCTTCGTTGTGAGGAACGTCACAACGCAGTCCTCCGGCTCCAGTGTGGACGTTTCTTCGGGCGGTGCTTCCGCGTCGGTTTCGGTCGTTGTGCTGCTTGCAGTCCGAACGTATGTTTTGTGATTTGTTTGGAAGCCAGTGATGATTATATCATCAATCCGAGAGTATTGTTCGAGATCGTCAACTTTTGTTTCAAGTTCACGGATGATTTGGCCTTTCTCTTCGTTAGCTTGTAGTTGGCCGACTTCCTTCAGTAGGTAGGCGATTTCTTTTTGGAATGTTGTAATGCCGGCAATGTCTCATTGTATTGCGGTCAGCTGTTGCTTCATCTCGGTGATTTCTTAGATGTCGTCATCTTTTCTGCGTGGCGTTGTGCGTGGCATCGTGAATAGCGTTGATTGTCGATATTCCTCGGCTTGCCAACAATGTAAACAAAGATGGCGTTTTTGGCGCCAAGTGGATGATCAACGATACATTTTCAAAGTTCAGTTTTATGTGGTTTCGCAACGTAGATCATCATCAGTTGTTCAATCCTCAAGCGGAGCATCGTCACAATATTGATATATACCAATGTTGACGATCAGACACGTATAATAACTTCACTAGATTAGAAATATAAGCGAGTTACCAAAAGCGAGATGTTCAATGTTCACGCATGCGCAACATTCACGCAGGTCTACCGGCCAAAATCTATTGCAACGTTAATTGTTGAATTTGAATGACAGTTGTACTATCATATCTAATAATGTGGAGAAAATAATGAAACTGACATACCCATTTTAAAATGGGAGCCACTAACCAAAAATGGTCTAGAAAAATAGCAATTGATTTTATAAAAGTATATACTTTAATTCAAAAAATTCACAAATAGAAGTGTCGCCAACATTCAACATTTTTAGCGCACTGGATATACACAGATGTTTTAATTATGTAGTGTATTTGTATATATTGTCAAAATTTTTGTCATTAGCGTAACGTTGTTTTAAATAATACCTCACAAATTATTAGACAAACATTTCCCATGTGACACATATCGCAAGATTGTTTTATGTATTACGTGTGAAATTCAGCGGGAAGATCTGATATAGATAGATAGTTTAGTTTCTGTATTATATCTCGGTTTTGAACAGTTCACAATTGTTCCCTTGGACTTTGCCATAAGAGAACGGCATCTAAATCTAACAAACTAAAGCGATGTCGTTCCCCAAAAAACAGAATGCGTATTTTGTTAATGTGTATAAACGATCCTACCAAGAAATAGTTGCGAGTAATGAAACGTGTCGGTTTCGTGGACCGAATATGTAGGATATGTAGAATACCCTGGATTAACCACTCCCCCTACGTCGACGCTAGATATCTTTCTGCGCATGTCTTATTGCCGTGATGCACCAGCTACTTCCGGTTAGACGAGGATACTCGTAAACAATAGCACATCCGCATACTAATTCATTTGTGAGCCATGTCTAATGAAAATAATGGCTAACTATTTCACAGTTATCGTGCAATGTGAAGAACAAGGAACAAGCTAGGCACACAATGAGAGGAAACGTCAGATGTTGGCTATAAAACAGTCTAATTTGAAAATGGTCGGAATGCAATGCTGCCTAAATGCACCACCAGTTGCAATGCACCAACAGCCTGGTCACAATGCGCCCACCGTCTGGTCGCAAAGCACTACGTTTGGTCGGAATGCCCCACTTTGGTGATAATGACCTGGTCGCAATGCTCCAACATAACATAACGTTTATTTGACCCCATGTAGGTACACAATTAATTGATTTCTGAAACATCACTTATGCAGTAAAAACAACAAATATAAACCTTATGCCGGCATACATATACGTATATCATTATAATGTTCAACATACTATTTGGAAAATACATACAAACGCATGTACAGTATTATGGTATTGATGTACCATAGACATTAATCATAGCTTATTCAATGGGGTTGGTGACTCCTATTAAGACACAGTTGTCGCTATCATAGGAGCCACCCTATTTACGTGATAATTTATATGGTCTTTTTACAAGGTGTCTATCTCATGTATGTTTTTGGGGAGTGCTTGTTTTATGTGAGAATGTAAGTTTATTTGTGTGCTTGTTGCCTAAACTAGCATCAAATGTATTGTATTTAATGGTTTTGTTGACATTTGATAGAGTGCATACATAATTATATTTGTGTAACAAATATGTTTTATATAAAATGAGAAGCCTCGCAAACTGTGAGTATATATTTTGTCTTTGATTATATCCGGGGTGTCATTTACAGCATGCGGTAGGCTGTATTTGAGACATTTCATTGCAAATTCATGCTTAGTTGTAAAAGTATGTATATAATTTTTTTCACGAGTATTATAATTATAATTATGTATGTTTACACTTGGGATAATTTGCCAGTTAAATAAATAAGGAGGTAACATTTTATTAATGTATTTAAAGTACAATTTTAATTCATGTAACTTTAATATGTCTTCTACTTTTAGTAGTTTAAGTTTTTTTTAAAGTGGGTCCGTGTGTGAGTTGTATTTATTTAAGGTTATTATTCGCACGGCTTTTTATATTTTTGTAATTCTATTTATTTGGTATCCCCAAACTATGATACAATAATTGCTATGAGATAATATCAATGTGTTGTATAACAACACTTTTATATCTAAAGGTAATACCTATTTTAATCTGTTTATTATGCCAGTTGTTTTGGAGCACTTCTTTGAAATTTTCTCAGTGTTTTTTTTCTTTCCAATTTAGGCTAGTGTCTAAAGTCAATCCTAGAAAGTTAACTTCATCTACTCTTTCAATATTTATATTATCTATTTTAAGCATAAGAGTCTGCGTGCGTTTATTAGGCATACGAAAAATAATGTATTTTGATTTGATTTAAAGATAATTGATTTATGTTTAGCCATTCATTAACTTTAAAAAGTTCTTCATTTATTAAGGATTCTGTACTTTTATTGCGTGTGTTGTTGTTGTTAAGAAATTTTAAAGAGCTAGATAAAGTGGTGTCATCAGCGTACATGACGAAATTTAATAATTGACTAGCTTGTGAGAAATCATTTATGTAAATGATAAATAATAGTGGTCCAAGGATTGAACCTTGTGGGACGCCGATTGTTATAAGTAAGATGTCTGAATTTATTTGTTCAATTTCAGTGTATTGTTTCCTGTTTTGTAAGTAACGTCTGAATAACTGCAAAGTTGAGCCATTTAAGCCATAGTATGTTAATTTGTTAAGTAAAATGTTATGGTCAATAGTATCAAAAGCCTTAGAAAGGTCGAGAAATACATTAATTGGTTCATCATTATTATTCATTTGAGTTATAATTCTATCTATTAGCTCAAGCGCAGCAAATTCCGTTGAAAATTTAGCTCTAAAATCATACTGATTATCAAATAAGCTTCATATCATTGAAATATGAATATAATTGAATACAAATTAATTTCTCTAATACTTTAGAAATTGTAGGAAGATAGGAAATTGGTCTGTACTTTTCAAATAAAGATTAATCGTCTTTCTTAAATATAGGAATAACCTTTGCAATTTTTAGTTTGTCTGGGAATATCCCGGATTTTAAAACTTGGTTTATTAACAGCTTTAATGATTTTATAATTACAGGCTCAATTATCTTGAGCAATTTTGAAGAAATGCCATCAAATCCACAACTGTTTTTTGTGGGAAGATTATGAATAGTTTTCTTAATAGTCTCTTCATCAACACTCTGAAACGTAAATACAGAATTAACGTTTTTGTTTAAATAATAACTATAGTTTTTGTTACCTTTATATTTAATACCTTGTGCGATGGTTTGACCAATATTTGTAAAATAATTATTACATTTGTTTGCAATATCCTTTTTATCAGTTATTTTTGTACCATTTTCTTTAAAAAATAATGGTAATCTTCGGTTTGTACGATTTTTTGAAAGAAATTCATTAATAACTTTCCAGGTATTTTTTATATCATATTTAAATCGATTAAATCTTTGTTCAAAATACACTAGTTTGGTTGCACTCTTTAATATCGTATTATAAGTTTTTAGATTAATATTAATAGCTTCATGGCTTGTCGAATTTGGTTGTGTCAATTTTAATTGTTTATAGAGTTTGTCTCGATATTGAATATATTTTAGCAATCCTTGTGTAATCCATATTGATCTTTTATGTTTATATTTATTAAATTTCACCAGCTTAGTTTGCATATGCTTGTTTTTTGCCCGTAAAATGTCTTCGTAGATTACATCATAATTTAAATTTGTGTCTGCATTTATATTTTTATTTAGCTTATTGTATATCTCATTTGATTTAATTTCGTGTTTAACTTTATGCATTGCCTCTTCATTTAGTATATTTATTTTAACATATTTAGGTGGAGGTTCAGTCTTCAATGAGACGTTGATGAATATAAAATACGGCTGATGATCAGAACATTTTTTGATTAAAATCCCTGCAGTACTCTCCAATATAGATTTATTGAGTTTAAAAAAGAAATTATCTATTAAAGTACCATTTGTTCTAGTAAATCTAGTAGGAAGAGTGATTTGCGGGTAAAGGCTGTGTGATATTATGGTGTCAAAAAAGTTACTATATGTATCATTTTCATTTAATTTAAGCAAATTTATATTAAAATCCCCTGCGATTATGAGATTGTTATTACAGTTGTTTTCCATTGATGATATTATAGAAGTAAATTCATTTATAAAAGCATTTAAGTTATCATTAGAAGTTCGTGGAGGTCTATATATGTTTCCGATGGTTATGCTCTAAGATAGATTACCACCATTTATTTGGACTATCATCCCTTCCCAGTGTTCGTACATGTTTACATTTAATATAGCCTCTGATCTATATTTGTTGTCGACATATATTATTAGCTCTCCTTTGTTGCTGCACGTCTTACCTTGAGCTAAACAGTCATAAGTCGTAAGGAAAATTTTGATAGGTCATCGTTTTCTGATTTCCAAGTTTCTTGTAAGCAAATTACATTAAATTTAAAATTGTTACTACTTAGCTCTTCTACAAAAGCTTCCAGTTCGTTAAATTTAGAATTTATTGATTGAATGTTAGTGCTTAAGACACTAAAACGCGTAGTGTTTGTCTGTGTAAGTTTGCTAAACTTATCAAAGTCATAATATGAAGACCGACGTATTAGTTGAGATTCATAATTTTCAACATCATTTGTGTCTAAGATGTTAATTAAGTCATTGTTATTAATACCTTCTAAATAGGTGAGGAACATATCGTCAAATGTCATGTCTTTATATAATTTGGTATTTATCATATGTATTTGTTATTATATTTGTATGTGTAAATGAGTGTTCAACAAATTGTGATATATGCATATACCGATAATTAAATATATTTGTGGCATTGCATGTCGTAAGTTTTATTGACGTAATGCACTGAACGTAAATGTGAGATTGATTAAACATGTAAATGTGAGGACAGTTTGAGATAGACATCATGTAGTTTAGTATATAGAAAAAATAACATAAAATAAGAATGATTTGCATAATGAATGCAAGAAGACCTTGTCATGGGAGAGGTGTAGAGCATACAGTATTAAAACGGTTTTACAAGCCACATTTACCTGAGTATCCGTAGTAACATACTAATGCTTTCACAGCAACATAATGAATACATGTACTAAGATTACTTCAGTGACAAGCTAAAGGTTATGTTTATATAAAGTACAGCAGTAAAACATAGTGCAATAGTGCAAGGTTAAGCATTATACTTCATTTTCCATTTTTACTGTGATATGATAAGATTTAATTATACACATATAATCGCACACATACATATACATACTTGAAAGTTATTTCTATGTACATATATAGTAACATGACTACAGGTTTACATTGCACAAAAAACAAAGATTCTGTGAAGAAGCTACCGATTTACATCGCAATAACTAACACAGTGCTTTCATTTCAGATTTATACAGTCGATTTTACTGAAAATAAAAAAGAGAAAAATATATTATTAAAATATGTATATTAAATACATACGTATTTATATATTAGCTGTATAACTATTTCAACTAACAAATATACAAAACAACATGACTAGCATTTAACTCAAAGAAAAAAAAATCTTTTAATAAGAAAACAAAATAAATTACAGTTTCAGCTTAACGGGATGTGCATTAGTGCACAAGGAGCTGGAGCTAATATTTCTAGGAAGACACTAACACTAAATATTATGTTACTAAAATCACTTGAAAGTCCACAGAGAAACTTAATGTCAAGAGTACAACAAATCATTAGCAATTTAGATAGAGCAGTTAAAGTAGATTGTTCAGCATGTAGTAACAGACTAACTAGCTAGGAATGTCACCAGATATATTGATAATATTCCCAATATCTCTGATGTCATTGCAATAACACTTGCGTGTAATGAATGAATCAAAGTAGAAAATACAGTTTAACATTATGCAGAAGTCAACGTAATGCTGTCGTGTGTTTAGGTAAGCTTTACATGTATTGTAATTTGAGAGAAGGAGAAAGGAGAAGAAGAGAAAGAGAAGAAACCAGCTTGTAGTGAAAGAACTAGAACTAGAAAAGATAATAATTTAGTCTCGTGTAACAAAAATAAAACATTAACAAAATATCGTTCGTATACAGGGGCCGATTCCCAGTCGCAGGCCACGTGTTCAACGTAAAGTGTTCATATCCTCCTGCATGTGGATGACCCTGATCGTGTTTGCTAATGTCTTGATTACCACTTTCCCATTATAGGTCCAGCAGTCAGCAATTTTCTTCGCACGTTTCAACTGCCTTGTAGCGCTAGCCAGCGCTGCGCGGCGCTGCGTCAAGTCCTCGTTGACGAAGATTTTGTGTTGGTTTTCACTGACGCTGTTACGCAATCGGCTTCTAGCTCGTATGACTTCGTCTCGCACGTTAACTCTATTGAATCGCACAATGACTACACGGTGTCGATCGCCTGTTTCTGCCCTTTTGCCAAGCCTATGGCTGATTACAATGTCCTCTTGTGTCACTGGGGGGTCACTGCCATTTTGACATTTATGGTTTCCACTACTTTGGCAGTAGTGTCCTTCCCCGCCCCAGTTTCAGGGATTCCATGGAACCTTAAGTTGCATCGTCGGGAATATTTTTCAATGTTATCGCACTCACTTTCAAGATGACCAACTTTTTCTTCGAGGGCTACAATTCTGCGCTCTTTGGTTTTGAGCTTCGAGTTTAGGTCAGCGATTGTCTGCGTGAGGGTGTCGATCTTATCGGCCAGCGCTTGAGGGTACAACGCTAATCTCAGTTTTCGTAACACAGCGTCATCATTCAGCAATCCCACGAATTTCAGCAGCATCACATCAGTGTCCTGAACATCGCTGTCAGTAACACTGGAAGGTTTACGCTTGGGTGGCATATTCCTCTGAATTGACTTACACCACGGCAGCCATCTTGAACTACAAACTGTTTACAATGCACAACTTTTGGTATATGTAATTATGTCACGTGTATTATGTTTATATATTAATATTTTATACATCAATATTATATAGTTCATTATATATATACATGGACTTTGTCTGACATTTTGACTATATTTCTGGGAGTACGAGTATTTGTTAGAATCATGGACTTTTCACTCTATTGTACTTTTCAGATAACTGATTATGAACAGTTTAGCCTAATATTCATTCATTTGTATCCGTTGATGTAATGGATACTATATCAGTAGTGGTCTTCATAGTTAAATAATAACATAATCAAATGTTTCTGCATTAGGTGAAAAAAGAATGAAACTTGGTAAATATGTAGAAATAATATATGGGGATATTTTAAAGATATTAGTCCATCTCAACTAACGTATATTTTGGTATTTAAAAAGGTTGACGTAAAATTACATCTTATTATCATAAAATTACGTTCGTTTTATAAAGTCTCCCATGGTAAAATTATGTTATATATTTTAGTATTATTATATTTATTATTACATGTTTTGATTGCAGTGGTACTCAAACTGGGGTCACGGCCCTCTGGGGATCGTTTTTGCAATTTCAGGGGGTTGTTTAATTTTATGTCGCGTATATTAAAATATTTATTTAAATTTATTTACTAGATGCCTAATAATCAATTGTATCTGTAGAAATAGCAAAGTAAACAAAACCTCATACTATTTAAGACAGCTGCTTGTACTTTTTGCTTCTTAGACGATGATCTGAAGTGTTTTCGGGGAGAAAAGTGCTGACAACGTTGTAACATGTATATTCTGTAGGTTACTGTCCACCTCAGAATGTACAAGCCTTCTCTTATATAAAGAACAGGTGATACAAGAAATAGAAAATAGAAAAAAAACTTATTTGCTTAGCATCCAACTGTGTGAAACTATCGCTATTCAGTCCTGCCATTAAATGACAATGTTCGTCAGCTTGGTGCTTAACATGAAGAATTCCTATGTCTATGACATTGAACAACCAAATGGGGTCGTCTTGGAGATATTGTGTCAAAAGGACCAATGGCGCAAAAAGGTTTGAAAACCATTGTTTTATTGAATCGTTAATTCCAGATAAATATAAGAACATTGTTGTATTTCATTGGAACGTACACTGTTTAAAACTACACCAAAAGTGTCTGAATAGATTGTAGTCAGAATTCAGGTTGAACGTTTTATTTTAAAAGACGTTTAATGTTATTCGATATATTATACTTTTCCAAAATTAACGGTTGTCCGACCAGGGATAAATTCCACAATTAATTAAACATTACTGGGGTAAATGCTCACACAACAGGTACATTTAAACAAGTGTTATATTTCTTGTTATTCTGAATGTAACGTTAGACGATCATACCAACAAATGGACACGCTAGATCTGCACAGTTCCTAACTTCTATTCAAAGCATTGAAGGGCGACTTAGTACGAACTTCTCTTCATCAAAGTCAAAGGGAAGCCAACTACGGCTAGATACCGCTGATGTCTGACGTTTTATTTCAACACAATTTGTAAATGCTGTTATTCAAACAAAAATGCCTACTTGATGAAACAATACAAAAGTATCAAGCCAATTACTCTCGCTTATGCACATCTCTATACACAGATCAAAGGATAGACGACGTGAAACAACTGCTCAATAAAACAAAGCAGGAGTAATGAAGCCAATTACTACAGTTTCAAGAAGGACTTGAATTAACTGACTACTACTCTGTCAAAACTGAGTGCGCAGGCAAAAGTAACACTGCAGTGGATCCCTACACACTGCAGAATCAGGGGAAACGAAACAGCTGGCAGGGTTGCAAAAGAAGGGAGGCAACTGGAACAAAACAACAAAGGTGTATTATACAGTGATGAAAAGACCTGACAGAAAGAAAATGGTGCCAACAGCATCCCAAGCACAACAACAGTGACAACTACTACCATCTCAGCAGAGCTGGCCAGGTCATTCTGTTCAAACCCCGAACAGGACACAACAGAATGAAAGCACAACTATACAACAAATTGGAAACTTAGCCAGTCCGAGATGTGCTGCTGTGAAATGATGACCAGTGAGCACCTACATCAGCACTGCCCACTATGTGATGGCCACAGGCGGCAAGCGTGGCCACATGACACCCCCTAAATGAGTGATATCGAGACTTGAAGGACGACGGCATGATTCGTGGGGGCGACAGGCGTTCTCGTGTAAGTGAATGACAATCTCCAAATATTCACAATTCAAACACACAAACCAATATAAAAAGTCATCTCAGCATCACAATGCAAGAGTAGGACGCAAGCTATTATGACAATTCAAAGGGCAATGTCATAATTTCTGGGTAATGTGACAGCGTCAGGTTAACATAAGTGCTGATATTAAGCGTATCATAAAGGTGTTTTATAGGGTACACTATGCAGTGAATGTATACACTCGTATACGAAGATAAAATTGAGCTTACCTTCAATAACGTATAAAAAGTCAAAACATAAACATCCACGAAATATTTTATATCATTATTAATTATATAATAATAACTCAATAATAATAATTATATTGTGAATAATAAGATGACCCGAGTAAGAATTAACTCGCTTCAAACACACACACACACACACACACACACACACACACACACACACACACACACACACACACACACACACACACACACACACACACACACACACACACACACACACACACACACACACACACACACACACACACACACACACACACACACACACACACACACACACACACACACACACACACACACACATTGTTAAAAATGCATGCAGACAAATCAGATCGAGTTTACTTTCAAGAATGTATAGAAAGTCCACGAAAATTGTTTTCTCTTGATTAATTATACATTTAATATATAATACTGTTATATACTGTATATATGCAACTGAATAATATATCTAAATATATATATGTATATATATATACATATATTATTTAAAATATACCGCGTATATATATATATATATACACACACAGGTTTTACGATATTATAATCAGTGGGACAATCCAACTAAAAGTAATGCATTTCGACCAGGTCGATGGAGGACTGCGACCAGGCGGTTGGCGCATTGCGACTTTGTGCATTCATGTAATGATGCCTACAGGCAGTGGGGCATTCCGACCGTGATTCGTCTCATTGTCTAATCAACCGGCCTATCATGGTGCGGCCGGAACCGAGTTTCGAAAACGACTTACAAGTTGAAGTCAGTGACAGGGAAATACGAAGCACATGTCACCATGATTTGATGAGCACAGCGCCGCGATATATTTTTTATATTTTTTTTGACTTAGCCATTATCAGCACTGGGCGCCGCCATTATGCTCCAGAGGCGAGTGTTTGAAACGCGAAATGCCACTCACGGCCGCACAATGTAATTCAATATGCGTTGCGGCATAGCTGCGAGAAAAACCGACGAATCGCATACAAAAAACATAAAACTAGAAAAATCGGATGCAACTGAATGGTTACTGGATGTACTGTAAGTGTTAGTAAGCAACTGTTCATATACTTAGACGAAACAAATCCTACAGAAAAAAGCAGGTTGAAGGTTAAGATTAAAATTTATGTAATGACGTGAAAATTCGCACGTGCTCCGTCGGCAACGAAACGGTCATTATTTCGAGATGTGTAGGTGGGCATTTCCCTACCAAACTCAAATAAAGAAAGTTACGTGTATACAATCACTTTAATAAAATCGTTCACTTACGTGCTTGTTCACTTAATATTAAAATATGTTTTGAAATTGAAATGTGGTATTACAACAAGGGACGGGCGGATCTTTAAGTCTATCCAAGGGGGTTGGACACCACTTTTAGCATAAACAGGGGTACACAAGTGAAATTATATTGAATGGCCGAAAACCAGATTATAGGTACATTTTGCACCTTTTCAAATGTTTTGTCTACAAAATTGTACCTTCCCTACCCACTGGTTGGTGTTTCCTTTTGGCCAACAATTAAATTATGTACATTTTTACAAATGAAATAGATTAGGTTAAACATCAGAATCTAAGCCTCAACATGTTGCATGTTGTCAACTATTCAGTTCGAAATATTTCAAATGGGTAGGGGAGGTGCTTTATTCCATGCCTTCAATGCTTCATATTAGAATATCACAATAAACAAAGTTGGATTTGTTCATGTATTAGTATTATGTAGAAGTATATTATAAGCTCTAGTTATTATATACTATTGACTGCCATATTGCTGACATTCTAGTCAAAATTAACTTACCTGCTGTCAGGTCAATGGTTACAGCAATAGGTCATGTGAGTTTTGTCGCCCAAACGGTCAGTACCAGACCAATGTACTTACTTATTATTAACCGAATATGTAAATATAATGGTTTCAGCGAGATGATAAAATAATATGCAAACATTATTTTAAGTCAAGTGTTTTTTAATATTTATTTTTTAATAATAGAATACCATATTTATTGATAATTTTAAATACAATTGTATGAAAAATAAGGTTTACAGTTTGGTAATATAATACTAGTGTTGCACAAGAATTGTACAGAAGAAACACCAACATAAGCAACAACTTACTTGTTACCATAACATAGCGTAAATATGAATTACAGAACTTCATTTATTATATTGATTACATGGTTTGGCTGGCTGGCGTACGTAGCATAATAACAAATAATAACATTATCAAATACGTCTGTACAGACGTGAGTGATCTCGTTTTAAAAAGGGTGTCCACGAGCATGTTGTTAATACCAGGTAGGAAGCATTGAAAACATGAAACAAAGTGCCACCTTTTAACAGGAAAACACACTTTAAAATAATGTGACCGTGCCTGCAAGTAAACAATTTAAGATGCTAACGTGACTTAGACAAACGCGTAATATAACTTTATATTATAATACGTAATATTTTATTTTGGTACGAAAATGCCCACCCACATATCTCCCTGCAAAATAATGACTAATAATAATAATTATTTCATGAATATTAATGATGAACGGGAAATGTGGTATTTAAAATGTATCATTGGTTATGAATCGTTGTAATTTAATTTCACTTTTTTATTTCGATCACGCATACAAATGATTTGTTGACCTTTATAACTGAGACGGCTCTTCTTAAAATACACAATGACATTGTATACACTATGGATAATAGCAAATTGACTGCTCTCACCTTACTAGATCTATCAGCTGCTTTTGATACAATAGATCACGACATTCATTTATATCGCCTTAATATACATTTTTGTATATCTGGCATGGCTCTTCAGTGGTTTAGTTCATATTTTTCAGACCGATACTAAAGCATTAACATATCTGGCTCACTTTCTTGTCCAGAACATCTTCCATTTGGTGTCCCACAAGGTTCTGTCCTTGGCCCTGTTCTCGTTATGTTTAGCTTATACACTACATCCCTTAGTCGAGTCATAAGTAATCATAATATAAATAATCATTTGTATGCTGACGACACACAGGTGTATATATCTTTCACCAACTGACACACAGACATCTCTATCAACTTTAAATGACTGCCTCAATGACATCTTGCTGTGGATGGAAGCAAGTAAATTGAAACTAAATCCAGATAAAACTGATCTAATTATTATTGGCACAAAACAACAACGAAACAAGTTTGTTGACTACTTTCCAGTTAAATTGCTTGGTAATGAACATCACCATTATATACTGTTCGTAATCTAGGTGTTATCTTTGACAGTGATTTCAGCTTTAAGCAGAACATTTCTCAAGTTTGTAAATCCTATTCTACCATATATGTGATTTCCGCCGAATTCGGTGTCATTTGTCTTTATCAACTGCTAAAACAATATCAGTATCTCTAATTAGCAGACTACTGCAACTCTTTCCTAAACGATATTGCTAAAAAGGACTTAGCTAAACTCCAACGTGTATAGAATTGTTTAGTACGTGTAGTACTAAAAGCACCTCGTTTCTCACCATCCCTGCCCCTACTTAGACAGTTGCATTGGCTTCCAGTTACATATCGAATACAATTCAAATTAGCCACTATCACATATCGTACCCTTTCTACGCAACACCCATCCTATTTGTTTAGCCTCCTTCGTTTTGCCGACATCCCCAGGAATCTCAGATCATCTCTTTCACAACGACTTTTTGTTCCGAAAACCAAGCTTAATATCGGCAAACGTGCTTTTTCTGTAGCTGCACCCACAATCTGGAATCAACTCCCTATCGCTTTAAAATAATCTGAGACTACAAATACCTTCCGTAAAAACTAAAGACTTATTTATTTGAAATTGCATTCCTACCCTAACCTTCGGCGGTCCCTTGCTCTGGTGACGACTCTTGCTTGTCCCTGTTAACGATTTTGCCCAATGATTTTTGTATGTTGCGCCTCTGAGCTCAGATTCCTGGGGATTTAGGCGCTGTAGAAGTTTGTCATTATTATTATTTGTCATTATTATAACGCCTATCATGCATAATCAGGCACCATATTTTAGTTTTCGCGCATAAATGTCTATTAATGAAATAAATCGAAACGAATCGAAAATTTACATTGATTAGATAAGAGCGACTCAAACCAACTAGCATAGAACAAAGATGGTGATATGCAGTGCTCTATCTTGCTGATTTAAGCATCGAACAAAATCTTTTTTCAGTTTGTCTTATAAATCTGTAGGTTTATGTCATCATTAATGTATACATATAGCTTTAGATAGTATATATTGAAATATATTGCATACAGCAGCTGTGTTTCAGTTCCATAATATGTACATTAGACTAGTTGTACATATAGCCACAGGTGGGTCAAAATAAATGTTATATGAATAGGAATTTTAAGTGGGATCTCAAAAAGTTACACGTATCATTAGAAGGAACATAAATGGGTAACTGTTATTGACATATTGTCTACCCTAACCTACGACTAGACGCTTATCTTGGCTTAGGCGCAGCAGTCCGAGTACGCAATTGACAGACGTTTCATTAGACATTCTTCTGCGCTGGGTTGGATTACTTATCTGTTATCGGCCAAAGTGATCGTAGCACAACATTTTAAAATAGCAGTGTGAAGAATATTCATCCACAGCGTAGTTTTTTGAATAAAATAATAATAATAAATAACTTTATTTATACACTATTTAATGGTGTGTATACTGTATAGAGTCGCTAAAATAAAACAACATACATACATAAGACGTAGTGATATAATCGTAGATTTACCTTAAAAATACTTTAAAAAAATAGCATCGTGAAAATAAAACTTTATGGCTATGAGTGTTGTATAAACAAATTAGACTACATTTGTATAAAAAGTGAGACTGAAATAGAAAATTTGTAAACCAAATTAAAACTCAGTTAAAGTAAATTATACAATGGCATAGGAAGATGGCCTTAAAACAACATGTTACACATTTACATATTAAATGCGAGTTTAAAATAGTGTGTTTTGAGGCGTGCTTTGAAAGCGTCCAGTGAGGTGATCAGCCGCAGTTCCTCCGGCAACGCATTCCACAGAAATGGTCCGGCTCGAGAAAAATATCGCCGGCCATACCGTACCAGGTTGTATTGTGACACAGCCAGAAAGGCGCGGTCTGCAGATCGTAACGACCGGCGTGGCATGTAACGAGTGATCAGTGTCTGGTTGCGAAGGACTTTGAAGACAAGGATCACTATTTTATACTCTAAGCGCCACTTCTCCGGTAACCAGTGGAGAAATTTAAGTCCTGCGGTGATGCACTGATGTTGGTCGATGCGCTGGCTCTGTAAAACTACTCTGACCTAGGAATGCTGGACCATCTCCAGGCGATACATAAGATATGATACCATAGAGCACCGCGTTACCGTAGTCTATTCATGGCGTCACGAGCGAGTGCACTAGAGTCTTACACGCCGTAGTTGTGAGGCTTCCGCATATTTTGGTGATGTGGAACAGGCGGAAGTACGCGCCACGGCAAGCGTTTGATACTTGGGCCGATATGTCTAGCTGGCTGTGCCAATATCGCGTACAACCATTTTTACAGGAATAGAAACGCCAAACACACTGATAACAGTGTCGACAGTTGGCGCCCGTACACAGGAGGATCGAAATATGATAGCCTCAGTGTTATCCTTGTCGAGCAGAAGTTTGTTGATGGGTAGCCACTGTCTCAACTTGCGCGCTCAATAGTCAATGCGTAGAAGTGCATCTCTGCGTTGGGAATGTGGATACTCGACGTAAAGTTGAGTGTCATCAGCGTACATGTGGTATTGAAGATTGTGACGTTTGAAGATATCGGCGATTGGTAAACAGTACAGATTAAACAGCAGGGGACCAAGAACAGACCTATGTGGAATACCGTGCTGTGTTGTTCTTCGAGCAGATGTATTTTGTCTTATCTTTACGGCATTTGTTCGAACCACCAGGTATGAAGTAAACCACTTGAGCACTGTGCGACTCAGTCCAATATCAAATAGTTGCTACAGCAAAGGTGTGTTCGAGTGTATCGAAAGCAACAGTGAGATCTAACAGCACTAGTAGCAAAACGTATTTGTGATATCGGACGATAGTTCGTGAGTACGTTAACGTCGAGACAGGGTTTCTTAGGTAATGGTGTTACTAAAGCATGTTTCATATTCTGCGATACGACGCTTGACTGTAGAGATGCATTGACTATGTCAGTAAGCAATGGTGCGTGTAGGTCGATGTTGTACTTCGGCATGCTTGTCGGCATTGGATCTAAATCGCACTTCTTAGTGATAGACTTAGCGGTCGTAAATATCGTGAATTTTGCTGGCGCTTCAGCACTTTGCTTTCGTCATTCGAAGGCGTTTTGCTCTGCGTGCGATTCGATGATACGATGTATTTCAGCAACTTTATTGGTGAAAACTTCGCTCAGTAAGAGCTGAATCGCCAAGCGAGTCGCGTAGCTGAGTGGGTGCAGGTCGGCCAATAAGGGCGTTCGTTACACAGAACATTAAAAATTGTTTCATATTATGGCCGGCATCTTTTATTAGCATGCAAAAATGACTCGATTTAGCGGCCCTGAGTTTTCGTCGATAGTCCTCTCACAGAGTCGTGAAGATCTGTTTTTGTACAGTGCGTTCATCCTTTCGCCATTGGCGTTCGGCGCGGCGCGGCGCAGATTGCGTTTTGCTTTCGCCAGTTCTTCAGTGTGCCACGGAGTTATCGGGCGAACCGTGATGACTCGGTTGATAATTGGCGCGTGTTTGTTGATAATATTCACGATTAAAGTGATGTAAATGTCAACCAGTTCGTTGGTTGTAGGAAGATTTGTAGTAAACGCTTCTTGGCTGTCATTGACGAAGGCTTTCTTCTCGATCGACGCATACTTGCGATACTGCACTGATCCGTTAGCAGTGTTGGTGACGATACGGATGATGCAGTCAACATGAAGTCACGCACGGTGATCACAAGATCGAGGGTATTTCCACTTACGTGTGTCGAATTTGTTACATGCTGGAAAAGAGAGTGAGTTCGTATTTTACTGTCACTGACTTCAAGTTTAACTTGTTAGTCGTCTTCGATACTCGGTCTTGGCCGCGTCGTGACAGCCCGGCTAATTAGACTGATTTATAATCAATATACGAAGTTTTCACTCAATGTGTGCCCATCTCGTTCCTTGTTCTTCACATTGCACAATAACTGTGAAATTGTTTATCATTATTCTTCATTTGACACGGCTCACAGATTAATTAGTATGCGGATGTGCTATTGTTTACGTGTATCCACGTCTAACCGGGAGTATTTGGTGCATAACGGCGAAAAGACGTGCGAAGTAGGACACGTAGCGTCGAAGTAAGGGAGCGGTTTATCCAAGATATTCTACATATCTATATGTGGACAAAATATCATCCGAAAAGTCATATGCGTCACATGTGAATAGCATCACATTTGTGTCATTAGAGTAACATATTTGTTATTGCCGTCACGCTGACCTATAAACAAAGTGATTGAAAATATATATAATAGGGTAAAATAGTGTTGTATGCCTACTATTAGATTAAAATAAATAAAATCACGTGGAATAAGCCCGTATTGCTTGGACTATATGGTGAAGGAAATTCGTGTGGCGCTAATGACATCAGGATATGCAACTATTTTTAGGCTTTGAATTGTCCCTGTGTCCCAGTTTGCACGGCATATATTTTTACAACGCTACTGTATCATGTTGCTAAGACAACTATTTGTTTCTGATAAGAAAGCGTTTCAAGCAACATAAAACAAAAAATATGTTTTCAATAAATTATATTTTTGGTACTACAAAAATGAATTCATTATGTATACCTTTTTTTATTTGGTAACATATTTAAATATGTTGATTAAAGTAAATATAAACTGGGACAAAGATTGCATTGCATGGTGAAATATAAGCATGTGACGCTAATAACACCAGGGTCTACATGTCAAAACTTTTACCCTCCCTGAATCCCAGTACGCAGGGTAATGCGTGGACATGGGATGATTGTATATACTACAGATATTATACAATGACATATGGGCCAAATTAGTTCACTTATTTGAGAAATAAAATTAGGATTCCGAAAAACCTTAATTTGTCCAGTCGTCAAATATTCACCCATATAGTTCATATAAAATCCACATTGGTAAGAATCTTTGTGAAATGTTCACGAAGCCCTAAAAAGTAACATAACGGAATAGACTATAATCTTGTGTGGTGTCGTCTGCTTCATGTACAACTCAGGATTTAGTATTAGCCGCATATAAACTGTGGTTACAATACTGGTAAACTGTTGAGTGGCAGAGGATATTGTTGGTAGTGATGGTTCAGGTCTGTATTGGTATTGTTTAGAATATATTTAAAATTCTGCCATGTCGTGTTTTACCGGATGAAGGTGTTTCACAGGTGGATACCACGTGACATACACAATATTTTATTCGACGTCCACACTTGCAGATCGTTGCTGGCTGAACGCGGGGTGCAAGCTACGTACTTCCGTCGTTGACGACCATGATCGGCGCAACTTTGTCACGGCCTTCTTTCGCTACGCAGGACGGCTGCTGGAGAAATAAACACACGGCACGCTGTGAACTACGATTTTCGCTCGAAGAACCCTGAAGCTACAGTGTCGACCACTGTTGCCGAAGAGTCGGTCATTTGCCTTCATATGAACATTGATACGTAGACTACCATCAGCGACACACCCTCTGAAATGTTTCTGCTAATAACCAACCGGATATCTTTCTCTCAGCATACATTTGCTAGCCTTCCGATCATATACATTTTGTATACACTGGTAAATTACTTACGGCATGATACCGTTCTTTGAACCTCATTATTTGGGCACTATTGCCAGCTACGTATCAAGTCGTCCTATAGCCATGGAAATAAAATATAGACATCCTTAAAAAGCGCACCGGTTATTAAAAACGTAGTGGCCGGCCCCCTTTTTAAAAGCTTCCATTGAAATCGATATAGGCCTACTACAAATATGACAAACTGCTACGCCTGTAAACCGGTCTTATTTGTTCTTAAAGGAAATAAAAACAAGGCATTAGCTAAAATCCGTTTTCCTTGTGTACACAAAGTTTAACATTGTATGTAGCATTTGAGAACATTAAAAAATACAGAAAAATACATTTGTAGCATAAATTCGATTTGAAACCCGCATGTGTAGCGATTCCCGCGGAAAATAAAAAAATAATGAGCTAAGCGATCACGTGGTATCATTATGTCACATATGACATACATGTATACTCACATCAGGCCGACCCTTTCCATGCTTTCAGAGCATGTGTACAAGGATAGCTTTTGGGTCGAAACGTGCGTCAGAATGAGTTATTGTGCGATATTCCGATGTAATACAAACATTAGTCACCAGAGAGGATCAAGCAGTTATCTTACGGTTCAACATGAATCCAATTTTATTCAAAACAATGAATGCGAATGGGCCTACTAAAGTGCAAGTCGACCAGGTTTTGCTGAGCTTCGGCTCGTTTTCAGAATAATTATATCGATTGCAACCCACCGGAGATAATCTACACCAATAATCCTACATAGCAAACATACATTGTATCCAACTATAGAAAGTAACGTTGTATAATATCACCAGAATATCGATATATGAAGGAGGAGTTGTACAATTTATGATGACTTAAATCAGTCAGTGAATGTCCGCCTTTTTGGAATCAACATCAGCAAAGATAGGTCTGAAGATCAACAGAAGCAAAACCAAAATCATGAAAATACATAGCAGGAATGACTACCAAGTTATAGCAGGCGGAGAGGCTCTGGAGGAAGTTGATTCATTTACATACTTAGGGAGCGTGATAAACAAACAAGGTGGTACAGAGGGAAATGTTGCTGCAAGAGTGGGCAAGGCACAGACATCATTCCTGATACTAAAAGAATCCGGAATTCCACAAAAATAAAAACCGCAACATAATCATGAATTTTATCTCCAGTGTAAAATCACTATTGTTGTATGGCTCTAAAACATGGAGGATGACAAAAACAACACTTGGGAAAATCCAGATTTTCCATAACCGATGTCTGTGAAGAATTCAACGCTTAAAATAACAAGACAAAATCAGAAACGAGGAGCTATGGGAAAGGACTAGGCAAGAATCTGTCGCCAAGCAGATCCTGAGGAGAAAGTGGGGTCTGATTGGACACATACTGAGAAAGCCAACAACAAACATCACAAGACAGTCTCTGACGTGGAATCCTCAAGAAAAAATAAGGCGAGGAAGACAAAAAAACACATGGTTAAGAGACACGGCTGCAGAGGTACAAAGGAATGGCTACACCTGGAAAGAAATAGAGAAGATTACCCAAAGTCGTGTGCGCTGGAGAGTCGTCGTCGATGGCCTATGGTCCGCATGGAGCAAAGGGCATAAGTAATAAGTAAAATGAATGTCCATATCGGTCTCGGTAGTTAAATTATTAGACGCGTTGGTTTCGTGTCATTTATTTTACAATCGGACGACGCCGGTTCAAGCCTGACACCAAACCATTGATTTTCTTGACACTTTTTTACTTATGTTTTCACGAAGTAATAGAAACCAAATAATTGTTATACTATGATGCACTGTATGTAAATATTTTTAAATATTTTTGTAGTAATTATGTATTCGCCACAAAATAAATGAAAATATGGTAATTATATATAGCGATGTTTCTCAATTTTATTTATCCAAACAAATATATTATGTAATGGATATATAATTTATTAATTATATACATATTGTACGGTAATATATTGTAATTATATATGTGAAAATTGTGATCTGTCTGGATAAATAAATTTAGAAACATCGTTATATATAAATTTTTTAATGTGATAAATTGTACAACCCCGCCTTCATATATCGATATTCTAGTGATATCATGAGATTATACAACGTGCTTTCTGTACCTGAATATAATATATGTTTGCTATGTATGTTTATTGGTGTAAAATATCTCCGGTGGGTTGCAATCGATATAATTATTCTGGAAACGAGCCGAAGCTCAGCGAAACCTGGTCGACTTGCACTTTTGTAGGCCCATTCGCATTCATTGTTTTGAATAAAATTGGATTCATATGGAACAGTAAGATAACTGCTTTTTCTTCTATGATGACTAGTGTTTGTATTACATCGCAATATCGCACAATAATAATAATAATAAGAAGAAAACTTCAATTGCGCCTAAATCCTTGGAAACCAAGCTCAGAGGAGCATAAAAACAAAAGGATTGGTCAATCTCAAAATCCATAACCAATATTCCAGTTGTCAACATATGGGTCAAGGCGCTAGGGTGCTATGGTGGATAATAAGCAAGGTTGTAAAGATAAGTTTTAAAATGAAGACGGAATTTTATAATATTTTCCACTGATCTAACACTAAAAGGGAGCATATTCCAAAGAGTTGGTGCAGCAACAGAAAAAGCCCTAGTTCCAATGTTAGTGTTGACTCTACGACAAAAAGTAGGTCAGAACTAGCTGATCGTAGCTGGATAGGTTTTCTTACAAGAGTAAGCAATACATGCAAATAAGATGGTTGCTTACTGGACAGTGCCTGGTTTGTAATGGTACAGATCTTAAATATTATGCGATATCGTACAGGAAGCCAATGCAAAGACTTCAAAAGTGGTACAGAGCGAGAAAAACTATGAGATTTTGTAACTACTCTTGCTGGAAAATTTTGGACACGCTGAAGTTTTGTGATATTCTTGCTAGCGATATTATAAAGGAGAGAATTGCAATAGTGAAATCTGCAATAGTTTTAGCAACAGAAAATTACATATACCGGCGAATAACGCGAAAATCACGAATATGATAAAAACAGCAACGACACGTTTGAGATGTGTGTTGTCGGAAATTGAAGTTACTATCAAAGATCACTCCTAAATTCCGCACCGAGGTTGCTGGCGTGATCTGCTGATTCAAAATATGCGCAGGAAAAAATCTTCTAGTTTATTACGCCGCATTGGAGTACCAATAATAATTAATTAAGTTTTATTTGCATTTAATTTCAATTTGCTGTCAGTCATTCAGTGAAAGATATATTAGTGGCAATCACTAAGGTGGTTAAGGGAGCGATTTGTATCCGGGGTAGCCAACGGAATGTAGATCTGAGTATCATCAGCATAAAGATGATGATCTAAGTTATGTCTTTGTGTAACAGAGCTTAGTGGCGTGGTGTAAAGAGTAAAAAGCAAAGGCCCAAGAAGAAACCAGCTTAGTGCTGTGCCGGAGAGATCTAGTAAGGTAAGTGCAGTCACTTTACCATTATTAATGTTCAAGTTAATGTCGTTATGAACCTACCTTTAAGAGGGCCGTCTCTGTTGAATGAAACTGTTTATATGCTGATAGCCAGATGCATTTATAATATTTGTTATAGATCCAATTAATGTATCGAGACATGCGTTTAGCAGTATTGTTGGAAATTAATCAAGTGCCCAAGATTTATTTGGGGAGGATGTAATTATTTTCCTAACTTCATCAACTGTTGTATGTTCAAGTGATACATTCCCTAACTGACACGGGTTATCAGACTTATTAAATGACCATATAATATGTATAATAATCTGATTTAGCTTTGGCCATTTGTTTGTTACAGAGGTGACATTGCTTAGAACAGCGCGACCTGTCTAAACTCATTCTGACGCTCGTTTCGACCCAAAAGCTATCCTTGTAAGCATGCTCTGAATGCATGGAAAGGGTCGGCCTGATGCGAGTATACATCATATGTGACGTCACATCTCGGCATACCGAAAAGTGCGCCAAAATATGCATATTCGAAAATGTCCGGATGCACAGCATAACATGTGGAATTTCTTGCTTTTTTGCTTGGTGGATATGGAAATATAAAGCAGAATGTACTATAATATGAATTCAAGCAATTATTTTGCGATATGATGTTCTTAATACAATAACAATAATTTCGAGGTATATGCCCGTCAAATTGCGTCCAATAAGCCAGAAACACTATTCGTAATTCTGTTGTTGTGCCTACAAAACGTTCAAATAGTAAACAAAAACAGTTAAATACCAATCACCCACCAATGGAAGATTCTTATTAAGGCCGCTAGCACAATATTTATAATATAAACTACTGTAATAAATATGATCTAATTAATAATATGAATTAATTGACATTGTTATTAACACTAACTAACTTTAACTAACTATTAACAGTAACTTACATAACATCAAACATAAGTAAAATAATACACTAGAATAATAATATGTAGATTAGAATAATGTTAAAATAAAACTGACATGTATTTAATATTCACACATTATCAGTCTACTTATCAAATCTAAACATTTATCCTACGGTGCCAATTAATACTAATTAACTCTTCTACTAGCATCATTGATATTAATTTAAAACATTATACTTAATAATAAGCATATTTTAAATACTAACAGTATACAATGCAATTTACGCATAATACAAAACACTGTAATAGTAATTCTTCCCGTACAGTCATAAGTAAATAATACAAAACGTTTATAAAAAAAACGTTTAATTTGCAGGTCGCTTTAATTTCGGTAGTTACATGACTAGTGTGTGTTGGAGTGACAGAACGCATTGCATGGCGACTTCTACCATCACGTTTCTAGTTATTGAAGCCCCGCCCGTAGGCATAACTCAACTTAGGTCAAGTTACTCCCGGTGTAAGCAAATATTTAAAGGTACAACGGTTAATTGCGTTTATCATGGAATCATTCAGTGTAGTTTGAACTATATATGTTCCAGCATCTTGACAGTACAAATATGATTTTAATGAATACGATGTGTTAATATAATTTGACCGCTGTCTGTACAATTCGAATATAAATATATGTCTACTCGAAATCTGTATCTAGATTGAACGCATAATGGCAAGGTTACCATTATGAACATACAACAGTCAACTTATTTATCATATTTACACTGCATGCTGAATAACTAGGTCGATATTTATAAATTGACAAAATTCAAATATCATGTTTGCAATGCATGCTGAACGGCTAGGGTGATACTCACAAACAGACAGCGGTCGAAATGTAGTTAAACATAGTTGTATAATAAAATACATTTGGACAGTCAATGTTATGTTAAGACAAATTTAATGTATACTCTATACTGTATATCAAACTCGCTTTATGGTCACATCGATAATATAGCACCTCCCACTTATGATCAGCGTAGGACAAACCAGAATTAATAATAATAATAATAATAAAAAGTATGTCCGTGTCCGTAACAGTAAATCATAGGAAATGCGTCCGGCTAGTATGGTAACCTTTTAGGTCACTTTGACCTAGTATTGAGAATTACATTAACAGACAGTGAGGTTCCACTGTAAATAACGTTATTTTCAGATAAATGCACTCAGACTCTGTACCTTAAAAAGCGACATTACGGAACAATTGATAACCGAACTATTAGTTGTAGTGATTCATGGCAGAGTTATCTTTGTATGAAAGTAGCTCTGTATTGTTTATCCCATATATGCATGTGACATATAGCTGCTAAACATATGCAATAACGTTTTTAAATGCTTTTAGGGTGAGCGTCCTTGCAATCTCAGTAACCTAATTAGGATCGTCAATGGAAAATAATAGTAAATAAATATAACAAGAATATAAGCGTCACTGCGTCTCGTTTAACAGTTATGGACTTTGCCAGCTTCATGTATACATATTATATACATGTTATCAACCTTCCCCGGTGTAATAATCCGATATGACTGTGTGTCGTGGCACTATCCAAGCGTCATGGTATCGCTATGGTTACTGGGATCAGTGTCATAGTGGCCGCCTGGGATGGTCTTGAGGGCTGCCATGACAACGAAGCCTAGTAACGTGGTTGTTAGGCGCATCAGATTGACGCCATTCGAGAACTCGCCGTTGAGAATCTCGAAGAATGTGACGTAAATGAAGATACCGGCTGTGATGCCCTGTTGATGAAATTAGACAATGTGCAATAGAAAATAGAAAACAATTCGAATAGGACATACTCACATACATACATACATACACCAAGCACACACACACGCCCGCGCACGCACACACACACACACGCACGCACGCACGCACGTACGCACGCACGCACACACACACACACACACACACACACACACACACACACACACACACACACACACACACACACACACACACACACACGCATACTTAGACACACGAACACTCAATTCACAAACACATTATTGACCATCAATGCGTGACAAAGTGCATTTCCGATGTCGGACAAAGCGCCCCCATTGTAAATCACAATTAAGACACTATACCTCGATGAAGGACATTAATAGAGCCAACGTTCCAATAAATGTATACAACATATATATATATATATATATATAGGCATGAGTATAATAGTAATGACATAACATATATAATAGTGTAACGGAGGCAATGTAGACGGGTGAACTTTTTCAAAATGACGAAATTTGCGAAACGTGTAGGACTGCCAGTAATAGTTGTATTACATGTTTTGTTTGTAACAAACAAAATTATGTTATGCAGTTCTCTAAATATTTAGATAAGATAATTGTATGGATTAACCACCGGGGTGCGATGGTGACGCACCCTAAGTCCAGGCAAAATAGTTCACCTTGGGGGAAGTAGTTTAGCTTCGTTTGAAATCGTTGTACATAACCTCAGCCAGAACACCGGAAATCACCAACACAAATCACTCATGACAACGGCAACATCCAATACTACCCTCCTCGAGATCTTCCACACTACGCCACACCGAAAATATTGGATAGGTGCAATGTCGTGCCAAACAACAAACCTCCCAACCATGCTACGGGCCTGATTTAAGCATTAGATGGAAATAAGTAAGGCAGAACGTGTTTGTCCTTAAACAGATATGCTTTGCCCCACACTACTCACTACACCTGGCGCAGCTCGCATGGACATAACATAATACTATGTCCCTTTCAAAGTGTATTTATAGTTACTGGTGTAATAGCTAGCACACCCACACATACCAACCCATCGACCCTCTGACGCACCGACCTACCGACCCACCTGTACCACGCCGTTCACGAGATCCATGTTCGTGCTTCGGTCCTGACTCTCCATCAGCAGCGTGCCGATGGCACCACCCAGCGGCGACATGACGGAGTATACGATGGCAATGATGACAACGGTACGTCGTGTCTGGTGCTTTAACAGTTGCATGCCCATGCCGAAAGCTATGACAACCTCGTGAGTGACAATTGCTATTGTCAGATTCCACACGCCCTGCATCGTCGTGCGTAGGCCGACGGCCATGCCCTCGAACACCGAGTCGAGCGATAATGCAAGCACAATGATGACAGAGCGCGTCGCGTGGTGATGACCAGGGTCGGACTCGTCGTCCACCGCGTCGCTTTCTACGGCTTTTTTTGTTCTTGTTTTCGAGGATATGTTTGTACAGTCTGTAGGTGGTACGAAAGCCTGGTTGTCGTAGCCCGTGTCGTGTGTCACCTCACCGTTGTTACCGACCACAGCGACGGAAGTATCAGTGGACGAACTATCAACATGATTTATGCCATCTTGTACTGCAACTGTACTTGACTTATCGATAATGCCAGTATCTATATTTGTAGGCTTTATCCTTGTTGACTCTCCCCCTATTAAATTCACCCCTGCTGATGCTATCCTTGTTGAATTTGCCCCTGTAGTATCGATCCCTGTTTCGGTCTCACCGCTGGCGAACGCACCTTGTTTCTTGTTCGCCTCTTCAGCGGTCATGTCCATTTCAACGATGGAGTCGACTTTATTGTCTTTTAGCGACCGCTGTTTCTTGACTGCACAGTGTCGTCGTCGGCTGATGGTTGTCACGGCCAGCTCCACGAAGAGGATGAAGAAGAAGCCGGCGCCAATGATGAGCTCTGGCAGTGGGTAGTCGATATGATGAGGCCGCAGTAGTGTGTCCTCCAGTAACATCCTAACCTCGGGGGCCATGTCAAGGAGGTAAGTTGCCAAGAAGATACCGCCACTGAAGCAACTGACTCCGCCGAGGATCTGCCGACCTCGTTCACCGCGTCTGGCGATTGCTCCAGCGACGCGGATTGGCAGCAACATGGCGCCGAGAATGCACCCGAAGATGATAAGTAAAGAAACGATTTTTGCCTCGTAACGTTGCATGCTGACGATCCCACTGTGGCGCCGTGTCAAATATTATTACCGCCTGCAGTCAGCGGACGAGTGGTTTGTGACGTTCCGTGATGACATTGTCCTATCGCAAGATATACGTAGCTTGAGTACACGTGCTTGTAAAGTTGGACTTTACGCCTCCTGTTTTGTTGCCTCGTTTAATCTGCAGGCTGCAGCCCGCCAGAGTGAACCCAATTGTGCACAGTCGCTGATATGATAAGAAATATAATTACAATGATTGTCGCATACTCATATTTATTTAAACAAATAACTCAATCATGCACAAAAACAAAATCAACGGCGCCACGATACTCTCGAGCTAAGTGTTCATATCAGTATACCCAGGCAGTGGAGTTTGCAAGCAAATACCTTCAATGATAATAAACATATTAAATTAAGCATTCAACCAAGAAAAGGAATTCACGGCAAAAATAATTATTATGATAGAAATGAAGTTCCTTGCAATGTTCCTACTATACACGCATTAATAGCAACAGGTCAAGGTTTTTACAAATGTTTGCTCAAAATAAGTCACTCCCACCATTTGCATAAGTTGTTGACAACTTATAAATAGCGTAGATGTCCCTCAAGTAGGTATCTGCATCTAGCTGCAATGCAGTTATAACACCAAATTCCTATGGAGGTCACAGTATATGTAATACCACAATTGCAATGTACGAAATTGGCCGCGAAAATTGTTTGAGA
>OZ023206.1:33685366-34077866 GCA_963995525.1 Escarpia spicata
CGGTAGGACTCAGAACTTTTTAGTGATGGTACGACTTATAACTTTTTAGTGTTGGTAGGACTGATAACTTTTTAGTGCTGGTAGGACTTAGAACTTTTAGTGTCGGTAGGACTTAGAACTTTTTAGTGTTGGTAGGACTTAGAACTTTTAGTGTTGGTAGTACTTAGAAATTGTTAGTGACGGTACGACTTAGAACTTTTTAGGGTCGGTAGTACTCAGAACTTTTTAGTGTCGGTAGGACTTAGAACTTTTAGTGTTGGTACTACTTAGAACTTTTTAGTGACGATACGACTTATAACTTTTTAGTGTCGGTAGGACTTATAACGTTTTAGTGTTGGTAGTACTTAGAACTTTTGAGTGACGGTAGGACTTAGAACTTTTTAGTGTTGGTAGTACTTAGAACTTTTTAGTGACGGTACGACTTAGAACTTTTTAGGGTCGGTAATACTCAGAACTTTTTAGTGTCGGTAGGACTTAGAACTTTTTAGTGTTGGTAGTACTTATAACATTTTAGTGTTGGTAGGACTTAGAACTTTTAGTGTTGGTAGTACTTAGAACTTTTTAGTGACGGTTCGACTTACAACTTTTTAGTGCTGGTAGGACTCAGAACTTTTTAGTGTCGGTAGGACTTATAACGTTTTAGTGTTGGTAGGACTTAGAACTTTTAGTGTTGGTAGTACTTAGAACTTTTAGTGTTGGTAGTATTTAGAACTTTGTAGTGACGGTACGACTTAGAACTTTTAGTGACGGAACGACTTAGTACTTTTTAGGGTTGGTAGTACTTAGAACTTTTTAGTGCTGGTAGGACTCAGAACTTTTTAGTGTCGGTAGGACTTAGAACTTTTTAGTGTTGGTAGGACTTATAACTTTTTAGTGCTGGTAGGACTTAGAACTTTTTAGTGTCGGTAGGACTTATAACTTTTTAGTGTTGGTAGTACTTATAACTTTTTAGTGTTGGTAGGACTTATAACTTTTTAGTGTCGGTAGGAATTAGAACTTTTTAGTGTTGGTAGGACTTATAACTTTTTAGTGCTGGTAGGACTTAGAACTTTTTAGTGCTGGTAGGACTTAGAACTTTTTAGTGTTGGTAGGACTTATAACTTTTTAGTGCTGGTAGGACTTAGAACTTTTAGTGTTGGTAGTATTTATAACTTTTTAGTGACGGTACGACTTAGAACTTTTAGTGACGGAACGACTTAGAACTTTTTAAGGTTGGTAGTACTTATTACTTTTTAGGGTTGGTAGGACTTAGAACTTTTTAGTGTCGGTAGGACTTAGAACTTTTTAGGGTCGGTAGTACTCAGAACTTTTAGTGTCGGTAGGACTTATAACTTTTTAGTGTCGGTAGGACTTAGAACTTTTTAGTGTTGGTAGGACTGATAACTTTTTAGTGCTGGTAGGACTTAGAACTTTTAGTGTCGGTAGTACTTAGAACTTTTAGTGTCGGTAGGACTCAGAACTTTTTAGTGATGGTACGACTTATAACTTTTTAGTGTTGGTAGGACTGATAACTTTTTAGTGCTGGTAGGACTTAGAACTTTTAGTGTCGGTAGGACTTAGAACTTTTTAGTGTTGGTAGGACTTAGAACTTTTAGTGTTGGTAGTACTTAGAAATTGTTAGTGACGGTACGACTTAGAACTTTTTAGGGTCGGTAGTACTCAGAACTTTTTAGTGTCGGTAGGACTTAGAACTTTTAGTGTTGGTACTACTTATAACTTTTTAGTGACGATACGACTTATAACTTTTTAGTGTCGGTAGGACTTATAACGTTTTAGTGTTGGTAGTACTTAGAACTTTTGAGTGACGGTAGGACTTATAACTTTTTAGTGTTGGTAGTACTTAGAACTTTTTAGTGACGGTACGACTTAGAACTTTTTAGGGTCGGTAATACTCAGAACTTTTTAGTGTCGGTAGGACTTAGAACTTTTTAGTGTTGGTAGTACTTATAACATTTTAGTGTTGGTAGGACTTAGAACTTTTAGTGTTGGTAGTACTTAGAACTTTTTAGTGACGGTTCGACTTACAACTTTTTAGTGCTGGTAGGACTCAGAACTTTTTAGTGTCGGTAGGACTTATAACGTTTTAGTGTTGGTAGGACTTAGAACTTTTAGTGTTGGTAGTACTTAGAACTTTTAGTGTTGGTAGTATTTAGAACTTTGTAGTGACGGTACGACTTAGAACTTTTAGTGACGGAACGACTTAGTACTTTTTAGGGTTGGTAGTACTTAGAACTTTTTAGTGCTGGTAGGACTCAGAACTTTTTAGTGTCGGTAGGACTTAGAACTTTTTAGTGTTGGTAGGACTTATAACTTTTTAGTGCTGGTAGGACTTAGAACTTTTTAGTGTCGGTAGGACTTATAACTTTTTAGTGTTGGTAGTACTTATAACTTTTTAGTGTTGGTAGGACTTATAACTTTTTAGTGTCGGTAGGAATTAGAACTTTTTAGTGTTGGTAGGACTTATAACTTTTTAGTGCTGGTAGGACTTAGAACTTTTTAGTGCTGGTAGGACTTAGAACTTTTTAGTGTTGGTAGGACTTATAACTTTTTAGTGCTGGTAGGACTTAGAACTTTTAGTGTTGGTAGTATTTAGAACTTTTTAGTGACGGTACGACTTAGAACTTTTAGTGACGGAACGACTTAGAACTTTTTAAGGTTGGTAGTACTTATTACTTTTTAGGGTTGGTAGGACTTAGAACTTTTTAGTGTCGGTAGGACTTAGAACTTTTTAGGGTCGGTAGTACTCAGAACTTTTAGTGTCGGTAGGACTTATAACTTTTTAGTGTCGGTAGGACTTAGAACTTTTTAGTGTTGGTAGGACTGATAACTTTTTAGTGCTGGTAGGACTTAGAACTTTTAGTGTCGGTAGTACTTAGAACTTTTAGTGTCGGTAGGACTCAGAACTTTTTAGTGATGGTACGACTTATAACTTTTTAGTGTTGGTAGGACTGATAACTTTTTAGTGCTGGTAGGACTTAGAACTTTTAGTGTCGGTAGGACTTAGAACTTTTTAGTGTTGGTAGGACTTAGAACTTTTAGTGTTGGTAGTACTTAGAAAATGTTAGTGACGGTACGACTTAGAACTTTTTAGGGTCGGTAGTACTCAGAACTTTTTAGTGTCGGTAGGACTTAGAACTTTTAGTGTTGGTACTACTTAGAACTTTTTAGTGACGATACGACTTATAACTTTTTAGTGTCGGTAGGACTTATAACGTTTTAGTGTTGGTAGTACTTAGAACTTTTGAGTGACGGTAGGACTTATAACTTTTTAGTGTTGGTAGTACTTAGAACTTTTTAGTGACGGTACGACTTAGAACTTTTTAGGGTCGGTAATACTCAGAACTTTTTAGTGTCGGTAGGACTTAGAACTTTTTAGTGTTGGTAGTACTTATAACATTTTAGTGTTGGTAGGACTTAGAACTTTTAGTGTTGGTAGTACTTAGAACTTTTTAGTGACGGTTCGACTTACAACTTTTTAGTGCTGGTAGGACTCAGAACTTTTTAGTGTCGGTAGGACTTATAACGTTTTAGTGTTGGTAGGACTTAGAACTTTTAGTGTTGGTAGTACTTAGAACTTTTAGTGTTGGTAGTATTTAGAACTTTGTAGTGACGGTACGACTTAGAACTTTTAGTGACGGAACGACTTAGTACTTTTTAGGGTTGGTAGTACTTAGAACTTTTTAGTGCTGGTAGGACTCAGAACTTTTTAGTGTCGGTAGGACTTAGAACTTTTTAGTGTTGGTAGGACTTATAACTTTTTAGTGCTGGTAGGACTTAGAACTTTTTAGTGTCGGTAGGACTTATAACTTTTTAGTGTTGGTAGTACTTATAACTTTTTAGTGTTGGTAGGACTTATAACTTTTTAGTGTCGGTAGGAATTAGAACTTTTTAGTGTTGGTAGGACTTATAACTTTTTAGTGCTGGTAGGACTTAGAACTTTTTAGTGCTGGTAGGACTTAGAACTTTTTAGTGTTGGTAGGACTTATAACTTTTTAGTGCTGGTAGGACTTAGAACTTTTAGTGTTGGTAGTATTTAGAACTTTTTAGTGACGGTACGACTTAGAACTTTTAGTGACGGAACGACTTAGAACTTTTTAAGGTTGGTAGTACTTATTACTTTTTAGGGTTGGTAGGACTTAGAACTTTTTAGTGTCGGTAGGACTTAGAACTTTTTAGGGTCGGTAGTACTCAGAACTTTTAGTGTCGGTAGGACTTATAACTTTTTAGTGTCGGTAGGACTTAGAACTTTTTAGTGTTGGTAGGACTGATAACTTTTTAGTGCTGGTAGGACTTAGAACTTTTAGTGTCGGTAGTACTTAGAACTTTTAGTGTCGGTAGGACTCAGAACTTTTTAGTGTTGGTAGGACTTAGAACTTTTAGTGTTGGTAATACTTAGAACTTGTTAGTGACGGTACGACTTAGAACTTTTTAGGGTCGGTAGTACTCAGAACTTTTTAGTGTCGGTAGGACTTAGAACTTTTAGTGTTGGTACTACTTATAACTTTTTAGTGACGATACGACTTATAACTTTTTAGTGTCGGTAGGACTTATAACGTTTTAGTGTTGGTAGTACTTAGAACTTTTGAGTGACGGTAGGACTTAGAACTTTTTAGTGACGGTACGACTTAGAACTTTTTAGGGTCGGTAATACTCAGAACTTTTTAGTGTCGGTAGGACTTAGAACTTTTTAGTGTTGGTAGTACTTATAACATTTTAGTGTTGGTAGGACTTAGAACTTTTAGTGTTGGTAGTACTTAGAACTTTTTAGTGACGGTTCGACTTACAACTTTTTAGTGCTGGTAGGACTCAGAACTTTTTAGTGTCGGTAGGACTTATAACGTTTTAGTGTTGGTAGGACTTAGAACTTTTAGTGTTGGTAGTACTTAGAACTTTTAGTGTTGGTAGTATTTAGAACTTTGTAGTGACGGTACGACTTAGAACTTTTAGTGACGGAACGACTTAGTACTTTTTAGGGTTGGTAGTACTTAGAACTTTTTAGTGCTGGTAGGACTCAGAACTTTTTAGTGTCGGTAGGACTTAGAACTTTTTAGTGTTGGTAGGACTTATAACTTTTTAGTGCTGGTAGGACTTAGAACTTTTTAGTGTCGGTAGGACTTATAACTTTTTAGTGTTGGTAGTACTTATAACTTTTTAGTGTTGGTAGGACTTATAACTTTTTAGTGTCGGTAGGAATTAGAACTTTTTAGTGTTGGTAGGACTTATAACTTTTTAGTGCTGGTAGGACTTAGAACTTTTTAGTGCTGGTAGGACTTAGAACTTTTTAGTGTTGGTAGGACTTATAACTTTTTAGTGCTGGTAGGACTTAGAACTTTTAGTGTTGGTAGTATTTAGAACTTTTTAGTGACGGTACGACTTAGAACTTTTAGTGACGGAACGACTTAGAACTTTTTAAGGTTGGTAGTACTTATTACTTTTTAGGGTTGGTAGGACTTAGAACTTTTTAGTGTCGGTAGGACTTAGAACTTTTTAGGGTCGGTAGTACTCAGAACTTTTAGTGTCGGTAGGACTTATAACTTTTTAGTGTCGGTAGGACTTAGAACTTTTTAGTGTTGGTAGGACTGATAACTTTTTAGTGCTGGTAGGACTTAGAACTTTTAGTGTCGGTAGTACTTAGAACTTTTAGTGTCGGTAGGACTCAGAACTTTTTAGTGATGGTACGACTTATAACTTTTTAGTGTTGGTAGGACTGATAACTTTTTAGTGCTGGTAGGACTTAGAACTTTTAGTGTCGGTAGGACTTAGAACTTTTTAGTGCTGGTAGGACTTAGAACTTTTAGTGTTGGTAGGACTTAGAACTTTTTAGTGTTGGTAGGACTCAGAACTTTTAGTGTTGGTAGTATTTAGAACTTTTTAGTGACGGTACGACTTAGAACTTTTAGTGACGGAACGACTTAGAACTTTTTAAGGTTGGTAGTACTTATTACTTTTTAGGGTTGGTAGGACTTAGAACTTTTTAGTGTCGGTAGGACTTAGAACTTTTTAGGGTCGGTAGTACTCAGAACTTTTAGTGTCGGTAGGACTTATAACTTTTTAGTGTCGGTACGACTTAGAACTTTTTAGTGTTGGTAGTACTTATAACGTTTTAGCGACGGTACGACTTAGAACTTTTAGTGCTGGTAGTACTTAGAACTTTTAGTGTCGGTAGGACTCAGAACTTTTTAGTGACGGTAGGACTTAGAACTTTTTAGTGTTGGTAGGACTGATAACTTTTTAGTGCTGGTAGGACTTAGAACTTTTAGTGTCGGTAGGACTTAGAACTTTTTAGTGCTGGTAGGACTTAGAACTTTTAGTGTTGGTAGGACTTAGAACTTTTTAGTGTTGGTAGGACTCAGAACTTTTTAGTGTCGGTAGGACTTAAAACTTTTTAGTGTTGGTAGTACTTAGAACTTTTTAGTGACGGTACGACTTAGAACTTTTAGTGTTGGTAGTACTTAGAACTTTTTACTGACGGTAGGACTTAGAACTTTTTAGTGTTGGTAGTACTTATAACGTTTTAGTGTTAGTAGGACTTAGAACTTTTAGTGTTGGTAGTACTTAGAACTTTTTAGTGACGGTAGGACTTAGAACTTTTTAGTGTCGGTAGTACTTATAACGTTTTAGTGTTAGTAGGACTTAGAACTTTTAGTGTTGGTAGTACTTAGAACTTTTTAGTGACGGTAGGACTTATAACGTTTTAGTGTTAGTAGGACTTAGAACTTTTAGTGTTGGTAGTACTTAGAACTTTTTAGTGACGGTAGGACTTAGAACTTTTTAGTGTTGGTAGTACTTATAACGTTTTAGTGTTGGTAGTACTTATAACTTTTGAGTGACGGTAGGACTTAGAACTTTTTAGTGTTGGTAGTACTTAGAACTTTTTAGTGTCGGTAGGACTTATAACTTTTTAGTGTTGGTAGTAATTATAACATTTTAGTGTTGGTAGGACTTAGAACTTTTAGTGTTGGTAGTACTTAGAACGTTTTAGTGACGGTACGACTTACAACTTTTTAGTGCTGGTAGGACTCAGAACTTTTTAGTGTCGGTAGGACTTATAACGTTTTAGTGTTGGTAGGACTTAGAACTTTTAGTGTTGGTAGTACTTAGAACTTGTTAGTGACGGTACGACTTATAACTTTTTAGTGTTGGTAGGACTTAGAACTTTTAGTGTTGGTAGTACTTAGAACTTGTTAGTGACGGTACGACTTAGAACTTTTTAGGGTCGGTAGTACTCAGAACTTTTTAGTGTCGGTAGGACTTAGAACTTTTAGTGTTGGTACTACTTAGAACTTTTTAGTGACGATACGACTTATAACTTTTTAGTGTCGGTAGGACTTATAACGTTTTAGTGTTGGTAGTACTTAGAACTTTTGAGTGACGGTAGGACTTAGAACTTTTTAGTGTTGGTAGTACTTAGAACTTTTTAGTGACGGTACGACTTAGAACTTTTTAGGGTCGGTAATACTCAGAACTTTTTAGTGTCGGTAGGACTTAGAACTTTTTAGTGTTGGTAGTACTTATAACATTTTAGTGTTGGTAGGACTTAGAACTTTTAGTGTTGGTAGTACTTAGAACTTTTTAGTGACGGTTCGACTTACAACTTTTTAGTGCTGGTAGGACTCAGAACTTTTTAGTGTCGGTAGGACTTATAACGTTTTAGTGTTGGTAGGACTTAGAACTTTTAGTGTTGGTAGTACTTAGAACTTGTTAGTGACGGTACGACTTAGAACTTTTTAGGGTCGGTAGTACTCATAACTTTTTAGTGTCGGTAGGACTTAGAACTTTTAGTGTTGGTACTACTTAGAACTTTTTAGTGACGATACGACTTATAACTTTTTAGTGTCGGTAGGACTTATAACTTTTTAGTGTCGGTAGGACTTAGAACTTTTTAGTGTTGGTAGTACTTATAACTTTTTAGTGCTGGTAGGACTTAGAACTTTTTAGTGTCGGTAGGACTTAGAACTTTTTAGTGTTGAGACACACTTCCAGGAATACCCGAAGCATAGAGGCCGCCATGACAGTCAAGTAACTTCCGGTGTAGCGTCCCCTCTACGTAGTGTCCCTAGTATAGGCTGCCATAGCAAACGAATTTGAAAAATAGTTGGGGTTAACCTCGCGAAAATTTATACCACCACTGTGGTGGTTGTTTAAATTTTCGCGAGGTTAACCCCAACTTTTTTTCTCTAGCTAACCCAATTATATATTTTTACCCGCTAGATGGCGCCATCGTGTGACGTAGTACTCCGATTATCCACTAGGGTATAATTATATTTTTACCCGCTAGATGGCGCTATCGTGTAGGGTAGTACTTCAATTATCCACTAGGGGACGCTACACCGGATGTGATGTCATACCGGAAGTCACTTGACTGTCATGGCGACCTCTGTGCTTCGGGTATTCCCGGAACTTTTTAGTGTCGGTAGGACTTAGAACTTTTTAGTGTTGGTAGTACTTATAACGTTTTAGCGACGGTACGACTTAGAACTTTTAGTGCTGGTAGTACTTAGAACTTTTAGTGTCGGTAGGACTCAGAACTTTTTAGTGACGGTACGACTTATAACTTTTTAGTGTTGGTAGGACTGATAACTTTTTAGTGCTGGTAGGACTTAGAACTTTTAGTGTCGGTAGGACTTAGAACTTTTTAGTGCTGGTAGGACTTAGAACTTTTAGTGTTGGTAGGACTTAGAACTTTTTAGTGTTGGTAGGACTCAGAACTTTTAGTGTTGGTAGTATTTAGAACTTTTTAGTGACGGTACGACTTAGAACTTTTAGTGACGGAACGACTTAGAACTTTTTAAGGTTGGTAGTACTTATTACTTTTTAGGGTTGGTAGGACTTAGAACTTTTTAGTGTCGGTAGGACTTAGAACTTTTTAGGGTCGGTAGTACTCAGAACTTTTAGTGTCGGTAGGACTTATAACTTTTTAGTGTCGGTAGGACTTAGAACTTTTTAGTGTTGGTAGGACTGATAACTTTTTAGTGCTGGTAGGACTTAGAACTTTTAGTGTCGGTAGTACTTAGAACTTTTAGTGTCGGTAGGACTCAGAACTTTTTAGTGACGGTACGACTTATAACTTTTTAGTGTTGGTAGGACTGATAACTTGTTAGTGCTGGTAGGACTTAGAACTTTTAGTGTTGGTAGTACTTAGAACTTTTTACTGACGGTAGGACTTAGAACTTTTTAGTGTTGGTAGTACTTATAACGTTTTAGTGTTAGTAGGACTTAGAACTTTTAGTGTTGGTAGTACTTAGAACTTTTTAGTGACGGTAGGACTTAGAACTTTTTAGTGTCGGTAGTACTTATAAAGTTTTAGTGTTAGTAGGACTTAGAACTTTTAGTGTTGGTAGTACTTAGAACTTTTTAGTGACGGTAGGACTTATAACGTTTTAGTGTTAGTAGGACTTAGAACTTTTAGTGTTGGTAGTACTTAGAACTTTTTAGTGACGGTAGGACTTAGAACTTTTTAGTGTTGGTAGTACTTATAACGTTTTAGTGTTGGTAGTACTTAGAACTTTTGAGTGACGGTAGGACTTAGAACTTTTTAGTGTTGGTAGTACTTAGAACTTTTTAGTGTCGGTAGGACTTATAACTTTTTAGTGTTGGTAGTACTTATAACATTTTAGTGTTGGTAGGACTTAGAACTTTTAGTGTTGGTAGTACTTAGAACTTTTTAGTGACGGTACGACTTACAACTTTTTAGTGCTGGTAGGACTCAGAACTTTTTAGTGTCGGTAGGACTTATAACGTTTTAGTGTTGGTAGGACTTAGAACTTTTAGTGTTGGTAGTACTTAGAACTTGTTAGTGACGGTACGACTTATAACTTTTTAGTGTTGGTAGGACTTAGAACTTTTAGTGTTGGTAGTACTTAGAACTTGTTAGTGACGGTACGACTTAGAACTTTTTAGGGTCGGTAGTACTCAGAACTTTTTAGTGTCGGTAGGACTTAGAACTTTTAGTGTTGGTACTACTTAGAACTTTTTAGTGACGATACGACTTATAACTTTTTAGTGTCGGTAGGACTTATAACGTTTTAGTGTTGGTAGTACTTAGAACTTTTGAGTGACGGTAGGACTTAGAACTTTTTAGTGTTGGTAGTACTTAGAACTTTTTAGTGACGGTACGACTTAGAACTTTTTAGGGTCAGTAATACTCAGAACTTTTTAGTGTCGGTAGGACTTAGAACTTTTTAGTGTTGGTAGTACTTATAACATTTTAGTGTTGGTAGGACTTAGAACTTTTTAGTGACGGTTCGACTTACAACTTTTTAGTGCTGGTAGGACTCAGAACTTTTTAGTGTCGGTAGGACTTATAACGTTTTAGTGTTGGTAGGACTTAGAACTTTTAGTGTTGGTAGTACTTAGAACTTGTTAGTGACGGTACGACTTAGAACTTTTTAGGGTCGGTAGTACTCAGAACTTTTTAGTGTCGGTAGGACTTAGAACTTTTAGTGTTGGTACTACTTAGAACTTTTTAGTGACGATACGACTTATAACTTTTTAGTGTCGGTAGGACTTATAACTTTTTAGTGTCGGTAGGACTTAGAACTTTTTAGTGTTGGTAGTACTTATAACTTTTTAGTGCTGGTAGGACTTAGAACTTTTTAGTGTCGGTAGGACTTATAACTTTTTAGTGTTGAGACACACTTCCAGGAATACCCGAAGCATAGAGGCCGCCATGACAGTCAAGTAACTTCCGGTGTAGCGTCCCCTCTACGTAGTGTCCCTAGTATAGGCTGCCATAGCAAACGAATTTGAAAAATAGTTGGGGTTAACCTCGCGAAAATTTATACCACCACTGTGGTGGTTGTTTAAATTTTCGCGAGGTTAACCCCAACTTTTTTTCTCTAGCTAACCCAATTATATATTTTTACCCGCTAGATGGCGCCATCGTGTGACGTAGTACTCCGATTATCCACTAGGGTATAATTATATTTTTACCCGCTAGATGGCGCTATCGTGTAGGGTAGTACTTCAATTATCCACTAGGGGACGCTACACCGGATGTGATGTCATACCGGAAGTCACTTGACTGTCATGGCGACCTCTGTGCTTCGGGTATTCCCGGAACTTTTTAGTGTCGGTAGGACTTAGAACTTTTTAGTGTTGGTAGTACTTATAACGTTTTAGCGACGGTACGACTTAGAACTTTTAGTGCTGGTAGTACTTAGAACTTTTAGTGTCGGTAGGACTCAGAACTTTTTAGTGACGGTACGACTTATAACTTTTTAGTGTTGGTAGGACTGATAACTTTTTAGTGCTGGTAGGACTTAGAACTTTTAGTGTCGGTACGACTTAGAACTTTTTAGTGCTGGTAGGACTTAGAACTTTTAGTGTTGGTAGGACTTAGAACTTTTTAGTGTTGGTAGGACTCAGAACTTTTAGTGTTCGTAGTATTTAGAACTTTTTAGTGACGGTACGACTTAGAACTTTTAGTGACGGAACGACTTAGAACTTTTTAAGGTTGGTAGTACTTATTACTTTTTAGGGTTGGTAGGACTTAGAACTTTTTAGTATCGGTAGGACTTAGAACTTTTTAGGGTCGGTAGTACTCAGAACTTTTAGTGTCGGTAGGACTTATAACTTTTTAGTGTCGGTAGGACTTAGAACTTTTTAGTGTTGGTAGTACTTATAACGTTTTAGCGACGGTACGACTTAGAACTTTTAGTGCTGGCAGTACTTAGAACTTTTAGTGTCGGTAGGACTCAGAACTTTTTAGTGACGGTACGACTTATAACTTTTTAGTGTTGGTAGGACTTATAACTTTTTAGTGCTGGTAGGACTTAGAACTTTTAGTGTTGGTAGTATTTAGAACTTTGTAGTGACGGTACGACTTAGAACTTTTAGTGACGGAACGACTTAGTACTTTTTAGGGTTGGTAGTACTTAGAACTTTTTAGTGCTGGTAGGACTCAGAACTTTTTAGTGTCGGTAGGACTTAGAACTTTTTAGTGTTGGTAGGACTTATAACTTTTTAGTGCTGGTAGGACTTAGAACTTTTTAGTGTCGGTAGGACTTATAACTTTTTAGTGTTGGTAGTACTTATAACTTTTTAGTGCTGGTAGGACTTAGAACTTTTTAGTGTCGGTAGGAATTAGAACTTTTTAGTGTTGGTAGGACTTATAACTTTTTAGTGTTGGTAGTACTTATAACTTTTTAGTGCTGGTAGGACTTAGAACTTTTTAGTGCTGGTAGGACTTAGAACTTTTAGTGTTGGTAGGACTTAGAACTTTTTAGTGTTGGTAGGACTCAGAACTTTTTAGTGTCGGTAGGACTTAAAACTTTTTAGTGTTGGTAGTACTTAGAACTTTTTAGTGACGGTACGACTTAGAACTTTTAGTGTTGGTAGTACTTAGAACTTTTTACTGACGGTAGGACTTAGAACTTTTTAGTGTTGGTAGTACTTATAACGTTTTAGTGTTAGTAGGACTTAGAACTTTTAGTGTTGGTAGTACTTAGAACTTTTTAGTGACGGTAGGACTTAGAACTTTTTAGTGTCGGTAGTACTTATAACGTTTTAGTGTTAGTAGGACTTAGAACTTTTAGTGTTGGTAGTACTTAGAACTTTTTAGTGACGGTAGGACTTATAACGTTTTAGTGTTAGTAGGACTTAGAACTTTTAGTGTTGGTAGTACTTAGAACTTTTTAGTGACGGTAGGACTTAGAACTTTTTAGTGTTGGTAGTACTTATAACGTTTTAGTGTTGGTAGTACTTATAACTTTTGAGTGACGGTAGGACTTAGAACTTTTTAGTGTTGGTAGTACTTAGAACTTTTTAGTGTCGGTAGGACTTATAACTTTTTAGTGTTGGTAGTAATTATAACATTTTAGTGTTGGTAGGACTTATAACTTTTAGTGTTGGTAGTACTTAGAACGTTTTAGTGACGGTACGACTTACAACTTTTTAGTGCTGGTAGGACTCAGAACTTTTTAGTGTCGGTAGGACTTATAACGTTTTAGTGTTGGTAGGACTTAGAACTTTTAGTGTTGGTAGTACTTAGAACTTGTTAGTGACGGTACGACTTATAACTTTTTAGTGTTGGTAGGACTTAGAACTTTTAGTGTTGGTAGTACTTAGAACTTGTTAGTGACGGTACGACTTAGAACTTTTTAGGGTCGGTAGTACTCAGAACTTTTTAGTGTCGGTAGGACTTAGAACTTTTAGTGTTGGTACTACTTAGAACTTTTTAGTGACGATACGACTTATAACTTTTTAGTGTCGGTAGGACTTATAACGTTTTAGTGTTGGTAGTACTTAGAACTTTTGAGTGACGGTAGGACTTAGAACTTTTTAGTGTTGGTAGTACTTAGAACTTTTTAGTGACGGTACGACTTAGAACTTTTTAGGGTCGGTAATACTCAGAACTTTTTAGTGTCGGTAGGACTTAGAACTTTTTAGTGTTGGTAGTACTTATAACATTTTAGTGTTGGTAGGACTTAGAACTTTTAGTGTTGGTAGTACTTAGAACTTTTTAGTGACGGTTCGACTTACAACTTTTTAGTGCTGGTAGGACTCAGAACTTTTTAGTGTCGGTAGGACTTATAACGTTTTAGTGTTGGTAGGACTTAGAACTTTTAGTGTTGGTAGTACTTAGAACTTGTTAGTGACGGTACGACTTAGAACTTTTTAGGGTCGGTAGTACTCATAACTTTTTAGTGTCGGTAGGACTTAGAACTTTTAGTGTTGGTACTACTTAGAACTTTTTAGTGACGATACGACTTATAACTTTTTAGTGTCGGTAGGACTTATAACTTTTTAGTGTCGGTAGGACTTAGAACTTTTTAGTGTTGGTAGTACTTATAACTTTTTAGTGCTGGTAGGACTTAGAACTTTTTAGTGTCGGTAGGACTTAGAACTTTTTAGTGTTGAGACACACTTCCAGGAATACCCGAAGCATAGAGGCCGCCATGACAGTCAAGTAACTTCCGGTGTAGCGTCCCCTCTACGTAGTGTCCCTAGTATAGGCTGCCATAGCAAACGAATTTGAAAAATAGTTGGGGTTAACCTCGCGAAAATTTATACCACCACTGTGGTGGTTGTTTAAATTTTCGCGAGGTTAACCCCAACTTTTTTTCTCTAGCTAACCCAATTATATATTTTTACCCGCTAGATGGCGCCATCGTGTGACGTAGTACTCCGATTATCCACTAGGGTATAATTATATTTTTACCCGCTAGATGGCGCTATCGTGTAGGGTAGTACTTCAATTATCCACTAGGGGACGCTACACCGGATGTGATGTCATACCGGAAGTCACTTGACTGTCATGGCGACCTCTGTGCTTCGGGTATTCCCGGAACTTTTTAGTGTCGGTAGGACTTAGAACTTTTTAGTGTTGGTAGTACTTATAACGTTTTAGCGACGGTACGACTTAGAACTTTTAGTGCTGGTAGTACTTAGAACTTTTAGTGTCGGTAGGACTCAGAACTTTTTAGTGACGGTACGACTTATAACTTTTTAGTGTTGGTAGGACTGATAACTTTTTAGTGCTGGTAGGACTTAGAACTTTTAGTGTCGGTAGGACTTAGAACTTTTTAGTGCTGGTAGGACTTAGAACTTTTAGTGTTGGTAGGACTTAGAACTTTTTAGTGTTGGTAGGACTCAGAACTTTTAGTGTTGGTAGTATTTAGAACTTTTTAGTGACGGTACGACTTAGAACTTTTAGTGACGGAACGACTTAGAACTTTTTAAGGTTGGTAGTACTTATTACTTTTTAGGGTTGGTAGGACTTAGAACTTTTTAGTGTCGGTAGGACTTAGAACTTTTTAGGGTCGGTAGTACTCAGAACTTTTAGTGTCGGTAGGACTTATAACTTTTTAGTGTCGGTAGGACTTAGAACTTTTTAGTGTTGGTAGGACTGATAACTTTTTAGTGCTGGTAGGACTTAGAACTTTTAGTGTCGGTAGTACTTAGAACTTTTAGTGTCGGTAGGACTCAGAACTTTTTAGTGACGGTACGACTTATAACTTTTTAGTGTTGGTAGGACTGATAACTTGTTAGTGCTGGTAGGACTTAGAACTTTTAGTGTTGGTAGTACTTAGAACTTTTTACTGACGGTAGGACTTAGAACTTTTTAGTGTTGGTAGTACTTATAACGTTTTAGTGTTAGTAGGACTTAGAACTTTTAGTGTTGGTAGTACTTAGAACTTTTTAGTGACGGTAGGACTTAGAACTTTTTAGTGTCGGTAGTACTTATAAAGTTTTAGTGTTAGTAGGACTTAGAACTTTTAGTGTTGGTAGTACTTAGAACTTTTTAGTGACGGTAGGACTTATAACGTTTTAGTGTTAGTAGGACTTAGAACTTTTAGTGTTGGTAGTACTTAGAACTTTTTAGTGACGGTAGGACTTAGAACTTTTTAGTGTTGGTAGTACTTATAACGTTTTAGTGTTGGTAGTACTTAGAACTTTTGAGTGACGGTAGGACTTAGAACTTTTTAGTGTTGGTAGTACTTAGAACTTTTTAGTGTCGGTAGGACTTATAACTTTTTAGTGTTGGTAGTACTTATAACATTTTAGTGTTGGTAGGACTTAGAACTTTTAGTGTTGGTAGTACTTAGAACTTTTTAGTGACGGTACGACTTACAACTTTTTAGTGCTGGTAGGACTCAGAACTTTTTAGTGTCGGTAGGACTTATAACGTTTTAGTGTTGGTAGGACTTAGAACTTTTAGTGTTGGTAGTACTTAGAACTTGTTAGTGACGGTACGACTTATAACTTTTTAGTGTTGGTAGGACTTAGAACTTTTAGTGTTGGTAATACTTAGAACTTGTTAGTGACGGTACGACTTAGAACTTTTTAGGGTCGGTAGTACTCAGAACTTTTTAGTGTCGGTAGGACTTAGAACTTTTAGTGTTGGTACTACTTAGAACTTTTTAGTGACGATACGACTTATAACTTTTTAGTGTCGGTAGGACTTATAACGTTTTAGTGTTGGTAGTACTTAGAACTTTTGAGTGACGGTAGGACTTAGAACTTTTTAGTGTTGGTAGTACTTAGAACTTTTTAGTGACGGTACGACTTAGAACTTTTTAGGGTCGGTAATACTCAGAACTTTTTAGTGTCGGTAGGACTTAGAACTTTTTAGTGTTGGTAGTACTTATAACATTTTAGTGTTGGTAGGACTTAGAACTTTTTAGTGACGGTTCGACTTACAACTTTTTAGTGCTGGTAGGACTCAGAACTTTTTAGTGTCGGTAGGACTTATAACGTTTTAGTGTTGGTAGGACTTAGAACTTTTAGTGTTGGTAGTACTTAGAACTTGTTAGTGACGGTACGACTTAGAACTTTTTAGGGTCGGTAGTACTCAGAACTTTTTAGTGTCGGTAGGACTTAGAACTTTTAGTGTTGGTACTACTTAGAACTTTTTAGTGACGATACGACTTATAACTTTTTAGTGTCGGTAGGACTTATAACTTTTTAGTGTCGGTAGGACTTAGAACTTTTTAGTGTTGGTAGTACTTATAACTTTTTAGTGCTGGTAGGACTTAGAACTTTTTAGTGTCGGTAGGACTTAGAACTTTTTAGTGTTGAGACACACTTCCAGGAATACCCGAAGCATAGAGGCCGCCATGACAGTCAAGTAACTTCCGGTGTAGCGTCCCCTCTACGTAGTGTCCCTAGTATAGGCTGCCATAGCAAACGAATTTGAAAAATAGTTGGGGTTAACCTCGCGAAAATTTATACCACCACTGTGGTGGTTGTTTAAATTTTCGCGAGGTTAACCCCAACTTTTTTTCTCTAGCTAACCCAATTATATATTTTTACCCGCTAGATGGCGCCATCGTGTGACGTAGTACTCCGATTATCCACTAGGGTATAATTATATTTTTACCCGCTAGATGGCGCTATCGTGTAGGGTAGTACTTCAATTATCCACTAGGGGACGCTACACCGGATGTGATGTCATACCGGAAGTCACTTGACTGTCATGGCGACCTCTGTGCTTCGGGTATTCCCGGAACTTTTTAGTGTCGGTAGGACTTAGAACTTTTTAGTGTTGGTAGTACTTATAACGTTTTAGCGACGGTACGACTTAGAACTTTTAGTGCTGGTAGTACTTAGAACTTTTAGTGTCGGTAGGACTCAGAACTTTTTAGTGACGGTACGACTTATAACTTTTTAGTGTTGGTAGGACTGATAACTTTTTAGTGCTGGTAGGACTTAGAACTTTTAGTGTCGGTAGGACTTAGAACTTTTTAGTGCTGGTAGGACTTAGAACTTTTAGTGTTGGTAGGACTTAGAACTTTTTAGTGTTGGTAGGACTCAGAACTTTTAGTGTTGGTAGTATTTAGAACTTTTTAGTGACGGTACGACTTAGAACTTTTAGTGACGGAACGACTTAGAACTTTTTAAGGTTGGTAGTACTTATTACTTTTTAGGGTTGGTAGGACTTAGAACTTTTTAGTGTCGGTAGGACTTAGAACTTTTTAGGGTCGGTAGTACTCAGAACTTTTAGTGTCGGTAGGACTTATAACTTTTTAGTGTCGGTAGGACTTAGAACTTTTTAGTGTTGGTAGGACTGATAACTTTTTAGTGCTGGTAGGACTTAGAACTTTTAGTGTCGGTAGTACTTAGAACTTTTAGTGTCGGTAGGACTCAGAACTTTTTAGTGACGGTACGACTTATAACTTTTTAGTGTTGGTAGGACTGATAACTTGTTAGTGCTGGTAGGACTTAGAACTTTTAGTGTTGGTAGTACTTAGAACTTTTTACTGACGGTAGGACTTAGAACTTTTTAGTGTTGGTAGTACTTATAACGTTTTAGTGTTAGTAGGACTTAGAACTTTTAGTGTTGGTAGTACTTAGAACTTTTTAGTGACGGTAGGACTTAGAACTTTTTAGTGTCGGTAGTACTTATAAAGTTTTAGTGTTAGTAGGACTTAGAACTTTTAGTGTTGGTAGTACTTAGAACTTTTTAGTGACGGTAGGACTTATAACGTTTTAGTGTTAGTAGGACTTAGAACTTTTAGTGTTGGTAGTACTTAGAACTTTTTAGTGACGGTAGGACTTAGAACTTTTTAGTGTTGGTAGTACTTATAACGTTTTAGTGTTGGTAGTACTTAGAACTTTTGAGTGACGGTAGGACTTAGAACTTTTTAGTGTTGGTAGTACTTAGAACTTTTTAGTGTCGGTAGGACTTATAACTTTTTAGTGTTGGTAGTACTTATAACATTTTAGTGTTGGTAGGACTTATAACTTTTAGTGTTGGTAGTACTTAGAACTTTTTAGTGACGGTACGACTTACAACTTTTTAGTGCTGGTAGGACTCAGAACTTTTTAGTGTCGGTAGGACTTATAACGTTTTAGTGTTGGTAGGACTTAGAACTTTTAGTGTTGGTAGTACTTAGAACTTGTTAGTGACGGTACGACTTATAACTTTTTAGTGTTGGTAGGACTTAGAACTTTTAGTGTTGGTAATACTTAGAACTTGTTAGTGACGGTACGACTTAGAACTTTTTAGGGTCGGTAGTACTCAGAACTTTTTAGTGTCGGTAGGACTTAGAACTTTTAGTGTTGGTACTACTTAGAACTTTTTAGTGACGATACGACTTATAACTTTTTAGTGTCGGTAGGACTTATAACGTTTTAGTGTTGGTAGTACTTAGAACTTTTGAGTGACGGTAGGACTTAGAACTTTTTAGTGTTGGTAGTACTTAGAACTTTTTAGTGACGGTACGACTTAGAACTTTTTAGGGTCGGTAATACTCAGAACTTTTTAGTGTCGGTAGGACTTAGAACTTTTTAGTGTTGGTAGTACTTATAACATTTTAGTGTTGGTAGGACTTAGAACTTTTTAGTGACGGTTCGACTTACAACTTTTTAGTGCTGGTAGGACTCAGAACTTTTTAGTGTCGGTAGGACTTATAACGTTTTAGTGTTGGTAGGACTTAGAACTTTTAGTGTTGGTAGTACTTAGAACTTGTTAGTGACGGTACGACTTAGAACTTTTTAGGGTCGGTAGTACTCAGAACTTTTTAGTGTCGGTAGGACTTAGAACTTTTAGTGTTGGTACTACTTAGAACTTTTTAGTGACGATACGACTTATAACTTTTTAGTGTCGGTAGGACTTATAACTTTTTAGTGTCGGTAGGACTTAGAACTTTTTAGTGTTGGTAGTACTTATAACTTTTTAGTGCTGGTAGGACTTAGAACTTTTTAGTGTCGGTAGGACTTAGAACTTTTTAGTGTTGAGACACACTTCCAGGAATACCCGAAGCATAGAGGCCGCCATGACAGTCAAGTAACTTCCGGTGTAGCGTCCCCTCTACGTAGTGTCCCTAGTATAGGCTGCCATAGCAAACGAATTTGAAAAATAGTTGGGGTTAACCTCGCGAAAATTTATACCACCACTGTGGTGGTTGTTTAAATTTTCGCGAGGTTAACCCCAACTTTTTTTCTCTAGCTAACCCAATTATATATTTTTACCCGCTAGATGGCGCCATCGTGTGACGTAGTACTCCGATTATCCACTAGGGTATAATTATATTTTTACCCGCTAGATGGCGCTATCGTGTAGGGTAGTACTTCAATTATCCACTAGGGGACGCTACACCGGATGTGATGTCATACCGGAAGTCACTTGACTGTCATGGCGACCTCTGTGCTTCGGGTATTCCCGGAACTTTTTAGTGTCGGTAGGACTTAGAACTTTTTAGTGTTGGTAGTACTTATAACGTTTTAGCGACGGTACGACTTAGAACTTTTAGTGCTGGTAGTACTTAGAACTTTTAGTGTCGGTAGGACTCAGAACTTTTTAGTGACGGTACGACTTATAACTTTTTAGTGTTGGTAGGACTGATAACTTTTTAGTGCTGGTAGGACTTAGAACTTTTAGTGTCGGTACGACTTAGAACTTTTTAGTGCTGGTAGGACTTAGAACTTTTAGTGTTGGTAGGACTTAGAACTTTTTAGTGTTGGTAGGACTCAGAACTTTTAGTGTTCGTAGTATTTAGAACTTTTTAGTGACGGTACGACTTAGAACTTTTAGTGACGGAACGACTTAGAACTTTTTAAGGTTGGTAGTACTTATTACTTTTTAGGGTTGGTAGGACTTAGAACTTTTTAGTATCGGTAGGACTTAGAACTTTTTAGGGTCGGTAGTACTCAGAACTTTTAGTGTCGGTAGGACTTATAACTTTTTAGTGTCGGTAGGACTTAGAACTTTTTAGTGTTGGTAGTACTTATAACGTTTTAGCGACGGTACGACTTAGAACTTTTAGTGCTGGCAGTACTTAGAACTTTTAGTGTCGGTAGGACTCAGAACTTTTTAGTGACGGTACGACTTATAACTTTTTAGTGTTGGTAGGACTTATAACTTTTTAGTGCTGGTAGGACTTAGAACTTTTAGTGTTGGTAGTATTTAGAACTTTGTAGTGACGGTACGACTTAGAACTTTTAGTGACGGAACGACTTAGTACTTTTTAGGGTTGGTAGTACTTAGAACTTTTTAGTGCTGGTAGGACTCAGAACTTTTTAGTGTCGGTACGACTTAGAACTTTTTAGTGTTGGTAGGACTTATAACTTTTTAGTGCTGGTAGGACTTAGAACTTTTTAGTGTCGGTAGGACTTATAACTTTTTAGTGTTGGTAGTACTTATAACTTTTTAGTGCTGGTAGGACTTAGAACTTTTTAGTGTCGGTAGGAATTAGAACTTTTTAGTGTTGGTAGGACTTATAACTTTTTAGTGTTGGTAGTACTTATAACTTTTTAGTGCTGGTAGGACTTAGAACTTTTAGTGTTGGTAGGACTTAGAACTTTTTAGTGTTGGTAGGACTCAGAACTTTTAGTGTTGGTAGTATTTAGAACTTTTTAGTGACGGTACGACTTAGAACTTTTTAGTGTTGGTAGTACTTATAACTTTTTAGTGCTGGTAGGACTTAGAACTTTTTAGTGTCGGTAGGAATTAGAACTTTTTAGTGTTGGTAGGACTTATAACTTTTTAGTGCTGGTAGGACTTAGAACTTTTTAGTGCTGGTAGGACTCAGAACTTTTTAGTGTCGGTAGGACTTAGAACTTTTTAGTGTTGGTAGGACTTATAACTTTTTAGTGCTGGTAGGACTTAGAACTTTTAGTGTTGGTAGTATTTAGAACTTTGTAGTGACGGTACGACTTAGAACTTTTAGTGACGGAACGACTTAGTACTTTTTAGGGTTGGTAGTACTTAGAACTTTTTAGTGCTGGTAGGACTCAGAACTTTTTAGTGTCGGTAGGACTTAGAACTTTTTAGTGTTGGTAGGACTTATAACTTTTTAGTGCTGGTAGGACTTAGAACTTTTTAGTGTCGGTAGGACTTATAACTTTTTAGTGTTGGTAGTACTTATAACTTTTTAGTGCTGGTAGGACTTAGAACTTTTTAGTGTCGGTAGGAATTAGAACTTTTTAGTGTTGGTAGGACTTATAACTTTTTAGTGTTGGTAGTACTTATAACTTTTTAGTGCTGGTAGGACTTAGAACTTTTAGTGTTGGTAGGACTTAGAACTTTTTAGTGTTGGTAGGACTCAGAACTTTTAGTGTTGGTAGTATTTAGAACTTTTTAGTGACGGTACGACTTAGAACTTTTTAGTGTTGGTAGTACTTATAACTTTTTAGTGCTGGTAGGACTTAGAACTTTTTAGTGTCGGTAGGAATTAGAACTTTTTAGTGTTGGTAGGACTTATAACTTTTTAGTGCTGGTAGGACTTAGAACTTTTTAGTGCTGGTAGGACTCAGAACTTTTTAGTGTCGGTAGGACTTAGAACTTTTTAGTGTTGGTAGGACTTATAACTTTTTAGTGCTGGTAGGATTTAGAACTTTTAGTGTTGGTAGTATTTAGAACTTTTTAGTGACGGTACGATTTAGAACTTTTAGTGACGGAACGACTTAGAACTTTTTAAGGTTGGTAGTACTTATTACTTTTTAGGGTTGGTAGGACTTAGGACTTTTTAGTGTCGGTAGGACTTAGAACTTTTTAGGGTCGGTAGTACTCAGAACTTTTAGTGTCGGTAGGACTTATAACTTTTTAGTGTCGGTAGGACTTAGAACTTTTTAGTGTTGGTAGGACTGATAACTTTTTAGTGCTGGTAGGACTTAGAACTTTTAGTGTCGGTAGTACTTAGAACTTTTAGTGTCGGTAGGACTCAGAACTTTTTAGTGACGGTACGACTTATAACTTTTTAGTGTTGGTAGGACTGATAACTTGTTAGTGCTGGTAGGACTTAGAACTTTTAGTGTTGGTAGTACTTAGAACTTTTTACTGACGGTAGGACTTAGAACTTTTTAGTGTTGGTAGTACTTATAACGTTTTAGTGTTAGTAGGACTTAGAACTTTTAGTGTTGGTAGTACTTAGAACTTTTTAGTGACGGTAGGACTTAGAACTTTTTAGTGTCGGTAGTACTTATAAAGTTTTAGTGTTAGTAGGACTTAGAACTTTTAGTGTTGGTAGTACTTAGAACTTTTTAGTGACGGTAGGACTTATAACGTTTTAGTGTTAGTAGGACTTAGAACTTTTAGTGTTGGTAGTACTTAGAACTTTTTAGTGACGGTAGGACTTAGAACTTTTTAGTGTTGGTAGTACTTATAACGTTTTAGTGTTGGTAGTACTTAGAACTTTTGAGTGACGGTAGGACTTAGAACTTTTTAGTGTTGGTAGTACTTAGAACTTTTTAGTGTCGGTAGGACTTATAACTTTTTAGTGTTGGTAGTACTTATAACATTTTAGTGTTGGTAGGACTTAGAACTTTTAGTGTTGGTAGTACTTAGAACTTTTTAGTGACGGTACGACTTACAACTTTTTAGTGCTGGTAGGACTCAGAACTTTTTAGTGTCGGTAGGACTTATAACGTTTTAGTGTTGGTAGGACTTAGAACTTTTAGTGTTGGTAGTACTTAGAACTTGTTAGTGACGGTACGACTTATAACTTTTTAGTGTTGGTAGGACTTAGAACTTTTAGTGTTGGTAGTACTTAGAACTTGTTAGTGACGGTACGACTTAGAACTTTTTAGGGTCGGTAGTACTCAGAACTTTTTAGTGTCGGTAGGACTTAGAACTTTTAGTGTTGGTACTACTTAGAACTTTTTAGTGACGATACGACTTATAACTTTTTAGTGTCGGTAGGACTTATAACGTTTTAGTGTTGGTAGTACTTAGAACTTTTGAGTGACGGTAGGACTTAGAACTTTTTAGTGTTGGTAGTACTTAGAACTTTTTAGTGACGGTACGACTTAGAACTTTTTAGGGTCGGTAATACTCAGAACTTTTTAGTGTCGGTAGGACTTAGAACTTTTTAGTGTTGGTAGTACTTATAACATTTTAGTGTTGGTAGGACTTAGAACTTTTTAGTGACGGTTCGACTTACAACTTTTTAGTGCTGGTAGGACTCAGAACTTTTTAGTGTCGGTAGGACTTATAACGTTTTAGTGTTGGTAGGACTTAGAACTTTTAGTGTTGGTAGTACTTAGAACTTGTTAGTGACGGTACGACTTAGAACTTTTTAGGGTCGGTAGTACTCAGAACTTTTTAGTGTCGGTAGGACTTAGAACTTTTAGTGTTGGTACTACTTAGAACTTTTTAGTGACGATACGACTTATAACTTTTTAGTGTCGGTAGGACTTATAACTTTTTAGTGTCGGTAGGACTTAGAACTTTTTAGTGTTGGTAGTACTTATAACTTTTTAGTGCTGGTAGGACTTAGAACTTTTTAGTGTCGGTAGGACTTAGAACTTTTTAGTGTTGAGACACACTTCCAGGAATACCCGAAGCATAGAGGCCGCCATGACAGTCAAGTAACTTCCGGTGTAGCGTCCCCTCTACGTAGTGTCCCTAGTATAGGCTGCCATAGCAAACGAATTTGAAAAATAGTTGGGGTTAACCTCGCGAAAATTTATACCACCACTGTGGTGGTTGTTTAAATTTTCGCGAGGTTAACCCCAACTTTTTTTCTCTAGCTAACCCAATTATATATTTTTACCCGCTAGATGGCGCCATCGTGTGACGTAGTACTCCGATTATCCACTAGGGTATAATTATATTTTTACCCGCTAGATGGCGCTATCGTGTAGGGTAGTACTTCAATTATCCACTAGGGGACGCTACACCGGATGTGATGTCATACCGGAAGTCACTTGACTGTCATGGCGACCTCTGTGCTTCGGGTATTCCCGGAACTTTTTAGTGTCGGTAGGACTTAGAACTTTTTAGTGTTGGTAGTACTTATAACGTTTTAGCGACGGTACGACTTAGAACTTTTAGTGCTGGTAGTACTTAGAACTTTTAGTGTCGGTAGGACTCAGAACTTTTTAGTGACGGTACGACTTATAACTTTTTAGTGTTGGTAGGACTGATAACTTTTTAGTGCTGGTAGGACTTAGAACTTTTAGTGTCGGTACGACTTAGAACTTTTTAGTGCTGGTAGGACTTAGAACTTTTAGTGTTGGTAGGACTTAGAACTTTTTAGTGTTGGTAGGACTCAGAACTTTTAGTGTTCGTAGTATTTAGAACTTTTTAGTGACGGTACGACTTAGAACTTTTAGTGACGGAACGACTTAGAACTTTTTAAGGTTGGTAGTACTTATTACTTTTTAGGGTTGGTAGGACTTAGAACTTTTTAGTATCGGTAGGACTTAGAACTTTTTAGGGTCGGTAGTACTCAGAACTTTTAGTGTCGGTAGGACTTATAACTTTTTAGTGTCGGTAGGACTTAGAACTTTTTAGTGTTGGTAGTACTTATAACGTTTTAGCGACGGTACGACTTAGAACTTTTAGTGCTGGCAGTACTTAGAACTTTTAGTGTCGGTAGGACTCAGAACTTTTTAGTGACGGTACGACTTATAACTTTTTAGTGTTGGTAGGACTTATAACTTTTTAGTGCTGGTAGGACTTAGAACTTTTAGTGTTGGTAGTATTTAGAACTTTGTAGTGACGGTACGACTTAGAACTTTTAGTGACGGAACGACTTAGTACTTTTTAGGGTTGGTAGTACTTAGAACTTTTTAGTGCTGGTAGGACTCAGAACTTTTTAGTGTCGGTAGGACTTAGAACTTTTTAGTGTTGGTAGGACTTATAACTTTTTAGTGCTGGTAGGACTTAGAACTTTTTAGTGTCGGTAGGACTTATAACTTTTTAGTGTTGGTAGTACTTATAACTTTTTAGTGCTGGTAGGACTTAGAACTTTTTAGTGTCGGTAGGAATTAGAACTTTTTAGTGTTGGTAGGACTTATAACTTTTTAGTGTTGGTAGTACTTATAACTTTTTAGTGCTGGTAGGACTTAGAACTTTTAGTGTTGGTAGGACTTAGAACTTTTTAGTGTTGGTAGGACTCAGAACTTTTAGTGTTGGTAGTATTTAGAACTTTTTAGTGACGGTACGACTTAGAACTTTTTAGTGTTGGTAGTACTTATAACTTTTTAGTGCTGGTAGGACTTAGAACTTTTTAGTGTCGGTAGGAATTAGAACTTTTTAGTGTTGGTAGGACTTATAACTTTTTAGTGCTGGTAGGACTTAGAACTTTTTAGTGCTGGTAGGACTCAGAACTTTTTAGTGTCGGTAGGACTTAGAACTTTTTAGTGTTGGTAGGACTTATAACTTTTTAGTGCTGGTAGGACTTAGAACTTTTAGTGTTGGTAGTATTTAGAACTTTGTAGTGACGGTACGACTTAGAACTTTTAGTGACGGAACGACTTAGTACTTTTTAGGGTTGGTAGTACTTAGAACTTTTTAGTGCTGGTAGGACTCAGAACTTTTTAGTGTCGGTAGGACTTAGAACTTTTTAGTGTTGGTAGGACTTATAACTTTTTAGTGCTGGTAGGACTTAGAACTTTTTAGTGTCGGTAGGACTTATAACTTTTTAGTGTTGGTAGTACTTATAACTTTTTAGTGCTGGTAGGACTTAGAACTTTTTAGTGTCGGTAGGAATTAGAACTTTTTAGTGTTGGTAGGACTTATAACTTTTTAGTGTTGGTAGTACTTATAACTTTTTAGTGCTGGTAGGACTTAGAACTTTTAGTGTCGGTAGGACTTAGAACTTTTTAGTGTTGGTAGGACTTATAACTTTTTAGTGCTGGTAGGATTTAGAACTTTTAGTGTTGGTAGTATTTAGAACTTTTTAGTGACGGTACGATTTAGAACTTTTAGTGACGGAACGACTTAGAACTTTTTAAGGTTGGTAGTACTTATTACTTTTTAGGGTTGGTAGGACTTAGGACTTTTTAGTGTCGGTAGGACTTAGAACTTTTTAGGGTCGGTAGTACTCAGAACTTTTAGTGTCGGTAGGACTTATAACTTTTTAGTGTCGGTAGGACTTATAACTTTTTAGTGTTGGTAGTACTTATAACGTTTTAGCGACGGTACGACTTAGAACTTTTAGTGCTGGTAGTACTTAGAACTTTTAGTGTCGGTAGGACTCAGAACTTTTTAGTGACGGTACGACTTATAACTTTTTAGTGTTGGTAGGACTGATAACTTTTTAGTGCTGGTAGGACTTAGAACTTTTAGTGTCGGTAGGACTTAGAACTTTTTAGTGCTGGTAGGACTTAGAACTTTTAGTGTCGGTAGGACTTAGAACTTTTTAGTGCTGGTAGGACTTAGAACTTTTAGTGTTGGTAGGACTTAGAACTTTTTAGTGTTGGTAGGACTCAGAACTTTTTAGTGTCGGTAGGACTTAGAACTTTTTAGTGTTGGTAGTACTTAGAACTTTTTAGTGACGGTACGACTTAGAACTTTTAGTGTTGGTAGTACTTAGAACTTTTTACTGACGGTAGGACTTAGAACTTTTTAGTGTTGGTAGTACTTATAACGTTTTAGTGTTAGTAGGACTTAGAACTTTTAGTGTTGGTAGTACTTAGAACTTTTTAGTGACGGTAGGACTTAGAACTTTTTAGTGTCGGTAGGATTTATAACTTTTTAGTGTTGGTAGTACTTATAACGTTTTAGCGACGGTACGACTTAGAACTTTTAGTGCTGGTAGTACTTAGAACTTTTAGTGTCGGTAGGACTCAGAACTTTTTAGTGACGGTACGACTTATAACTTTTTAGTGTTGGTAGGACTGATAACTTTTTAGTGCTGGTAGGACTTAGAACTTTTAGTGTCGGTAGGACTTAGAACTTTTTAGTGCTGGTAGGACTTAGAACTTTTAGTGTCGGTAGGACTTAGAACTTTTTAGTGCTGGTAGGACTTAGAACTTTTAGTGTTGGTAGGACTTAGAACTTTTTAGTGTTGGTAGGACTCAGAACTTTTTAGTGTCGGTAGGACTTATAACTTTTTAGTGTCGGTAGGACTTATAACTTTTTAGTGTTGGTAGTACTTATAACTTTTTAGTGTTGGTAGGACTTATAACTTTTTAGTGTCGGTAGGAATTAGAACTTTTTAGTGTTGGTAGGACTTATAACTTTTTAGTGCTGGTAGGACTTAGAACTTTTTAGTGCTGGTAGGACTTAGAACTTTTTAGTGTTGGTAGGACTTATAACTTTTTAGTGCTGGTAGGACTTAGAACTTTTAGTGTTGGTAGTATTTAGAACTTTTTAGTGACGGTACGACTTAGAACTTTTAGTGACGGAACGACTTAGAACTTTTTAAGGTTGGTAGTACTTATTACTTTTTAGGGTTGGTAGGACTTAGAACTTTTTAGTGTCGGTAGGACTTAGAACTTTTTAGGGTCGGTAGTACTCAGAACTTTTAGTGTCGGTAGGACTTATAACTTTTTAGTGTCGGTAGGACTTAGAACTTTTTAGTGTTGGTAGGACTGATAACTTTTTAGTGCTGGTAGGACTTAGAACTTTTAGTGTCGGTAGTACTTAGAACTTTTAGTGTCGGTAGGACTCAGAACTTTTTAGTGATGGTACGACTTATAACTTTTTAGTGTTGGTAGGACTGATAACTTTTTAGTGCTGGTAGGACTTAGAACTTTTAGTGTCGGTAGGACTTAGAACTTTTTAGGGTCGGTAGTACTCAGAACTTTTAGTGTCGGTAGGACTTATAACTTTTTAGTGTCGGTAGGACTTATAACTTTTTAGTGTTGGTAGTACTTATAACGTTTTAGCGACGGTACGACTTAGAACTTTTAGTGCTGGTAGTACTTAGAACTTTTAGTGTCGGTAGGACTCAGAACTTTTTAGTGACGGTACGACTTATAACTTTTTATGTTGGTAGGACTGATAACTTTTTAGTGCTGGTAGGACTTAGAACTTTTAGTGTCGGTAGGACTTAGAACTTTTTAGTGCTGGTAGGACTTAGAACTTTTAGTGTCGGTAGGACTTAGAACTTTTTAGTGCTGGTAGGACTTAGAACTTTTAGTGTTGGTAGGACTTAGAACTTTTTAGTGTTGGTAGGACTCAGAACTTTTTAGTGTCGGTAGGACTTAGAACTTTTTAGTGTTGGTAGTACTTAGAACTTTTTAGTGACGGTACGACTTAGAACTTTTAGTGTTGGTAGTACTTAGAACTTTTTACTGACGGTAGGACTTAGAACTTTTTAGTGTTGGTAGTACTTATAACGTTTTAGTGTTAGTAGGACTTAGAACTTTTAGTGTTGGTAGTACTTAGAACTTTTTAGTGACGGTAGGACTTAGAACTTTTTAGTGTCGGTAGGATTTATAACTTTTTAGTGTTGGTAGTACTTATAACGTTTTAGCGACGGTACGACTTAGAACTTTTAGTGCTGGTAGTACTTAGAACTTTTAGTGTCGGTAGGACTCAGAACTTTTTAGTGACGGTACGACTTATAACTTTTTAGTGTTGGTAGGACTGATAACTTTTTAGTGCTGGTAGGACTTAGAACTTTTAGTGTCGGTAGGACTTAGAACTTTTTAGTGCTGGTAGGACTTAGAACTTTTAGTGTCGGTAGGACTTAGAACTTTTTAGTGCTGGTAGGACTTAGAACTTTTAGTGTTGGTAGGACTTAGAACTTTTTAGTGTTGGTAGGACTCAGAACTTTTTAGTGTCGGTAGGACTTATAACTTTTTAGTGTCGGTAGGACTTATAACTTTTTAGTGTTGGTAGTACTTATAACTTTTTAGTGTTGGTAGGACTTATAACTTTTTAGTGTCGGTAGGAATTAGAACTTTTTAGTGTTGGTAGGACTTATAACTTTTTAGTGCTGGTAGGACTTAGAACTTTTTAGTGCTGGTAGGACTTAGAACTTTTTAGTGTTGGTAGGACTTATAACTTTTTAGTGCTGGTAGGACTTAGAACTTTTAGTGTTGGTAGTATTTAGAACTTTTTAGTGACGGTACGACTTAGAACTTTTAGTGACGGAACGACTTAGAACTTTTTAAGGTTGGTAGTACTTATTACTTTTTATGGTTGGTAGGACTTAGAACTTTTTAGTGTCGGTAGGACTTAGAACTTTTTAGGGTCGGTAGTACTCAGAACTTTTAGTGTCGGTAGGACTTATAACTTTTTAGTGTCGGTAGGACTTAGAACTTTTTAGTGTTGGTAGGACTGATAACTTTTTAGTGCTGGTAGGACTTAGAACTTTTAGTGTCGGTAGTACTTAGAACTTTTAGTGTCGGTAGGACTCAGAACTTTTTAGTGTTGGTAGGACTTAGAACTTTTAGTGTTGGTAGTACTTAGAACTTGTTAGTGACGGTACGACTTAGAACTTTTTAGGGTCGGTAGTACTCAGAACTTTTTAGTGTCGGTAGGACTTAGAACTTTTAGTGTTGGTACTACTTAGAACTTTTTAGTGACGATACGACTTATAACTTTTTAGTGTCGGTAGGACTTATAACGTTTTAGTGTTGGTAGTACTTAGAACTTTTGAGTGACGGTAGGACTTAGAACTTTTTAGTGTTGGTAGTACTTAGAACTTTTTAGTGACGGTACGACTTAGAACTTTTTAGGGTCGGTAATACTCAGAACTTTTTAGTGTCGGTAGGACTTAGAACTTTTTAGTGTTGGTAGTACTTATAACATTTTAGTGTTGGTAGGACTTAGAACTTTTAGTGTTGGTAGTACTTAGAACTTTTTAGTGACGGTTCGACTTACAACTTTTTAGTGCTGGTAGGACTCAGAACTTTTTAGTGTCGGTAGGACTTATAACGTTTTAGTGTTGGTAGGACTTAGAACTTTTAGTGTTGGTAGTACTTAGAACTTTTAGTGTTGGTAGTATTTAGAACTTTGTAGTGACGGTACGACTTAGAACTTTTAGTGACGGAACGACTTAGTACTTTTTAGGGTTGGTAGTACTTAGAACTTTTTAGTGCTGGTAGGACTCAGAACTTTTTAGTGTCGGTAGGACTTAGAACTTTTTAGTGTTGGTAGGACTTATAACTTTTTAGTGCTGGTAGGACTTAGAACTTTTTAGTGTCGGTAGGACTTATAACTTTTTAGTGTTGGTAGTACTTATAACTTTTTAGTGTTGGTAGGACTTATAACTTTTTAGTGTCGGTAGGAATTAGAACTTTTTAGTGTTGGTAGGACTTATAACTTTTTAGTGCTGGTAGGACTTAGAACTTTTTAGTGCTGGTAGGACTTAGAACTTTTTAGTGTTGGTAGGACTTATAACTTTTTAGTGCTGGTAGGACTTAGAACTTTTAGTGTTGGTAGTATTTAGAACTTTTTAGTGACGGTACGACTTAGAACTTTTAGTGACGGAACGACTTAGAACTTTTTAAGGTTGGTAGTACTTATTACTTTTTAGGGTTGGTAGGACTTAGAACTTTTTAGTGTCGGTAGGACTTAGAACTTTTTAGTGTTGGTAGGACTGATAACTTTTTAGTGCTGGTAGGACTTAGAACTTTTAGTGTTGGTAGGACTTAGAACTTTTTAGTGTTGGTAGGACTCAGAACTTTTTAGTGTCGGTAGGACTTATAACTTTTTAGTGTCGGTAGGACTTATAACTTTTTAGTGTTGGTAGTACTTATAACTTTTTAGTGTTGGTAGGACTTATAACTTTTTAGTGTCGGTAGGAATTAGAACTTTTTAGTGTTGGTAGGACTTATAACTTTTTAGTGCTGGTAGGACTTAGAACTTTTTAGTGCTGGTAGGACTTAGAACTTTTTAGTGTTGATAGGACTTATAACTTTTTAGTGCTGGTAGGACTTAGAACTTTTAGTGTTGGTAGTATTTAGAACTTTTTAGTGACGGTACGACTTAGAACTTTTAGTGACGGAACGACTTAGAACTTTTTAAGGTTGGTAGTACTTATTACTTTTTAGGGTTGGTAGGACTTAGAACTTTTTAGTGTCGGTAGGACTTAGAACTTTATAGGGTCGGTAGTACTCAGAACTTTTAGTGTCGGTAGGACTTATAACTTTTTAGTGTCGGTAGGACTTAGAACTTTTTAGTGTTGGTAGGACTGATAACTTTTTAGTGCTGGTAGGACTTAGAACTTTTAGTGTCGGTAGTACTTAGAACTTTTAGTGTCGGTAGGACTCAGAACTTTTTAGTGTTGGTAGGACTTAGAACTTTTAGTGTTGGTAGTACTTAGAACTTGTTAGTGACGGTACGACTTAGAACTTTTTAGGGTCGGTAGTACTCAGAACTTTTTAGTGTCGGTAGGACTTAGAACTTTTAGTGTTGGTACTACTTAGAACTTTTTAGTGACGATACGACTTATAACTTTTTAGTGTCGGTAGGACTTATAACGTTTTAGTGTTGGTAGTACTTAGAACTTTTGAGTGACGGTAGGACTTAGAACTTTTTAGTGTTGGTAGTACTTAGAACTTTTTAGTGACGGTACGACTTAGAACTTTTTAGGGTCGGTAATACTCAGAACTTTTTAGTGTCGGTAGGACTTAGAACTTTTTAGTGTTGGTAGTACTTATAACATTTTAGTGTTGGTAGGACTTAGAACTTTTAGTGTTGGTAGTACTTAGAACTTTTTAGTGACGGTTCGACTTACAACTTTTTAGTGCTGGTAGGACTCAGAACTTTTTAGTGTCGGTAGGACTTATAACGTTTTAGTTTTGGTAGGACTTAGAACTTTTAGTGTTGGTAGTACTTAGAACTTTTAGTGTTGGTAGTATTTAGAACTTTGTAGTGACGGTACGACTTAGAACTTTTAGTGACGGAACGACTTAGTACTTTTTAGGGTTGGTAGTACTTAGAACTTTTTAGTGCTGGTAGGACTCAGAACTTTTTAGTGTCGGTAGGACTTAGAACTTTTTAGTGTTGGTAGGACTTATAACTTTTTAGTGCTGGTAGGACTTAGAACTTTTTAGTGTCGGTAGGACTTATAACTTTTTAGTGTTGGTAGTACTTATAACTTTTTAGTGTTGGTAGGACTTATAACTTTTTAGTGTCGGTAGGAATTAGAACTTTTTAGTGTTGGTAGGACTTATAACTTTTTAGTGCTGGTAGGACTTAGAACTTTTTAGTGCTGGTAGGACTTAGAACTTTTTAGTGTTGGTAGGACTTATAACTTTTTAGTGCTGGTAGGACTTAGAACTTTTAGTGTTGGTAGTATTTAGAACTTTTTAGTGACGGTACGACTTAGAACTTTTAGTGACGGAACGACTTAGAACTTTTTAAGGTTGGTAGTACTTATTACTTTTTAGGGTTGGTAGGACTTAGAACTTTTTAGTGTCGGTAGGACTTAGAACTTTTTAGTGTTGGTAGGACTGATAACTTTTTAGTGCTGGTAGGACTTAGAACTTTTAGTGTCGGTAGTACTTAGAACTTTTAGTGTCGGTAGGACTCAGAACTTTTTAGTGATGGTACGACTTATAACTTTTTAGTGTTGGTAGGACTGATAACTTTTTAGTGCTGGTAGGACTTAGAACTTTTAGTGTCGGTAGGACTTAGAACTTTTTAGTGCTGGTAGGACTTAGAACTTTTAGTGTTGGTAGGACTTAGAACTTTTTAGTGTTGGTAGGACTCAGAACTTTTAGTGTTGGTAGTATTTAGAACTTTTTAGTGACGGTACGACTTAGAACTTTTAGTGACGGAACGACTTAGAACTTTTTAAGGTTGGTAGTACTTATTACTTTTTAGGGTTGGTAGGACTTAGAACTTTTTAGTGTCGGTAGGACTTAGAACTTTTTAGGGTCGGTAGTACTCAGAACTTTTAGTGTCGGTAGGACTTATAACTTTTTAGTGTCGGTACGACTTAGAACTTTTTAGTGTTGGTAGTACTTATAACGTTTTAGTGTTGGTAGGACTTAGAACTTTTAGTGTTGGTAGTACTTAGAACTTGTTAGTGACGGTACGACTTATAACTTTTTAGTGTTGGTAGGACTTAGAACTTTTTAGTGTTGGTAGGACTGATAACTTTTTAGTGCTGGTAGGACTTAGAACTTTTAGTGTCGGTAGGACTTAGAACTTTTTAGTGCTGGTAGGACTTAGAACTTTTAGTGTTGGTAGGACTTAGAACTTTTTAGTGTTGGTAGGACTCAGAACTTTTTAGTGTCGGTAGGACTTAAAACTTTTTAGTGTTGGTAGTACTTAGAACTTTTTAGTGACGGTACGACGTAGAACTTTTAGTGTTGGTAGTACTTAGAACTTTTTACTGACGGTAGGACTTAGAACTTTTTAGTGTTGGTAGTACTTATAACGTTTTAGTGTTAGTAGGACTTAGAACTTTTAGTGTTGGTAGTACTTAGAACTTTTTAGTGACGGTAGGACTTAGAACTTTTTAGTGTCGGTAGTACTTATAACGTTTTAGTGTTAGTAGGACTTAGAACTTTTAGTGTTGGTAGTACTTAGAACTTTTTAGTGACGGTAGGACTTATAACGTTTTAGTGTTAGTAGGACTTAGAACTTTTAGTGTTGGTAGTACTTAGAACTTTTTAGTGACGGTAGGACTTAGAACTTTTTAGTGTTGGTAGTACTTATAACGTTTTAGTGTTGGTAGTACTTAGAACTTTTGAGTGACGGTAGGACTTAGAACTTTTTAGTGTTGGTAGTACTTAGAACTTTTTAGTGTCGGTAGGACTTATAACTTTTTAGTGTTGGTAGTAATTATAACATTTTAGTGTTGGTAGGACTTAGAACTTTTAGTGTTGGTAGTACTTAGAACGTTTTAGTGACGGTACGACTTACAACTTTTTAGTGCTGGTAGGACTCAGAACTTTTTAGTGTCGGTAGGACTTATAACGTTTTAGTGTTGGTAGGACTTAGAACTTTTAGTGTTGGTAGTACTTAGAACTTGTTAGTGACGGTACGACTTATAACTTTTTAGTGTTGGTAGGACTTAGAACTTTTAGTGTTGGTAGTACTTAGAACTTGTTAGTGACGGTACGACTTAGAACTTTTTAGGGTCGGTAGTACTCAGAACTTTTTAGTGTCGGTAGGACTTAGAACTTTTAGTGTTGGTACTACTTAGAACTTTTTAGTGACGATACGACTTATAACTTTTTAGTGTCGGTAGGACTTATAACGTTTTAGTGTTGGTAGTACTTAGAACTTTTGAGTGACGGTAGGACTTAGAACTTTTTAGTGTTGGTAGTACTTAGAACTTTTTAGTGACGGTACGACTTAGAACTTTTTAGGGTCGGTAATACTCAGAACTTTTTAGTGTCGGTAGGACTTAGAACTTTTTAGTGTTGGTAGTACTTATAACATTTTAGTGTTGGTAGGACTTAGAACTTTTTAGTGACGGTTCGACTTACAACTTTTTAGTGCTGGTAGGACTCAGAACTTTTTAGTGTCGGTAGGACTTATAACGTTTTAGTGTTGATAGGACTTAGAACTTTTAGTGTTGGTAGTACTTAGAACTTGTTAGTGACGGTACGACTTAGAACTTTTTAGGGTCGGTAGTACTCAGAACTTTTTAGTGTCGGTAGGACTTAGAACTTTTAGTGTTGGTACTACTTAGAACTTTTTAGTGACGATACGACTTATAACTTTTTAGTGTCGGTAGGACTTATAACTTTTTAGTGTCGGTAGGACTTAGAACTTTTTAGTGTTGGTAGTACTTATAACTTTTTAGTGCTGGTAGGACTTAGAACTTTTTAGTGTCGGTAGGACTTAGAACTTTTTAGTGTTGAGACACACTTCCAGGAATACCCGAAGCATAGAGGCCGCCATGACAGTCAAGTAACTTCCGGTGTAGCGTCCCCTCTACGTAGTGTCCCTAGTATAGGCTGCCATAGCAAACGAATTTGAAAAATAGTTGGGGTTAACCTCGCGAAAATTTATACCACCACTGTGGTGGTTGTTTAAATTTTCGCGAGGTTAACCCCAACTTTTTTTCTCTAGCTAACCCAATTATATATTTTTACCCGCTAGATGGCGCCATCGTGTGACGTAGTACTCCGATTATCCACTAGGGTATAATTATATTTTTACCCGCTAGATGGCGCTATCGTGTAGGGTAGTACTTCAATTATCCACTAGGGGACGCTACACCGGATGTGATGTCATACCGGAAGTCACTTGACTGTCATGGCGACCTCTGTGCTTCGGGTATTCCCGGAACTTTTTAGTGTCGGTAGGACTTAGAACTTTTTAGTGTTGGTAGTACTTATAACGTTTTAGCGACGGTACGACTTAGAACTTTTAGTGCTGGTAGTACTTAGAACTTTTAGTGTCGGTAGGACTCAGAACTTTTTAGTGACGGTACGACTTATAACTTTTTAGTGTTGGTAGGACTGATAACTTTTTAGTGCTGGTAGGACTTAGAACTTTTAGTGTCGGTACGACTTAGAACTTTTTAGTGCTGGTAGGACTTAGAACTTTTAGTGTTGGTAGGACTTAGAACTTTTTAGTGTTGGTAGGACTCAGAACTTTTAGTGTTCGTAGTATTTAGAACTTTTTAGTGACGGTACGACTTAGAACTTTTAGTGACGGAACGACTTAGAACTTTTTAAGGTTGGTAGTACTTATTACTTTTTAGGGTTGGTAGGACTTAGAACTTTTTAGTATCGGTAGGACTTAGAACTTTTTAGGGTCGGTAGTACTCAGAACTTTTAGTGTCGGTAGGACTTATAACTTTTTAGTGTCGGTAGGACTTAGAACTTTTTAGTGTTGGTAGTACTTATAACGTTTTAGCGACGGTACGACTTAGAACTTTTAGTGCTGGCAGTACTTAGAACTTTTAGTGTCGGTAGGACTCAGAACTTTTTAGTGACGGTACGACTTATAACTTTTTAGTGTTGGTAGGACTTATAACTTTTTAGTGCTGGTAGGACTTAGAACTTTTAGTGTTGGTAGTATTTAGAACTTTGTAGTGACGGTACGACTTAGAACTTTTAGTGACGGAACGACTTAGTACTTTTTAGGGTTGGTAGTACTTAGAACTTTTTAGTGCTGGTAGGACTCAGAACTTTTTAGTGTCGGTAGGACTTAGAACTTTTTAGTGTTGGTAGGACTTATAACTTTTTAGTGCTGGTAGGACTTAGAACTTTTTAGTGTCGGTAGGACTTATAACTTTTTAGTGTTGGTAGTACTTATAACTTTTTAGTGCTGGTAGGACTTAGAACTTTTTAGTGTCGGTAGGAATTAGAACTTTTTAGTGTTGGTAGGACTTATAACTTTTTAGTGTTGGTAGTACTTATAACTTTTTAGTGCTGGTAGGACTTAGAACTTTTAGTGTTGGTAGGACTTAGAACTTTTTAGTGTTGGTAGGACTCAGAACTTTTAGTGTTGGTAGTATTTAGAACTTTTTAGTGACGGTACGACTTAGAACTTTTTAGTGTTGGTAGTACTTATAACTTTTTAGTGCTGGTAGGACTTAGAACTTTTTAGTGTCGGTAGGAATTAGAACTTTTTAGTGTTGGTAGGACTTATAACTTTTTAGTGCTGGTAGGACTTAGAACTTTTTAGTGCTGGTAGGACTCAGAACTTTTTAGTGTCGGTAGGACTTAGAACTTTTTAGTGTTGGTAGGACTTATAACTTTTTAGTGCTGGTAGGATTTAGAACTTTTAGTGTTGGTAGTATTTAGAACTTTTTAGTGACGGTACGATTTAGAACTTTTAGTGACGGAACGACTTAGAACTTTTTAAGGTTGGTAGTACTTATTACTTTTTAGGGTTGGTAGGACTTAGGACTTTTTAGTGTCGGTAGGACTTAGAACTTTTTAGGGTCGGTAGTACTCAGAACTTTTAGTGTCGGTAGGACTTATAACTTTTTAGTGTCGGTAGGACTTATAACTTTTTAGTGTTGGTAGTACTTATAACGTTTTAGCGACGGTACGACTTAGAACTTTTAGTGCTGGTAGTACTTAGAACTTTTAGTGTCGGTAGGACTCAGAACTTTTTAGTGACGGTACGACTTATAACTTTTTAGTGTTGGTAGGACTGATAACTTTTTAGTGCTGGTAGGACTTAGAACTTTTAGTGTCGGTAGGACTTAGAACTTTTTAGTGCTGGTAGGACTTAGAACTTTTAGTGTCGGTAGGACTTAGAACTTTTTAGTGCTGGTAGGACTTAGAACTTTTAGTGTTGGTAGGACTTAGAACTTTTTAGTGTTGGTAGGACTCAGAACTTTTTAGTGTCGGTAGGACTTAGAACTTTTTAGTGTTGGTAGTACTTAGAACTTTTTAGTGACGGTACGACTTAGAACTTTTAGTGTTGGTAGTACTTAGAACTTTTTACTGACGGTAGGACTTAGAACTTTTTAGTGTTGGTAGTACTTATAACGTTTTAGTGTTAGTAGGACTTAGAACTTTTAGTGTTGGTAGTACTTAGAACTTTTTAGTGACGGTAGGACTTAGAACTTTTTAGTGTCGGTAGGATTTATAACTTTTTAGTGTTGGTAGTACTTATAACGTTTTAGCGACGGTACGACTTAGAACTTTTAGTGCTGGTAGTACTTAGAACTTTTAGTGTCGGTAGGACTCAGAACTTTTTAGTGACGGTACGACTTATAACTTTTTAGTGTTGGTAGGACTGATAACTTTTTAGTGCTGGTAGGACTTAGAACTTTTAGTGTCGGTAGGACTTAGAACTTTTTAGTGCTGGTAGGACTTAGAACTTTTAGTGTCGGTAGGACTTAGAACTTTTTAGTGCTGGTAGGACTTAGAACTTTTAGTGTTGGTAGGACTTAGAACTTTTTAGTGTTGGTAGGACTCAGAACTTTTTAGTGTCGGTAGGACTTATAACTTTTTAGTGTCGGTAGGACTTATAACTTTTTAGTGTTGGTAGTACTTATAACTTTTTAGTGTTGGTAGGACTTATAACTTTTTAGTGTCGGTAGGAATTAGAACTTTTTAGTGTTGGTAGGACTTATAACTTTTTAGTGCTGGTAGGACTTAGAACTTTTTAGTGCTGGTAGGACTTAGAACTTTTTAGTGTTGGTAGGACTTATAACTTTTTAGTGCTGGTAGGACTTAGAACTTTTAGTGTTGGTAGTATTTAGAACTTTTTAGTGACGGTACGACTTAGAACTTTTAGTGACGGAACGACTTAGAACTTTTTAAGGTTGGTAGTACTTATTACTTTTTAGGGTTGGTAGGACTTAGAACTTTTTAGTGTCGGTAGGACTTAGAACTTTTTAGGGTCGGTAGTACTCAGAACTTTTAGTGTCGGTAGGACTTATAACTTTTTAGTGTCGGTAGGACTTAGAACTTTTTAGTGTTGTTAGGACTGATAACTTTTTAGTGCTGGTAGGACTTAGAACTTTTAGTGTCGGTAGTACTTAGAACTTTTAGTGTCGGTAGGACTCAGAACTTTTTAGTGTTGGTAGGACTTAGAACTTTTAGTGTTGGTAGTACTTAGAACTTGTTAGTGACGGTACGACTTAGAACTTTTTAGGGTCGGTAGTACTCAGAACTTTTTAGTGTCGGTAGGACTTAGAACTTTTAGTGTTGGTACTACTTAGAACTTTTTAGTGACGATACGACTTATAACTTTTTAGTGTCGGTAGGACTTATAACGTTTTAGTGTTGGTAGTACTTAGAACTTTTGAGTGACGGTAGGACTTAGAACTTTTTAGTGTTGGTAGTACTTAGAACTTTTTAGTGACGGTACGACTTAGAACTTTTTAGGGTCGGTAATACTCAGAACTTTTTAGTGTCGGTAGGACTTAGAACTTTTTAGTGTTGGTAGTACTTATAACATTTTAGTGTTGGTAGGACTTAGAACTTTTAGTGTTGGTAGTACTTAGAACTTTTTAGTGACGGTTCGACTTACAACTTTTTAGTGCTGGTAGGACTCAGAACTTTTTAGTGTCGGTAGGACTTATAACGTTTTAGTGTTGGTAGGACATAGAACTTTTAGTGTTGGTAGTAATTAGAACTTTTAGTGTTGGTAGTATTTAGAACTTTGTAGTGACGGTACGACTTAGAACTTTTAGTGACGGAACGACTTAGTACTTTTTAGGGTTGGTAGTACTTAGAACTTTTTAGTGCTGGTAGGACTCAGAACTTTTTAGTGTCGGTAGGACTTAGAACTTTTTAGTGTTGGTAGGACTTATAACTTTTTAGTGCTGGTAGGACTTAGAACTTTTTAGTGTCGGTAGGACTTATAACTTTTTAGTGTTGGTAGTACTTATAACTTTTTAGTGTTGGTAGGACTTATAACTTTTTAGTGTCGGTAGGAATTAGAACTTTTTAGTGTTGGTAGGACTTATAACTTTTTAGTGCTGGTAGGACTTAGAACTTTTTAGTGCTGGTAGGACTTAGAACTTTTTAGTGTTGGTAGGACTTATAACTTTTTAGTGCTGGTAGGACTTAGAACTTTTAGTGTTGGTAGTATTTAGAACTTTTTAGTGACGGTACGACTTAGAACTTTTAGTGACGGAACGACTTAGAACTTTTTAAGGTTGGTAGTACTTATTACTTTTTAGGGTTGGTAGGACTTAGAACTTTTTAGTGTCGGTAGGACTTAGAACTTTTTAGGGTCGGTAGTACTCAGAACTTTTAGTGTCGGTAGGACTTATAACTTTTTAGTGTCGGTAGGACTTAGAACTTTTTAGTGTTGGTAGGACTGATAACTTTTTAGTGCTGGTAGGACTTAGAACTTTTAGTGTCGGTAGTACTTAGAACTTTTAGTGTCGGTAGGACTCAGAACTTTTTAGTGATGGTACGACTTATAACTTTTTAGTGTTGGTAGGACTGATAACTTTTTAGTGCTGGTAGGACTTAGAACTTTTAGTGTCGGTAGGACTTAGAACTTTTTAGTGCTGGTAGGACTTAGAACTTTTAGTGTTGGTAGGACTTAGAACTTTTTAGTGTTGGTAGGACTCAGAACTTTTAGTGTTGGTAGTATTTAGAACTTTTTAGTGACGGTACGACTTAGAACTTTTAGTGACGGAACGACTTAGAACTTTTTAAGGTTGGTAGTACTTATTACTTTTTAGGGTTGGTAGGACTTAGAACTTTTTAGTGTCGGTAGGACTTAGAACTTTTTAGGGTCGGTAGTACTCAGAACTTTTAGTGTCGGTAGGACTTATAACTTTTTACTGTCGGTACGACTTAGAACTTTTTAGTGTTGGTAGTACTTATAACGTTTTAGCGACGGTACGACTTAGAACTTTTAGTGCTGGTAGTACTTAGAACTTTTAGTGTCGGTAGGACTCAGAACTTTTTAGTGACGGTAGGACTTAGAACTTTTTAGTGTTGGTAGGACTGATAACTTTTTAGTGCTGGTAGGACTTAGAACTTTTAGTGTCGGTAGGACTTAGAACTTTTTAGTGCTGGTAGGACTTAGAACTTTTAGTGTTGGTAGGACTTAGAACTTTTTAGTGTTGGTAGGACTCAGAACTTTTTAGTGTCGGTAGGACTTAAAACTTTTTAGTGTTGGTAGTACTTAGAACTTTTTAGTGACGGTACGACTTAGAACTTTTAGTGTTGGTAGTACTTAGAACTTTTTACTGACGGTAGGACTTAGAACTTTTTAGTGTTGGTAGTACTTATAACGTTTTAGTGTTAGTAGGACTTAGAACTTTTAGTGTTGGTAGTACTTAGAACTTTTTAGTGACGGTAGGACTTAGAACTTTTTAGTGTCGGTAGTACTTATAACGTTTTAGTGTTAGTAGGACTTAGAACTTTTAGTGTTGGTAGTACTTAGAACTTTTTAGTGACGGTAGGACTTATAACGTTTTAGTGTTAGTAGGACTTAGAACTTTTAGTGTTGGTAGTACTTAGAACTTTTTAGTGACGGTAGGACTTAGAACTTTTTAGTGTTGGTAGTACTTATAACGTTTTAGTGTTGGTAGTACTTAGAACTTTTGAGTGACGGTAGGACTTAGAACTTTTTAGTGTTGGTAGTACTTAGAACTTTTTAGTGTCGGTAGGACTTATAACTTTTTAGTGTTGGTAGTAATTATAACATTTTAGTGTTGGTAGGACTTAGAACTTTTAGTGTTGGTAGTACTTAGAACGTTTTAGTGACGGTACGACTTACAACTTTTTAGTGCTGGTAGGACTCAGAACTTTTTAGTGTCGGTAGGACTTATAACGTTTTAGTGTTGGTAGGACTTAGAACTTTTAGTGTTGGTAGTACTTAGAACTTGTTAGTGACGGTACGACTTATAACTTTTTAGTGTTGGTAGGACTTAGAACTTTTAGTGTTGGTAGTACTTAGAACTTGTTAGTGACGGTACGACTTAGAACTTTTTAGGGTCGGTAGTACTCAGAACTTTTTAGTGTCGGTAGGACTTAGAACTTTTAGTGTTGGTACTACTTAGAACTTTTTAGTGACGATACGACTTATAACTTTTTAGTGTCGGTAGGACTTATAACGTTTTAGTGTTGGTAGTACTTAGAACTTTTGAGTGACGGTAGGACTTAGAACTTTTTAGTGTTGGTAGTACTTAGAACTTTTTAGTGACGGTACGACTTAGAACTTTTTAGGGTCGGTAATACTCAGAACTTTTTAGTGTCGGTAGGACTTAGAACTTTTTAGTGTTGGTAGTACTTATAACATTTTAGTGTTGGTAGGACTTAGAACTTTTAGTGTTGGTAGTACTTAGAACTTTTTAGTGACGGTTCGACTTACAACTTTTTAGTGCTGGTAGGACTCAGAACTTTTTAGTGTCGGTAGGACTTATAACGTTTTAGTGTTGGTAGGACTTAGAACTTTTAGTGTTGGTAGTACTTAGAACTTGTTAGTGACGGTACGACTTAGAACTTTTTAGGGTCGGTAGTACTCAGAACTTTTTAGTGTCGGTAGGACTTAGAACTTTTAGTGTTGGTACTACTTAGAACTTTTTAGTGACGATACGACTTATAACTTTTTAGTGTCGGTAGGACTTATAACTTTTTAGTGTCGGTAGGACTTAGAACTTTTTAGTGTTGGTAGTACTTATAACTTTTTAGTGCTGGTAGGACTTAGAACTTTTTAGTGTCGGTAGGACTTAGAACTTTTTAGTGTTGAGACACACTTCCAGGAATACCCGAAGCATAGAGGCCGCCATGACAGTCAAGTAACTTCCGGTGTAGCGTCCCCTCTACGTAGTGTCCCTAGTATAGGCTGCCATAGCAAACGAATTTGAAAAATAGTTGGGGTTAACCTCGCGAAAATTTATACCACCACTGTGGTGGTTGTTTAAATTTTCGCGAGGTTAACCCCAACTTTTTTTCTCTAGCTAACCCAATTATATATTTTTACCCGCTAGATGGCGCCATCGTGTGACGTAGTACTCCGATTATCCACTAGGGTATAATTATATTTTTACCCGCTAGATGGCGCTATCGTGTAGGGTAGTACTTCAATTATCCACTAGGGGACGCTACACCGGATGTGATGTCATACCGGAAGTCACTTGACTGTCATGGCGACCTCTGTGCTTCGGGTATTCCCGGAACTTTTTAGTGTCGGTAGGACTTAGAACTTTTTAGTGTTGGTAGTACTTATAACGTTTTAGCGACGGTACGACTTAGAACTTTTAGTGCTGGTAGTACTTAGAACTTTTAGTGTCGGTAGGACTCAGAACTTTTTAGTGACGGTACGACTTATAACTTTTTAGTGTTGGTAGGACTGATAACTTTTTAGTGCTGGTAGGACTTAGAACTTTTAGTGTCGGTAGGACTTAGAACTTTTTAGTGCTGGTAGGACTTAGAACTTTTAGTGTTGGTAGGACTTAGAACTTTTTAGTGTTGGTAGGACTCAGAACTTTTAGTGTTGGTAGTATTTAGAACTTTTTAGTGACGGTACGACTTAGAACTTTTAGTGACGGAACGACTTAGAACTTTTTAAGGTTGGTAGTACTTATTACTTTTTAGGGTTGGTAGGACTTAGAACTTTTTAGTGTCGGTAGGACTTAGAACTTTTTAGGGTCGGTAGTACTCAGAACTTTTAGTGTCGGTAGGACTTATAACTTTTTAGTGTCGGTAGGACTTAGAACTTTTTAGTGTTGGTAGGACTGATAACTTTTTAGTGTCGGTAGGACTTATAACTTTTTAGTGTCGGTAGGACTTAGAACTTTTTAGTGTTGGTAGTACTTAGAACTTTTTAGTGACGGTACGACTTAGAACTTTTTAGGGTCGGTAATACTCAGAACTTTTTAGTGTCGGTAGGACTTAGAACTTTTTAGTGTTGGTAGTACTTATAACATTTTAGTGTTGGTAGGACTTAGAACTTTTAGTGTTGGTAGTACTTAGAACTTTTTAGTGACGGTTCGACTTACAACTTTTTAGTGCTGGTAGGACTCAGAACTTTTTAGTGTCGGTAGGACTTATAACGTTTTAGTGTTGGTAGGACTTAGAACTTTTAGTGTTGGTAGTAATTAGAACTTTTAGTGTTGGTAGTATTTAGAACTTTGTAGTGACGGTACGACTTAGAACTTTTAGTGACGGAACGACTTAGTACTTTTTAGGGTTGGTAGTACTTAGAACTTTTTAGTGCTGGTAGGACTCAGAACTTTTTAGTGTCGGTAGGACTTAGAACTTTTTAGTGTTGGTAGGACTTATAACTTTTTAGTGCTGGTAGGACTTAGAACTTTTTAGTGTCGGTAGGACTTATAACTTTTTAGTGTTGGTAGTACTTATAACTTTTTAGTGTTGGTAGGACTTATAACTTTTTAGTGTCGGTAGGAATTAGAACTTTTTAGTGTTGGTAGGACTTATAACTTTTTAGTGCTGGTAGGACTTAGAACTTTTTAGTGCTGGTAGGACTTAGAACTTTTTAGTGTTGGTAGGACTTATAACTTTTTAGTGCTGGTAGGACTTAGAACTTTTAGTGTTGGTAGTATTTAGAACTTTTTAGTGACGGTACGACTTAGAACTTTTAGTGACGGAACGACTTAGAACTTTTTAAGGTTGGTAGTACTTATTACTTTTTAGGGTTGGTAGGACTTAGAACTTTTTAGTGTCGGTAGGACTTAGAACTTTTTAGGGTCGGTAGTACTCAGAACTTTTAGTGTCGGTAGGACTTATAACTTTTTAGTGTCGGTAGGACTTAGAACTTTTTAGTGTTGGTAGGACTGATAACTTTTTAGTGCTGGTAGGACTTAGAACTTTTAGTGTCGGTAGTACTTAGAACTTTTAGTGTCGGTAGGACTCAGAACTTTTTAGTGATGGTACGACTTATAACTTTTTAGTGTTGGTAGGACTGATAACTTTTTAGTGCTGGTAGGACTTAGAACTTTTAGTGTCGGTAGGACTTAGAACTTTTTAGTGCTGGTAGGACTTAGAACTTTTAGTGTTGGTAGGACTTAGAACTTTTTAGTGTTGGTAGGACTCAGAACTTTTAGTGTTGGTAGTATTTAGAACTTTTTAGTGACGGTACGACTTAGAACTTTTAGTGACGGAACGACTTAGAACTTTTTAAGGTTGGTAGTACTTATTACTTTTTAGGGTTGGTAGGACTTAGAACTTTTTAGTGTCGGTAGGACTTAGAACTTTTTAGGGTCGGTAGTACTCAGAACTTTTAGTGTCGGTAGGACTTATAACTTTTTAGTGTCGGTACGACTTAGAACTTTTTAGTGTTGGTAGTACTTATAACGTTTTAGCGACGGTACGACTTAGAACTTTTAGTGCTGGTAGTACTTAGAACTTTTAGTGTCGGTAGGACTCAGAACTTTTTAGTGACGGTAGGACTTAGAACTTTTTAGTGTTGGTAGGACTGATAACTTTTTAGTGCTGGTAGGACTTAGAACTTTTAGTGTCGGTAGGACTTAGAACTTTTTAGTGCTGGTAGGACTTAGAACTTTTAGTGTTGGTAGGACTTAGAACTTTTTAGTGTTGGTAGGACTCAGAACTTTTTAGTGTCGGTAGGACTTAAAACTTTTTAGTGTTGGTAGTACTTAGAACTTTTTAGTGACGGTACGACTTAGAACTTTTAGTGTTGGTAGTACTTAGAACTTTTTACTGACGGTAGGACTTAGAACTTTTTAGTGTTGGTAGTACTTATAACGTTTTAGTGTTAGTAGGACTTAGAACTTTTAGTGTTGGTAGTACTTAGAACTTTTTAGTGACGGTAGGACTTAGAACTTTTTAGTGTCGGTAGTACTTATAACGTTTTAGTGTTAGTAGGACTTAGAACTTTTAGTGTTGGTAGTACTTAGAACTTTTTAGTGACGGTAGGACTTATAACGTTTTAGTGTTAGTAGGACTTAGAACTTTTAGTGTTGGTAGTACTTAGAACTTTTTAGTGACGGTAGGACTTAGAACTTTTTAGTGTTGGTAGTACTTATAACGTTTTAGTGTTGGTAGTACTTAGAACTTTTGAGTGACGGTAGGACTTAGAACTTTTTAGTGTTGGTAGTACTTAGAACTTTTTAGTGTCGGTAGGACTTATAACTTTTTAGTGTTGGTAGTAATTATAACATTTTAGTGTTGGTAGGACTTAGAACTTTTAGTGTTGGTAGTACTTAGAACGTTTTAGTGACGGTACGACTTACAACTTTTTAGTGCTGGTAGGACTCAGAACTTTTTAGTGTCGGTAGGACTTATAACGTTTTAGTGTTGGTAGGACTTAGAACTTTTAGTGTTGGTAGTACTTAGAACTTGTTAGTGACGGTACGACTTATAACTTTTTAGTGTTGGTAGGACTTAGAACTTTTAGTGTTGGTAGTACTTAGAACTTGTTAGTGACGGTACGACTTAGAACTTTTTAGGGTCGGTAGTACTCAGAACTTTTTAGTGTCGGTAGGACTTAGAACTTTTAGTGTTGGTACTACTTAGAACTTTTTAGTGACGATACGACTTATAACTTTTTAGTGTCGGTAGGACTTATAACGTTTTAGTGTTGGTAGTACTTAGAACTTTTGAGTGACGGTAGGACTTAGAACTTTTTAGTGTTGGTAGTACTTAGAACTTTTTAGTGACGGTACGACTTAGAACTTTTTAGGGTCGGTAATACTCAGAACTTTTTAGTGTCGGTAGGACTTAGAACTTTTTAGTGTTGGTAGTACTTATAACATTTTAGTGTTGGTAGGACTTAGAACTTTTAGTGTTGGTAGTACTTAGAACTTTTTAGTGACGGTTCGACTTACAACTTTTTAGTGCTGGTAGGACTCAGAACTTTTTAGTGTCGGTAGGACTTATAACGTTTTAGTGTTGGTAGGACTTAGAACTTTTAGTGTTGGTAGTACTTAGAACTTGTTAGTGACGGTACGACTTAGAACTTTTTAGGGTCGGTAGTACTCAGAACTTTTTAGTGTCGGTAGGACTTAGAACTTTTAGTGTTGGTACTACTTAGAACTTTTTAGTGACGATACGACTTATAACTTTTTAGTGTCGGTAGGACTTATAACTTTTTAGTGTCGGTAGGACTTAGAACTTTTTAGTGTTGGTAGTACTTATAACTTTTTAGTGCTGGTAGGACTTAGAACTTTTTAGTGTCGGTAGGACTTAGAACTTTTTAGTGTTGAGACACACTTCCAGGAATACCCGAAGCATAGAGGCCGCCATGACAGTCAAGTAACTTCCGGTGTAGCGTCCCCTCTACGTAGTGTCCCTAGTATAGGCTGCCATAGCAAACGAATTTGAAAAATAGTTGGGGTTAACCTCGCGAAAATTTATACCACCACTGTGGTGGTTGTTTAAATTTTCGCGAGGTTAACCCCAACTTTTTTTCTCTAGCTAACCCAATTATATATTTTTACCCGCTAGATGGCGCCATCGTGTGACGTAGTACTCCGATTATCCACTAGGGTATAATTATATTTTTACCCGCTAGATGGCGCTATCGTGTAGGGTAGTACTTCAATTATCCACTAGGGGACGCTACACCGGATGTGATGTCATACCGGAAGTCACTTGACTGTCATGGCGACCTCTGTGCTTCGGGTATTCCCGGAACTTTTTAGTGTCGGTAGGACTTAGAACTTTTTAGTGTTGGTAGTACTTATAACGTTTTAGCGACGGTACGACTTAGAACTTTTAGTGCTGGTAGTACTTAGAACTTTTAGTGTCGGTAGGACTCAGAACTTTTTAGTGACGGTACGACTTATAACTTTTTAGTGTTGGTAGGACTGATAACTTTTTAGTGCTGGTAGGACTTAGAACTTTTAGTGTCGGTAGGACTTAGAACTTTTTAGTGCTGGTAGGACTTAGAACTTTTAGTGTTGGTAGGACTTAGAACTTTTTAGTGTTGGTAGGACTCAGAACTTTTAGTGTTGGTAGTATTTAGAACTTTTTAGTGACGGTACGACTTAGAACTTTTAGTGACGGAACGACTTAGAACTTTTTAAGGTTGGTAGTACTTATTACTTTTTAGGGTTGGTAGGACTTAGAACTTTTTAGTGTCGGTAGGACTTAGAACTTTTTAGGGTCGGTAGTACTCAGAACTTTTAGTGTCGGTAGGACTTATAACTTTTTAGTGTCGGTAGGACTTAGAACTTTTTAGTGTTGGTAGGACTGATAACTTTTTAGTGCTGGTAGGACTTAGAACTTTTAGTGTCGGTAGTACTTAGAACTTTTAGTGTCGGTAGGACTCAGAACTTTTTAGTGACGGTACGACTTATAACTTTTTAGTGTTGGTAGGACTGATAACTTGTTAGTGCTGGTAGGACTTAGAACTTTTAGTGTTGGTAGTACTTAGAACTTTTTACTGACGGTAGGACTTAGAACTTTTTAGTGTTGGTAGTACTTATAACGTTTTAGTGTTAGTAGGACTTAGAACTTTTTAGTGACGGTAGGACTTAGAACTTTTTAGTGTCGGTAGTACTTATAACGTTTTAGTGTTAGTAGGACTTAGAACTTTTAGTGTTGGTAGTACTTAGAACTTTTTAGTGACGGTAGGACTTATAACGTTTTAGTGTTAGTAGGACTTAGAACTTTTAGTGTTGGTAGTACTTAGAACTTTTTAGTGACGGTAGGACTTAGAACTTTTTAGTGTTGGTAGTACTTATAACGTTTTAGTGTTGGTAGTACTTAGAACTTTTGAGTGACGGTAGGACTTAGAACTTTTTAGTGTTGGTAGTACTTAGAACTTTTTAGTGTCGGTAGGACTTATAACTTTTTAGTGTTGGTAGTACTTATAACATTTTAGTGTTGGTAGGACTTAGAACTTTTAGTGTTGGTAGTACTCAGAACTTTTTAGTGTCGGTAGGACTTATAACGTTTTAGTGTTGGTAGGACTTAGAACTTTTAGTGTTGGTAGTACTTAGAACTTGTTAGTGACGGTACGACTTATAACTTTTTAGTGTTGGTAGGACTTAGAACTTTTAGTGTTGGTAGTACTTAGAACTTGTTAGTGACGGTACGACTTAGAACTTTTTAGGGTCGGTAGTACTCAGAACTTTTTAGTGTCGGTAGGACTTAGAACTTTTAGTGTTGGTACTACTTAGAACTTTTTAGTGACGATACGACTTATAACTTTTTAGTGTCGGTAGGACTTATAACGTTTTAGTGTTGGTAGTACTTAGAACTTTTGAGTGACGGTAGGACTTAGAACTTTTTAGTGTTGGTAGTACTTAGAACTTGTTAGTGACGGTACGACTTAGAACTTTTTAGGGTCGGTAGTACTCAGAACTTTTTAGTGTCGGTAGGACTTAGAACTTTTAGTGTTGGTACTACTTAGAACTTTTTAGTGACGATACGACTTATAACTTTTTAGTGTCGGTAGGACTTATAACTTTTTAGTGTCGGTAGGACTTAGAACTTTTTAGTGTTGGTAGTACTTATAACTTTTTAGTGCTGGTAGGACTTAGAACTTTTTAGTGTCGGTAGGACTTAGAACTTTTTAGTGTTGAGACACACTTCCAGGAATACCCGAAGCATAGAGGCCGCCATGACAGTCAAGTAACTTCCGGTGTAGCGTCCCCTCTACGTAGTGTCCCTAGTATAGGCTGCCATAGCAAACGAATTTGAAAAATAGTTGGGGTTAACCTCGCGAAAATTTATACCACCACTGTGGTGGTTGTTTAAATTTTCGCGAGGTTAACCCCAACTTTTTTTCTCTAGCTAACCCAATTATATATTTTTACCCGCTAGATGGCGCCATCGTGTGACGTAGTACTCCGATTATCCACTAGGGTATAATTATATTTTTACCCGCTAGATGGCGCTATCGTGTAGGGTAGTACTTCAATTATCCACTAGGGGACGCTACACCGGATGTGATGTCATACCGGAAGTCACTTGACTGTCATGGCGACCTCTGTGCTTCGGGTATTCCCGGAACTTTTTAGTGTCGGTAGGACTTAGAACTTTTTAGTGTTGGTAGTACTTATAACGTTTTAGCGACGGTACGACTTAGAACTTTTAGTGCTGGTAGTACTTAGAACTTTTAGTGTCGGTAGGACTCAGAACTTTTTAGTGACGGTACGACTTATAACTTTTTAGTGTTGGTAGGACTGATAACTTTTTAGTGCTGGTAGGACTTAGAACTTTTAGTGTCGGTACGACTTAGAACTTTTTAGTGCTGGTAGGACTTAGAACTTTTAGTGTTGGTAGGACTTAGAACTTTTTAGTGTTGGTAGGACTCAGAACTTTTAGTGTTCGTAGTATTTAGAACTTTTTAGTGACGGTACGACTTAGAACTTTTAGTGACGGAACGACTTAGAACTTTTTAAGGTTGGTAGTACTTATTACTTTTTAGGGTTGGTAGGACTTAGAACTTTTTAGTATCGGTAGGACTTAGAACTTTTTAGGGTCGGTAGTACTCAGAACTTTTAGTGTCGGTAGGATTTATAACTTTTTAGTGTCGGTAGGACTTAGAACTTTTTAGTGTTGGTAGTACTTATAACGTTTTAGCGACGGTACGACTTAGAACTTTTAGTGCTGGCAGTACTTAGAACTTTTAGTGTCGGTAGGACTCAGAACTTTTTAGTGACGGTACGACTTATAACTTTTTAGTGTTGGTAGGACTTATAACTTTTTAGTGCTGGTAGGACTTAGAACTTTTTAGTGCTGGTAGGACTTAGAACTTTTTAGTGTTGGTAGGACTTATAACTTTTTAGTGCTGGTAGTACTTAGAACTTTTAGTGTTGGTAGTATTTAGAACTTTTTAGTGACGGTACGACTTAGAACTTTTAGTGACGGAACGACTTAGAACTTTTTAAGGTTGGTAGTACTTATTACTTTTTAGGGTTGGTAGGACTTAGAACTTTTTAGTGTCGGTAGGACTTAGAACTTTTTAGGGTCGGTAGTACTCAGAACTTTTAGTGTCGGTAGGACTTATAACTTTTTAGTGTCGGTAGGACTTAGAACTTTTTAGTGTTGGTAGGACTGATAACTTTTTAGTGCTGGTAGGACTTAGAACTTTTAGTGTCGGTAGTACTTAGAACTTTTAGTGTCGGTAGGACTCAGAACTTTTTAGTGATGGTACGACTTATAACTTTTTAGTGTTGGTAGGACTGATAACTTTTTAGTGCTGGTAGGACTTAGAACTTTTAGTGTCGGTAGGACTTAGAACTTTTTAGTGTTGGTAGGACTTAGAACTTTTAGTGTTGGTAGTACTTAGAAATTGTTAGTGACGGTACGACTTAGAACTTTTTAGGGTCGGTAGTACTCAGAACTTTTTAGTGTCGGTAGGACTTAGAACTTTTAGTGTTGGTACTACTTAGAACTTTTTAGTGACGATACGACTTATAACTTTTTAGTGTCGGTAGGACTTATAACGTTTTAGTGTTGGTAGTACTTAGAACTTTTGAGTGACGGTAGGACTTAGAACTTTTTAGTGTTGGTAGTACTTAGAACTTTTTAGTGACGGTACGACTTAGAACTTTTTAGGGTCGGTAATACTCAGAACTTTTTAGTGTCGGTAGGACTTAGAACTTTTTAGTGTTGGTAGTACTTATAACATTTTAGTGTTGGTAGGACTTAGAACTTTTAGTGTTGGTAGTACTTAGAACTTTTTAGTGACGGTTCGACTTACAACTTTTTAGTGCTGGTAGGACTCAGAACTTTTTAGTGTCGGTAGGACTTATAACGTTTTAGTGTTGGTAGGACTTAGAACTTTTAGTGTTGGTAGTACTTAGAACTTTTAGTGTTGGTAGTATTTAGAACTTTGTAGTGACGGTACGACTTAGAACTTTTAGTGACGGAACGACTTAGTACTTTTTAGGGTTGGTAGTACTTAGAACTTTTTAGTGCTGGTAGGACTCAGAACTTTTTAGTGTCGGTAGGACTTAGAACTTTTTAGTGTTGGTAGGACTTATAACTTTTTAGTGCTGGTAGGACTTAGAACTTTTTAGTGTCGGTAGGACTTATAACTTTTTAGTGTTGGTAGTACTTATAACTTTTTAGTGTTGGTAGGACTTATAACTTTTTAGTGTCGGTAGGAATTAGAACTTTTTAGTGTTGGTAGGACTTATAACTTTTTAGTGCTGGTAGGACTTAGAACTTTTTAGTGCTGGTAGGACTTAGAACTTTTTAGTGTTGGTAGGACTTATAACTTTTTAGTGCTGGTAGGACTTAGAACTTTTAGTGTTGGTAGTATTTATAACTTTTTAGTGACGGTACGACTTAGAACTTTTAGTGACGGAACGACTTAGAACTTTTTAAGGTTGGTAGTACTTATTACTTTTTAGGGTTGGTAGGACTTAGAACTTTTTAGTGTCGGTAGGACTTAGAACTTTTTAGGGTCGGTAGTACTCAGAACTTTTAGTGTCGGTAGGACTTATAACTTTTTAGTGTCGGTAGGACTTAGAACTTTTTAGTGTTGGTAGGACTGATAACTTTTTAGTGCTGGTAGGACTTAGAACTTTTAGTGTCGGTAGTACTTAGAACTTTTAGTGTCGGTAGGACTCAGAACTTTTTAGTGATGGTACGACTTATAACTTTTTAGTGTTGGTAGGACTGATAACTTTTTAGTGCTGGTAGGACTTAGAACTTTTAGTGTCGGTAGGACTTAGAACTTTTTAGTGTTGGTAGGACTTAGAACTTTTAGTGTTGGTAGTACTTAGAAATTGTTAGTGACGGTACGACTTAGAACTTTTTAGGGTCGGTAGTACTCAGAACTTTTTAGTGTCGGTAGGACTTAGAACTTTTAGTGTTGGTACTACTTAGAACTTTTTAGTGACGATACGACTTATAACTTTTTAGTGTCGGTAGGACTTATAACGTTTTAGTGTTGGTAGTACTTAGAACTTTTGAGTGACGGTAGGACTTAGAACTTTTTAGTGTTGGTAGTACTTAGAACTTTTTAGTGACGGTACGACTTAGAACTTTTTAGGGTCGGTAATACTCAGAACTTTTTAGTGTCGGTAGGACTTAGAACTTTTTAGTGTTGGTAGTACTTATAACATTTTAGTGTTGGTAGGACTTAGAACTTTTAGTGTTGGTAGTACTTAGAACTTTTTAGTGACGGTTCGACTTACAACTTTTTAGTGCTGGTAGGACTCAGAACTTTTTAGTGTCGGTAGGACTTATAACGTTTTAGTGTTGGTAGGACTTAGAACTTTTAGTGTTGGTAGTACTTAGAACTTTTAGTGTTGGTAGTATTTAGAACTTTGTAGTGACGGTACGACTTAGAACTTTTAGTGACGGAACGACTTAGTACTTTTTAGGGTTGGTAGTACTTAGAACTTTTTAGTGCTGGTAGGACTCAGAACTTTTTAGTGTCGGTAGGACTTAGAACTTTTTAGTGTTGGTAGGACTTATAACTTTTTAGTGCTGGTAGGACTTAGAACTTTTTAGTGTCGGTAGGACTTATAACTTTTTAGTGTTGGTAGTACTTATAACTTTTTAGTGTTGGTAGGACTTATAACTTTTTAGTGTCGGTAGGAATTAGAACTTTTTAGTGTTGGTAGGACTTATAACTTTTTAGTGCTGGTAGGACTTAGAACTTTTTAGTGCTGGTAGGAATTAGAACTTTTTAGTGTTGGTAGGACTTATAACTTTTTAGTGCTGGTAGGACTTAGAACTTTTAGTGTTGGTAGTATTTAGAACTTTTTAGTGACGGTACGACTTAGAACTTTTAGTGACGGAACGACTTAGAACTTTTTAAGGTTGGTAGTACTTATTACTTTTTAGGGTTGGTAGGACTTAGAACTTTTTAGTGTCGGTAGGACTTAGAACTTTTTAGGGTCGGTAGTACTCAGAACTTTTAGTGTCGGTAGGACTTATAACTTTTTAGTGTCGGTAGGACTTAGAACTTTTTAGTGTTGGTAGGACTGATAACTTTTTAGTGCTGGTAGGACTTAGAACTTTTAGTGTCGGTAGTACTTAGAACTTTTAGTGTCGGTAGGACTCAGAACTTTTTAGTGATGGTACGACTTATAACTTTTTAGTGTTGGTAGGACTGATAACTTTTTAGTGCTGGTAGGACTTAGAAGTTTTAGTGTCGGTAGGACTTAGAACTTTTTAGTGTTGGTAGGACTTAGAACTTTTAGTGTTGGTAGTACTTAGAAATTGTTAGTGACGGTACGACTTAGAACTTTTTAGGGTCGGTAGTACTCAGAACTTTTTAGTGTCGGTAGGACTTAGAACTTTTAGTGTTGGTACTACTTAGAACTTTTTAGTGACGATACGACTTATAACTTTTTAGTGTCGGTAGGACTTATAACGTTTTAGTGTTGGTAGTACTTAGAACTTTTGAGTGACGGTAGGACTTAGAACTTTTTAGTGTTGGTAGTACTTAGAACTTTTTAGTGACGGTACGACTTAGAACTTTTTAGGGTCGGTAATACTCAGAACTTTTTAGTGTCGGTAGGACTTAGAACTTTTTAGTGTTGGTAGTACTTATAACATTTTAGTGTTGGTAGGACTTAGAACTTTTAGTGTTGGTAGTACTTAGAACTTTTTAGTGACGGTTCGACTTACAACTTTTTAGTGCTGGTAGGACTCAGAACTTTTTAGTGTCGGTAGGACTTATAACGTTTTAGTGTTGGTAGGACTTAGAACTTTTAGTGTTGGTAGTACTTAGAACTTTTAGTGTTGGTAGTATTTAGAACTTTGTAGTGACGGTACGACTTAGAACTTTTAGTGACGGAACGACTTAGTACTTTTTAGGGTTGGTAGTACTTAGAACTTTTTAGTGCTGGTAGGACTCAGAACTTTTTAGTGTCGGTAGGACTTAGAACTTTTTAGTGTTGGTAGGACTTATAACTTTTTAGTGCTGGTAGGACTTAGAACTTTTTAGTGTCGGTAGGACTTATAACTTTTTAGTGTTGGTAGTACTTATAACTTTTTAGTGTTGGTAGGACTTATAACTTTTTAGTGTCGGTAGGAATTAGAACTTTTTAGTGTTGGTAGGACTTATAACTTTTTAGTGCTGGTAGGACTTAGAACTTTTTAGTGCTGGTAGGACTTAGAACTTTTAGTGTTGGTAGTATTTAGAACTTTTTAGTGACGGTACGACTTAGAACTTTTAGTGACGGAACGACTTAGAACTTTTTAAGGTTGGTAGTACTTATTACTTTTTAGGGTTGGTAGGACTTAGAACTTTTTAGTGTCGGTAGGACTTATAACTTTTTAGTGTCGGTAGGACTTAGAACTTTTTAGTGTTGGTAGGACTGATAACTTTTTAGTGCTGGTAGGACTTAGAACTTTTAGTGTCGGTAGTACTTAGAACTTTTAGTGTCGGTAGGACTCAGAACTTTTTAGTGATGGTACGACTTATAACTTTTTAGTGTTGGTAGGACTGATAACTTTTTAGTGCTGGTAGGACTTAGAACTTTTAGTGTCGGTAGGACTTAGAACTTTTTAGTGTTGGTAGGACTTAGAACTTTTAGTGTTGGTAGTACTTAGAAATTGTTAGTGACGGTACGACTTAGAACTTTTTAGGGTCGGTAGTACTCAGAACTTTTTAGTGTCGGTAGGACTTAGAACTTTTAGTGTTGGTACTACTTAGAACTTTTTAGTGACGATACGACTTATAACTTTTTAGTGTCGGTAGGACTTATAACGTTTTAGTGTTGGTAGTACTTAGAACTTTTGAGTGACGGTAGGACTTAGAACTTTTTAGTGTTGGTAGTACTTAGAACTTTTTAGTGACGGTACGACTTAGAACTTTTTAGGGTCGGTAATACTCAGAACTTTTTAGTGTCGGTAGGACTTAGAACTTTTTAGTGTTGGTAGTACTTATAACATTTTAGTGTTGGTAGGACTTAGAACTTTTAGTGTTGGTAGTACTTAGAACTTTTTAGTGACGGTTCGACTTACAACTTTTTAGTGCTGGTAGGACTCAGAACTTTTTAGTGTCGGTAGGACTTATAACGTTTTAGTGTTGGTAGGACTTAGAACTTTTAGTGTTGGTAGTACTTAGAACTTTTAGTGTTGGTAGTATTTAGAACTTTGTAGTGACGGTACGACTTAGAACTTTTAGTGACGGAACGACTTAGTACTTTTTAGGGTTGGTAGTACTTAGAACTTTTTAGTGCTGGTAGGACTCAGAACTTTTTAGTGTCGGTAGGACTTAGAACTTTTTAGTGTTGGTAGGACTTATAACTTTTTAGTGCTGGTAGGACTTAGAACTTTTTAGTGTCGGTAGGACTTATAACTTTTTAGTGTTGGTAGTACTTATAACTTTTTAGTGTTGGTAGGACTTATAACTTTTTAGTGTCGGTAGGAATTAGAACTTTTTAGTGTTGGTAGGACTTATAACTTTTTAGTGCTGGTAGGACTTAGAACTTTTTAGTGCTGGTAGGACTTAGAACTTTTTAGTGTTGGTAGGACTTATAACTTTTTAGTGCTGGTAGGACTTAGAACTTTTAGTGTTGGTAGTATTTAGAACTTTTTAGTGACGGTACGACTTAGAACTTTTAGTGACGGAACGACTTAGAACTTTTTAAGGTTGGTAGTACTTATTACTTTTTAGGGTTGGTAGGACTTAGAACTTTTTAGTGTCGGTAGGACTTAGAACTTTTTAGGGTCGGTAGTACTCAGAACTTTTAGTGTCGGTAGGACTTATAACTTTTTAGTGTCGGTAGGACTTAGAACTTTTTAGTGTTGGTAGGACTGATAACTTTTTAGTGCTGGTAGGACTTAGAACTTTTAGTGTCGGTAGTACTTAGAACTTTTAGTGTCGGTAGGACTCAGAACTTTTTAGTGATGGTACGACTTATAACTTTTTAGTGTTGGTAGGACTGATAACTTTTTAGTGCTGGTAGGACTTAGAACTTTTAGTGTCGGTAGGACTTAGAACTTTTTAGTGTTGGTAGGACTTAGAACTTTTAGTGTTGGTAGTACTTAGAAATTGTTAGTGACGGTACGACTTAGAACTTTTTAGGGTCGGTAGTACTCAGAACTTTTTAGTGTCGGTAGGACTTAGAACTTTTAGTGTTGGTACTACTTAGAACTTTTTAGTGACGATACGACTTATAACTTTTTAGTGTCGGTAGGACTTATAACGTTTTAGTGTTGGTAGTACTTAGAACTTTTGAGTGACGGTAGGACTTAGAACTTTTTAGTGTTGGTAGTACTTAGAACTTTTTAGTGACGGTACGACTTAGAACTTTTTAGGGTCGGTAATACTCAGAACTTTTTAGTGTCGGTAGGACTTAGAACTTTTTAGTGTTGGTAGTACTTATAACATTTTAGTGTTGGTAGGACTTAGAACTTTTAGTGTTGGTAGTACTTAGAACTTTTTAGTGACGGTTCGACTTACAACTTTTTAGTGCTGGTAGGACTCAGAACTTTTTAGTGTCGGTAGGACTTATAACGTTTTAGTGTTGGTAGGACTTAGAACTTTTAGTGTTGGTAGTACTTAGAACTTTTAGTGTTGGTAGTATTTAGAACTTTGTAGTGACGGTACGACTTAGAACTTTTAGTGACGGAACGACTTAGTACTTTTTAGGGTTGGTAGTACTTAGAACTTTTTAGTGCTGGTAGGACTCAGAACTTTTTAGTGTCGGTAGGACTTAGAACATTTTAGTGTTGGTAGGACTTATAACTTTTTAGTGCTGGTAGGACTTAGAACTTTTTAGTGTCGGTAGGACTTATAACTTTTTAGTGTTGGTAGTACTTATAACTTTTTAGTGTTGGTAGGACTTATAACTTTTTAGTGTCGGTAGGAATTAGAACTTTTTAGTGTTGGTAGGACTTATAACTTTTTAGTGCTGGTAGGACTTAGAACTTTTTAGTGCTGGTAGGACTTAGAACTTTTTAGTGTTGGTAGGACTTATAACTTTTTAGTGCTGGTAGGACTTAGAACTTTTAGTGTTGGTAGTATTTAGAACTTTTTAGTGACGGTACGACTTAGAACTTTTAGTGACGGAACGACTTAGAACTTTTTAAGGTTGGTAGTACTTATTACTTTTTAGGGTTGGTAGGACTTAGAACTTTTTAGTGTCGGTAGGACTTAGAACTTTTTAGGGTCGGTAGTACTCAGAACTTTTAGTGTCGGTAGGACTTAGAACTTTTTAGTGTTGGTAGGACTTAGAACTTTTAGTGTTGGTAGTACTTAGAAATTGTTAGTGACGGTACGACTTAGAACTTTTTAGGGTCGGTAGTACTCAGAACTTTTTAGTGTCGGTAGGACTTAGAACTTTTAGTGTTGGTACTACTTAGAACTTTTTAGTGACGATACGACTTATAACTTTTTAGTGTCGGTAGGACTTATAACGTTTTAGTGTTGGTAGTACTTAGAACTTTTGAGTGACGGTAGGACTTAGAACTTTTTAGTGTTGGTAGTACTTAGAACTTTTTAGTGACGGTACGACTTAGAACTTTTTAGGGTCGGTAATACTCAGAACTTTTTAGTGTCGGTAGGACTTAGAACTTTTTAGTGTTGGTAGTACTTATAACATTTTAGTGTTGGTAGGACTTAGAACTTTTAGTGTTGGTAGTACTTAGAACTTTTTAGTGACGGTTCGACTTACAACTTTTTAGTGCTGGTAGGACTCAGAACTTTTTAGTGTCGGTAGGACTTATAACGTTTTAGTGTTGGTAGGACTTAGAACTTTTAGTGTTGGTAGTACTTAGAACTTTTAGTGTTGGTAGTATTTAGAACTTTGTAGTGACGGTACGACTTAGAACTTTTAGTGACGGAACGACTTAGTACTTTTTAGGGTTGGTAGTACTTAGAACTTTTTAGTGCTGGTAGGACTCAGAACTTTTTAGTGTCGGTAGGACTTAGAACTTTTTAGTGTTGGTAGGACTTATAACTTTTTAGTGCTGGTAGGACTTAGAACTTTTTAGTGTCGGTAGGACTTATAACTTTTTAGTGTTGGTAGTACTTATAACTTTTTAGTGTTGGTAGGACTTATAACTTTTTAGTGTCGGTAGGAATTAGAACTTTTTAGTGTTGGTAGGACTTATAACTTTTTAGTGCTGGTAGGACTTAGAACTTTTTAGTGCTGGTAGGACTTAGAACTTTTTAGTGTTGGTAGGACTTATAACTTTTTAGTGCTGGTAGGACTTAGAACTTTTAGTGTTGGTAGTATTTAGAACTTTTTAGTGACGGTACGACTTAGAACTTTTAGTGACGGAACGACTTAGAACTTTTTAAGGTTGGTAGTACTTATTACTTTTTAGGGTTGGTAGGACTTAGAACTTTTTAGTGTCGGTAGGACTTAGAACTTTTTAGGGTCGGTAGTACTCAGAACTTTTAGTGTCGGTAGGACTTATAACTTTTTAGTGTCGGTAGGACTTAGAACTTTTTAGTGTTGGTAGGACTGATAACTTTTTAGTGCTGGTAGGACTTAGAACTTTTAGTGTCGGTAGTACTTAGAACTTTTAGTGTCGGTAGGACTCAGAACTTTTTAGTGATGGTACGACTTATAACTTTTTAGTGTTGGTAGGACTGATAACTTTTTAGTGCTGGTAGGACTTAGAACTTTTAGTGTCGGTAGGACTTAGAACTTTTTAGTGTTGGTAGGACTTAGAACTTTTAGTGTTGGTAGTACTTAGAAATTGTTAGTGACGGTACGACTTAGAACTTTTTAGGGTCGGTAGTACTCAGAACTTTTTAGTGTCGGTAGGACTTAGAACTTTTAGTGTTGGTACTACTTAGAACTTTTTAGTGACGATACGACTTATAACTTTTTAGTGTCGGTAGGACTTATAACGTTTTAGTGTTGGTAGTACTTAGAACTTTTGAGTGACGGTAGGACTTAGAACTTTTTAGTGTTGGTAGTACTTAGAACTTTTTAGTGACGGTACGACTTAGAACTTTTTAGGGTCGGTAATACTCAGAACTTTTTAGTGTCGGTAGGACTTAGAACTTTTTAGTGTTGGTAGTACTTATAACATTTTAGTGTTGGTAGGACTTAGAACTTTTAGTGTTGGTAGTACTTAGAACTTTTTAGTGACGGTTCGACTTACAACTTTTTAGTGCTGGTAGGACTCAGAACTTTTTAGTGTCGGTAGGACTTATAACGTTTTAGTGTTGGTAGGACTTAGAACTTTTAGTGTTGGTAGTACTTAGAACTTTTAGTGTTGGTAGTATTTAGAACTTTGTAGTGACGGTACGACTTAGAACTTTTAGTGACGGAACGACTTAGTACTTTTTAGGGTTGGTAGTACTTAGAACTTTTTAGTGCTGGTAGGACTCAGAACTTTTTAGTGTCGGTAGGACTTAGAACTTTTTAGTGCTGGTAGGACTTATAACTTTTTAGTGTCGGTAGGACTTATAACTTTTTAGTGTTGGTAGTACTTATAACTTTTTAGTGTTGGTAGGACTTATAACTTTTTAGTGTCGGTAGGAATTAGAACTTTTTAGTGTTGGTAGGACTTATAACTTTTTAGTGCTGGTAGGACTTAGAACTTTTTAGTGCTGGTAGGACTTAGAACTTTTTAGTGTTGGTAGGACTTATAACTTTTTAGTGCTGGTAGGACTTAGAACTTTTAGTGTTGGTAGTATTTAGAACTTTTTAGTGACGGTACGACTTAGAACTTTTAGTGACGGAACGACTTAGAACTTTTTAAGGTTGGTAGTACTTATTACTTTTTAGGGTTGGTAGGACTTAGAACTTTTTAGTGTCGGTAGGACTTAGAACTTTTTAGGGTCGGTAGTACTCAGAACTTTTAGTGTCGGTAGGACTTATAACTTTTTAGTGTCGGTAGGACTTAGAACTTTTTAGTGTTGGTAGGACTGATAACTTTTTAGTGCTGGTAGGACTTAGAACTTTTAGTGTCGGTAGTACTTAGAACTTTTAGTGTCGGTAGGACTCAGAACTTTTTAGTGTTGGTAGGACTTAGAACTTTTAGTGTTGGTAATACTTAGAACTTGTTAGTGACGGTACGACTTAGAACTTTTTAGGGTCGGTAGTACTCAGAACTTTTTAGTGTCGGTAGGACTTAGAACTTTTAGTGTTGGTACTACTTATAACTTTTTAGTGACGATACGACTTATAACTTTTTAGTGTCGGTAGGACTTATAACGTTTTAGTGTTGGTAGTACTTAGAACTTTTGAGTGACGGTAGGACTTAGAACTTTTTAGTGACGGTACGACTTAGAACTTTTTAGGGTCGGTAATACTCAGAACTTTTTAGTGTCGGTAGGACTTAGAACTTTTTAGTGTTGGTAGTACTTATAACATTTTAGTGTTGGTAGGACTTAGAACTTTTAGTGTTGGTAGGACTTACAACTTTTTAGTGCTGGTAGGACTCAGAACTTTTTAGTGTCGGTAGGACTTATAACGTTTTAGTGTTGGTAGGACTTAGAACTTTTAGTGTTGGTAGTACTTAGAACTTTTAGTGTTGGTAGTATTTAGAACTTTGTAGTGACGGTACGACTTAGAACTTTTAGTGACGGAACGACTTAGTACTTTTTAGGGTTGGTAGTACTTAGAACTTTTTAGTGCTGGTAGGACTCAGAACTTTTTAGTGTCGGTAGGACTTAGAACTTTTTAGTGTTGGTAGGACTTATAACTTTTTAGTGCTGGTAGGACTTAGAACTTTTTAGTGTCGGTAGGACTTATAACTTTTTAGTGTTGGTAGTACTTATAACTTTTTAGTGTTGGTAGGACTTATAACTTTTTAGTGTCGGTAGGAATTAGAACTTTTTAGTGTTGGTAGGACTTATAACTTTTTAGTGCTGGTAGGACTTAGAACTTTTTAGTGCTGGTAGGACTTAGAACTTTTTAGTGTTGGTAGGACTTATAACTTTTTAGTGCTGGTAGGACTTAGAACTTTTAGTGTTGGTAGTATTTAGAACTTTTTAGTGACGGTACGACTTAGAACTTTTAGTGACGGAACGACTTAGAACTTTTTAAGGTTGGTAGTACTTATTACTTTTTAGGGTTGGTAGGACTTAGAACTTTTTAGTGTCGGTAGGACTTAGAACTTTTTAGGGTCGGTAGTACTCAGAACTTTTAGTGTCGGTAGGACTTATAACTTTTTAGTGTCGGTAGGACTTAGAACTTTTTAGTGTTGGTAGGACTGATAACTTTTTAGTGCTGGTAGGACTTAGAACTTTTAGTGTCGGTAGTACTTAGAACTTTTAGTGTCGGTAGGACTCAGAACTTTTTAGTGATGGTACGACTTATAACTTTTTAGTGTTGGTAGGACTGATAACTTTTTAGTGCTGGTAGGACTTAGAACTTTTAGTGTCGGTAGGACTTAGAACTTTTTAGTGCTGGTAGGACTTAGAACTTTTAGTGTTGGTAGGACTTAGAACTTTTTAGTGTTGGTAGGACTCAGAACTTTTAGTGTTGGTAGTATTTAGAACTTTTTAGTGACGGTACGACTTAGAACTTTTAGTGACGGAACGACTTAGAACTTTTTAAGGTTGGTAGTACTTATTACTTTTTAGGGTTGGTAGGACTTAGAACTTTTTAGTGTCGGTAGGACTTAGAACTTTTTAGGGTCGGTAGTACTCAGAACTTTTAGTGTCGGTAGGACTTATAACTTTTTAGTGTCGGTACGACTTAGAACTTTTTAGTGTTGGTAGTACTTATAACGTTTTAGCGACGGTACGACTTAGAACTTTTAGTGCTGGTAGTACTTAGAACTTTTAGTGTCGGTAGGACTCAGAACTTTTTAGTGACGGTAGGACTTAGAACTTTTTAGTGTTGGTAGGACTGATAACTTTTTAGTGCTGGTAGGACTTAGAACTTTTAGTGTCGGTAGGACTTAGAACTTTTTAGTGCTGGTAGGACTTAGAACTTTTAGTGTTGGTAGGACTTAGAACTTTTTAGTGTTGGTAGGACTCAGAACTTTTTAGTGTCGGTAGGACTTAAAACTTTTTAGTGTTGGTAGTACTTAGAACTTTTTAGTGACGGTACGACTTAGAACTTTTAGTGTTGGTAGTACTTAGAACTTTTTACTGACGGTAGGACTTAGAACTTTTTAGTGTTGGTAGTACTTATAACGTTTTAGTGTTAGTAGGACTTAGAACTTTTAGTGTTGGTAGTACTTAGAACTTTTTAGTGACGGTAGGACTTAGAACTTTTTAGTGTCGGTAGTACTTATAACGTTTTAGTGTTAGTAGGACTTAGAACTTTTAGTGTTGGTAGTACTTAGAACTTTTTAGTGACGGTAGGACTTATAACGTTTTAGTGTTAGTAGGACTTAGAACTTTTAGTGTTGGTAGTACTTAGAACTTTTTAGTGACGGTAGGACTTAGAACTTTTTAGTGTTGGTAGTACTTATAACGTTTTAGTGTTGGTAGTACTTATATCTTTTGAGTGACGGTAGGACTTAGAACTTTTTAGTGTTGGTAGTACTTAGAACTTTTTAGTGTCGGTAGGACTTATAACTTTTTAGTGTTGGTAGTAATTATAACATTTTAGTGTTGGTAGGACTTAGAACTTTTAGTGTTGGTAGTACTTAGAACGTTTTAGTGACGGTACGACTTACAACTTTTTAGTGCTGGTAGGACTCAGAACTTTTTAGTGTCGGTAGGACTTATAACGTTTTAGTGTTGGTAGGACTTAGAACTTTTAGTGTTGGTAGTACTTAGAACTTGTTAGTGACGGTACGACTTATAACTTTTTAGTGTTGGTAGGACTTAGAACTTTTAGTGTTGGTAGTACTTAGAACTTGTTAGTGACGGTACGACTTAGAACTTTTTAGGGTCGGTAGTACTCAGAACTTTTTAGTGTCGGTAGGACTTAGAACTTTTAGTGTTGGTACTACTTAGAACTTTTTAGTGACGATACGACTTATAACTTTTTAGTGTCGGTAGGACTTATAACGTTTTAGTGTTGGTAGTACTTAGAACTTTTGAGTGACGGTAGGACTTAGAACTTTTTAGTGTTGGTAGTACTTAGAACTTTTTAGTGACGGTACGACTTAGAACTTTTTAGGGTCGGTAATACTCAGAACTTTTTAGTGTCGGTAGGACTTAGAACTTTTTAGTGTTGGTAGTACTTATAACATTTTAGTGTTGGTAGGACTTAGAACTTTTAGTGTTGGTAGTACTTAGAACTTTTTAGTGACGGTTCGACTTACAACTTTTTAGTGCTGGTAGGACTCAGAACTTTTTAGTGTCGGTAGGACTTATAACGTTTTAGTGTTGGTAGGACTTAGAACTTTTAGTGTTGGTAGTACTTAGAACTTGTTAGTGACGGTACGACTTAGAACTTTTTAGGGTCGGTAGTACTCATAACTTTTTAGTGTCGGTAGGACTTAGAACTTTTAGTGTTGGTACTACTTAGAACTTTTTAGTGACGATACGACTTATAACTTTTTAGTGTCGGTAGGACTTATAACTTTTTAGTGTCGGTAGGACTTAGAACTTTTTAGTGTTGGTAGTACTTATAACTTTTTAGTGCTGGTAGGACTTAGAACTTTTTAGTGTCGGTAGGACTTAGAACTTTTTAGTGTTGAGACACACTTCCAGGAATACCCGAAGCATAGAGGCCGCCATGACAGTCAAGTAACTTCCGGTGTAGCGTCCCCTCTACGTAGTGTCCCTAGTATAGGCTGCCATAGCAAACGAATTTGAAAAATAGTTGGGGTTAACCTCGCGAAAATTTATACCACCACTGTGGTGGTTGTTTAAATTTTCGCGAGGTTAACCCCAACTTTTTTTCTCTAGCTAACCCAATTATATATTTTTACCCGCTAGATGGCGCCATCGTGTGACGTAGTACTCCGATTATCCACTAGGGTATAATTATATTTTTACCCGCTAGATGGCGCTATCGTGTAGGGTAGTACTTCAATTATCCACTAGGGGACGCTACACCGGATGTGATGTCATACCGGAAGTCACTTGACTGTCATGGCGACCTCTGTGCTTCGGGTATTCCCGGAACTTTTTAGTGTCGGTAGGACTTAGAACTTTTTAGTGTTGGTAGTACTTATAACGTTTTAGCGACGGTACGACTTAGAACTTTTAGTGCTGGTAGTACTTAGAACTTTTAGTGTCGGTAGGACTCAGAACTTTTTAGTGACGGTACGACTTATAACTTTTTAGTGTTGGTAGGACTGATAACTTTTTAGTGCTGGTAGGACTTAGAACTTTTAGTGTCGGTAGGACTTAGAACTTTTTAGTGCTGGTAGGACTTAGAACTTTTAGTGTTGGTAGGACTTAGAACTTTTTAGTGTTGGTAGGACTCAGAACTTTTAGTGTTGGTAGTATTTAGAACTTTTTAGTGACGGTACGACTTAGAACTTTTAGTGACGGAACGACTTAGAACTTTTTAAGGTTGGTAGTACTTATTACTTTTTAGGGTTGGTAGGACTTAGAACTTTTTAGTGTCGGTAGGACTTAGAACTTTTTAGGGTCGGTAGTACTCAGAACTTTTAGTGTCGGTAGGACTTATAACTTTTTAGTGTCGGTAGGACTTAGAACTTTTTAGTGTTGGTAGGACTGATAACTTTTTAGTGCTGGTAGGACTTAGAACTTTTAGTGTCGGTAGTACTTAGAACTTTTAGTGTCGGTAGGACTCAGAACTTTTTAGTGACGGTACGACTTATAACTTTTTAGTGTTGGTAGGACTGATAACTTGTTAGTGCTGGTAGGACTTAGAACTTTTAGTGTTGGTAGTACTTAGAACTTTTTACTGACGGTAGGACTTAGAACTTTTTAGTGTTGGTAGTACTTATAACGTTTTAGTGTTAGTAGGACTTAGAACTTTTAGTGTTGGTAGTACTTAGAACTTTTTAGTGACGGTAGGACTTAGAACTTTTTAGTGTCGGTAGTACTTATAAAGTTTTAGTGTTAGTAGGACTTAGAACTTTTAGTGTTGGTAGTACTTAGAACTTTTTAGTGACGGTAGGACTTATAACGTTTTAGTGTTAGTAGGACTTAGAACTTTTAGTGTTGGTAGTACTTAGAACTTTTTAGTGACGGTAGGACTTAGAACTTTTTAGTGTTGGTAGTACTTATAACGTTTTAGTGTTGGTAGTACTTAGAACTTTTGAGTGACGGTAGGACTTAGAACTTTTTAGTGTTGGTAGTACTTAGAACTTTTTAGTGTCGGTAGGACTTATAACTTTTTAGTGTTGGTAGTACTTATAACATTTTAGTGTTGGTAGGACTTAGAACTTTTAGTGTTGGTAGTACTTAGAACTTTTTAGTGACGGTACGACTTACAACTTTTTAGTGCTGGTAGGACTCAGAACTTTTTAGTGTCGGTAGGACTTATAACGTTTTAGTGTTGGTAGGACTTAGAACTTTTAGTGTTGGTAGTACTTAGAACTTGTTAGTGACGGTACGACTTATAACTTTTTAGTGTTGGTAGGACTTAGAACTTTTAGTGTTGGTAGTACTTAGAACTTGTTAGTGACGGTACGACTTAGAACTTTTTAGGGTCGGTAGTACTCAGAACTTTTTAGTGTCGGTAGGACTTAGAACTTTTAGTGTTGGTACTACTTAGAACTTTTTAGTGACGATACGACTTATAACTTTTTAGTGTCGGTAGGACTTATAACGTTTTAGTGTTGGTAGTACTTAGAACTTTTGAGTGACGGTAGGACTTAGAACTTTTTAGTGTTGGTAGTACTTAGAACTTTTTAGTGACGGTACGACTTAGAACTTTTTAGGGTCGGTAATACTCAGAACTTTTTAGTGTCGGTAGGACTTAGAACTTTTTAGTGTTGGTAGTACTTATAACATTTTAGTGTTGGTAGGACTTAGAACTTTTTAGTGACGGTTCGACTTACAACTTTTTAGTGCTGGTAGGACTCAGAACTTTTTAGTGTCGGTAGGACTTATAACGTTTTAGTGTTGGTAGGACTTAGAACTTTTAGTGTTGGTAGTACTTAGAACTTGTTAGTGACGGTACGACTTAGAACTTTTTAGGGTCGGTAGTACTCAGAACTTTTTAGTGTCGGTAGGACTTAGAACTTTTAGTGTTGGTACTACTTAGAACTTTTTAGTGACGATACGACTTATAACTTTTTAGTGTCGGTAGGACTTATAACTTTTTAGTGTCGGTAGGACTTAGAACTTTTTAGTGTTGGTAGTACTTATAACTTTTTAGTGCTGGTAGGACTTAGAACTTTTTAGTGTCGGTAGGACTTAGAACTTTTTAGTGTTGAGACACACTTCCAGGAATACCCGAAGCATAGAGGCCGCCATGACAGTCAAGTAACTTCCGGTGTAGCGTCCCCTCTACGTAGTGTCCCTAGTATAGGCTGCCATAGCAAACGAATTTGAAAAATAGTTGGGGTTAACCTCGCGAAAATTTATACCACCACTGTGGTGGTTGTTTAAATTTTCGCGAGGTTAACCCCAACTTTTTTTCTCTAGCTAACCCAATTATATATTTTTACCCGCTAGATGGCGCCATCGTGTGACGTAGTACTCCGATTATCCACTAGGGTATAATTATATTTTTACCCGCTAGATGGCGCTATCGTGTAGGGTAGTACTTCAATTATCCACTAGGGGACGCTACACCGGATGTGATGTCATACCGGAAGTCACTTGACTGTCATGGCGACCTCTGTGCTTCGGGTATTCCCGGAACTTTTTAGTGTCGGTAGGACTTAGAACTTTTTAGTGTTGGTAGTACTTATAACGTTTTAGCGACGGTACGACTTAGAACTTTTAGTGCTGGTAGTACTTAGAACTTTTAGTGTCGGTAGGACTCAGAACTTTTTAGTGACGGTACGACTTATAACTTTTTAGTGTTGGTAGGACTGATAACTTTTTAGTGCTGGTAGGACTTAGAACTTTTAGTGTCGGTACGACTTAGAACTTTTTAGTGCTGGTAGGACTTAGAACTTTTAGTGTTGGTAGGACTTAGAACTTTTTAGTGTTGGTAGGACTCAGAACTTTTAGTGTTCGTAGTATTTAGAACTTTTTAGTGACGGTACGACTTAGAACTTTTAGTGACGGAACGACTTAGAACTTTTTAAGGTTGGTAGTACTTATTACTTTTTAGGGTTGGTAGGACTTAGAACTTTTTAGTATCGGTAGGACTTAGAACTTTTTAGGGTCGGTAGTACTCAGAACTTTTAGTGTCGGTAGGACTTATAACTTTTTAGTGTCGGTAGGACTTAGAACTTTTTAGTGTTGGTAGTACTTATAACGTTTTAGCGACGGTACGACTTAGAACTTTTAGTGCTGGCAGTACTTAGAACTTTTAGTGTCGGTAGGAATTAGAACTTTTTAGTGTTGGTAGGACTTATAACTTTTTAGTGTTGGTAGTACTTATAACTTTTTAGTGCTGGTAGGACTTAGAACTTTTAGTGTTGGTAGGACTTAGAACTTTTAGTGACGGAACGACTTAGTACTTTTTAGGGTTGGTAGTACTTAGAACTTTTTAGTGCTGGTAGGACTCAGAACTTTTTAGTGTCGGTAGGACTTAGAACTTTTTAGTGTTGGTAGGACTTATAACTTTTTAGTGCTGGTAGGACTTAGAACTTTTTAGTGTCGGTAGGACTTATAACTTTTTAGTGTTGGTAGTACTTATAACTTTTTAGTGCTGGTAGGACTTAGAACTTTTTAGTGTCGGTAGGAATTAGAACTTTTTAGTGTTGGTAGGACTTATAACTTTTTAGTGTTGGTAGTACTTATAACTTTTTAGTGCTGGTAGGACTTAGAACTTTTAGTGTTGGTAGGACTTAGAACTTTTTAGTGTTGGTAGGACTCAGAACTTTTAGTGTTGGTAGTATTTAGAACTTTTTAGTGACGGTACGACTTAGAACTTTTTAGTGTTGGTAGTACTTATAACTTTTTAGTGCTGGTAGGACTTAGAACTTTTTAGTGTCGGTAGGAATTAGAACTTTTTAGTGTTGGTAGGACTTATAACTTTTTAGTGCTGGTAGGACTTAGAACTTTTTAGTGCTGGTAGGACTCAGAACTTTTTAGTGTCGGTAGGACTTAGAACTTTTTAGTGTTGGTAGGACTTATAACTTTTTAGTGCTGGTAGGATTTAGAACTTTTAGTGTTGGTAGTATTTAGAACTTTTTAGTGACGGTACGATTTAGAACTTTTAGTGACGGAACGACTTAGAACTTTTTAAGGTTGGTAGTACTTATTACTTTTTAGGGTTGGTAGGACTTAGGACTTTTTAGTGTCGGTAGGACTTAGAACTTTTTAGGGTCGGTAGTACTCAGAACTTTTAGTGTCGGTAGGACTTATAACTTTTTAGTGTCGGTAGGACTTATAACTTTTTAGTGTTGGTAGTACTTATAACGTTTTAGCGACGGTACGACTTAGAACTTTTAGTGCTGGTAGTACTTAGAACTTTTAGTGTCGGTAGGACTCAGAACTTTTTAGTGACGGTACGACTTATAACTTTTTAGTGTTGGTAGGACTGATAACTTTTTAGTGCTGGTAGGACTTAGAACTTTTAGTGTCGGTAGGACTTAGAACTTTTTAGTGCTGGTAGGACTTAGAACTTTTAGTGTCGGTAGGACTTAGAACTTTTTAGTGCTGGTAGGACTTAGAACTTTTAGTGTTGGTAGGACTTAGAACTTTTTAGTGTTGGTAGGACTCAGAACTTTTTAGTGTCGGTAGGACTTAGAACTTTTTAGTGTTGGTAGTACTTAGAACTTTTTAGTGACGGTACGACTTAGAACTTTTAGTGTTGGTAGTACTTAGAACTTTTTACTGACGGTAGGACTTAGAACTTTTTAGTGTTGGTAGTACTTATAACGTTTTAGTGTTAGTAGGACTTAGAACTTTTAGTGTTGGTAGTACTTAGAACTTTTTAGTGACGGTAGGACTTAGAACTTTTTAGTGTCGGTAGGATTTATAACTTTTTAGTGTTGGTAGTACTTATAACGTTTTAGCGACGGTACGACTTAGAACTTTTAGTGCTGGTAGTACTTAGAACTTTTAGTGTCGGTAGGACTCAGAACTTTTTAGTGACGGTACGACTTATAACTTTTTAGTGTTGGTAGGACTGATAACTTTTTAGTGCTGGTAGGACTTAGAACTTTTAGTGTCGGTAGGACTTAGAACTTTTTAGTGCTGGTAGGACTTAGAACTTTTAGTGTCGGTAGGACTTAGAACTTTTTAGTGCTGGTAGGACTTAGAACTTTTAGTGTTGGTAGGACTTAGAACTTTTTAGTGTTGGTAGGACTCAGAACTTTTTAGTGTCGGTAGGACTTATAACTTTTTAGTGTCGGTAGGACTTATAACTTTTTAGTGTTGGTAGTACTTATAACTTTTTAGTGTTGGTAGGACTTATAACTTTTTAGTGTCGGTAGGAATTAGAACTTTTTAGTGTTGGTAGGACTTATAACTTTTTAGTGCTGGTAGGACTTAGAACTTTTTAGTGCTGGTAGGACTTAGAACTTTTTAGTGTTGGTAGGACTTATAACTTTTTAGTGCTGGTAGGACTTAGAACTTTTAGTGTTGGTAGTATTTAGAACTTTTTAGTGACGGTACGACTTAGAACTTTTAGTGACGGAACGACTTAGAACTTTTTAAGGTTGGTAGTACTTATTACTTTTTAGGGTTGGTAGGACTTAGAACTTTTTAGTGTCGGTAGGACTTAGAACTTTTTAGGGTCGGTAGTACTCAGAACTTTTAGTGTCGGTAGGACTTATAACTTTTTAGTGTCGGTAGGACTTAGAACTTTTTAGTGTTGGTAGGACTGATAACTTTTTAGTGCTGGTAGGACTTAGAACTTTTAGTGTCGGTAGTACTTAGAACTTTTAGTGTCGGTAGGACTCAGAACTTTTTAGTGTTGGTAGGACTTAGAACTTTTAGTGTTGGTAGTACTTAGAACTTGTTAGTGACGGTACGACTTAGAACTTTTTAGGGTCGGTAGTACTCAGAACTTTTTAGTGTCGGTAGGACTTAGAACTTTTAGTGTTGGTACTACTTAGAACTTTTTAGTGACGATACGACTTATAACTTTTTAGTGTCGGTAGGACTTATAACGTTTTAGTGTTGGTAGTACTTAGAACTTTTGAGTGACGGTAGGACTTAGAACTTTTTAGTGTTGGTAGTACTTAGAACTTTTTAGTGACGGTACGACTTAGAACTTTTTAGGGTCGGTAATACTCAGAACTTTTTAGTGTCGGTAGGACTTAGAACTTTTTAGTGTTGGTAGTACTTATAACATTTTAGTGTTGGTAGGACTTAGAACTTTTAGTGTTGGTAGTACTTAGAACTTTTTAGTGACGGTTCGACTTACAACTTTTTAGTGCTGGTAGGACTCAGAACTTTTTAGTGTCGGTAGGACTTATAACGTTTTAGTGTTGGTAGGACTTAGAACTTTTAGTGTTGGTAGTACTTAGAACTTTTAGTGTTGGTAGTATTTAGAACTTTGTAGTGACGGTACGACTTAGAACTTTTAGTGACGGAACGACTTAGTACTTTTTAGGGTTGGTAGTACTTAGAACTTTTTAGTGCTGGTAGGACTCAGAACTTTTTAGTGTCGGTAGGACTTAGAACTTTTTAGTGTTGGTAGGACTTATAACTTTTTAGTGCTGGTAGGACTTAGAACTTTTTAGTGTCGGTAGGACTTATAACTTTTTAGTGTTGGTAGTACTTATAACTTTTTAGTGTTGGTAGGACTTATAACTTTTTAGTGTCGGTAGGAATTAGAACTTTTTAGTGTTGGTAGGACTTATAACTTTTTAGTGCTGGTAGGACTTAGAACTTTTTAGTGCTGGTAGGACTTAGAACTTTTTAGTGTTGGTAGGACTTATAACTTTTTAGTGCTGGTAGGACTTAGAACTTTTAGTGTTGGTAGTATTTAGAACTTTTTAGTGACGGTACGACTTAGAACTTTTAGTGACGGAACGACTTAGAACTTTTTAAGGTTGGTAGTACTTATTACTTTTTAGGGTTGGTAGGACTTAGAACTTTTTAGTGTCGGTAGGACTTAGAACTTTTTAGTGTTGGTAGGACTGATAACTTTTTAGTGCTGGTAGGACTTAGAACTTTTAGTGTTGGTAGGACTTAGAACTTTTTAGTGTTGGTAGGACTCAGAACTTTTTAGTGTCGGTAGGACTTATAACTTTTTAGTGTCGGTAGGACTTATAACTTTTTAGTGTTGGTAGTACTTATAACTTTTTAGTGTTGGTAGGACTTATAACTTTTTAGTGTCGGTAGGAATTAGAACTTTTTAGTGTTGGTAGGACTTATAACTTTTTAGTGCTGGTAGGACTTAGAACTTTTTAGTGCTGGTAGGACTTAGAACTTTTTAGTGTTGGTAGGACTTATAACTTTTTAGTGCTGGTAGGACTTAGAACTTTTAGTGTTGGTAGTATTTAGAACTTTTTAGTGACGGTACGACTTAGAACTTTTAGTGACGGAACGACTTAGAACTTTTTAAGTTTGGTAGTACTTATTACTTTTTAGGGTTGGTAGGACTTAGAACTTTTTAGTGTCGGTAGGACTTAGAACTTTATAGGGTCGGTAGTACTCAGAACTTTTAGTGTCGGTAGGACTTATAACTTTTTAGTGTCGGTAGGACTTAGAACTTTTTAGTGTTGGTAGGACTGATAACTTTTTAGTGCTGGTAGGACTTAGAACTTTTAGTGTCGGTAGTACTTAGAACTTTTAGTGTCGGTAGGACTCAGAACTTTTTAGTGTTGGTAGGACTTAGAACTTTTAGTGTTGGTAGTACTTAGAACTTGTTAGTGACGGTACGACTTAGAACTTTTTAGGGTCGGTAGTACTCAGAACTTTTTAGTGTCGGTAGGACTTAGAACTTTTAGTGTTGGTACTACTTAGAACTTTTTAGTGACGATACGACTTATAACTTTTTAGTGTCGGTAGGACTTATAACGTTTTAGTGTTGGTAGTACTTAGAACTTTTGAGTGACGGTAGGACTTAGAAGTTTTTAGTGTTGGTAGTACTTAGAACTTTTTAGTGACGGTACGACTTAGAACTTTTTAGGGTCGGTAATACTCAGAACTTTTTAGTGTCGGTAGGACTTAGAACTTTTTAGTGTTGGTAGTACTTATAACATTTTAGTGTTGGTAGGACTTAGAACTTTTAGTGTTGGTAGTACTTAGAACTTTTTAGTGACGGTTCGACTTACAACTTTTTAGTGCTGGTAGGACTCAGAACTTTTTAGTGTCGGTAGGACTTATAACGTTTTTGTGTTGGTAGGACTTAGAACTTTTAGTGTTGGTAGTACTTAGAACTTTTAGTGTTGGTAGTATTTAGAACTTTGTAGTGACGGTACGACTTAGAACTTTTAGTGACGGAACGACTTAGTACTTTTTAGGGTTGGTAGTACTTAGAACTTTTTAGTGCTGGTAGGACTCAGAACTTTTTAGTGTCGGTAGGACTTAGAACTTTTTAGTGTTGGTAGGACTTATAACTTTTTAGTGCTGGTAGGACTTAGAACTTTTTAGTGTCGGTAGGACTTATAACTTTTTAGTGTTGGTAGTACTTATAACTTTTTAGTGTTGGTAGGACTTATAACTTTTTAGTGTCGGTAGGAATTAGAACTTTTTAGTGTTGGTAGGACTTATAACTTTTTAGTGCTGGTAGGACTTAGAACTTTTTAGTGCTGGTAGGACTTAGAACTTTTTAGTGTTGGTAGGACTTATAACTTTTTAGTGCTGGTAGGACTTAGAACTTTTAGTGTTGGTAGTATTTAGAACTTTTTAGTGACGGTACGACTTAGAACTTTTAGTGACGGAACGACTTAGAACTTTTTAAGGTTGGTAGTACTTATTACTTTTTAGGGTTGGTAGGACTTAGAACTTTTTAGTGTCGGTAGGACTTAGAACTTTTTAGTGTTGGTAGGACTGATAACTTTTTAGTGCTGGTAGGACTTAGAACTTTTAGTGTCGGTAGTACTTAGAACTTTTAGTGTCGGTAGGACTCAGAACTTTTTAGTGATGGTACGACTTATAACTTTTTAGTGTTGGTAGGACTGATAACTTTTTAGTGCTGGTAGGACTTAGAACTTTTAGTGTCGGTAGGACTTAGAACTTTTTAGTGCTGGTAGGACTTAGAACTTTTAGTGTTGGTAGGACTTAGAACTTTTTAGTGTTGGTAGGACTCAGAACTTTTAGTGTTGGTAGTATTTAGAACTTTTTAGTGACGGTACGACTTAGAACTTTTAGTGACGGAACGACTTAGAACTTTTTAAGGTTGGTAGTACTTATTACTTTTTAGGGTTGGTAGGACTTAGAACTTTTTAGTGTCGGTAGGACTTAGAACTTTTTAGGGTCGGTAGGACTTATAACGTTTTAGTGTTGGTAGGACTTAGAACTTTTTAGTGTTGGTAGTACTTAGAACTTTTTAGTGACGGTACGACTTAGAACTTTTAGTGTTGGTAGTACTTAGAACTTTTTACTGACGGTAGGACTTAGAACTTTTTAGTGTTGGTAGTACTTATAACGTTTTAGTGTTAGTAGGACTTAGAACTTTTAGTGTTGGTAGTACTTAGAACTTTTTAGTGACGGTAGGACTTAGAACTTTTTAGTGTCGGTAGGATTTATAACTTTTTAGTGTTGGTAGTACTTATAACGTTTTAGCGACGGTACGACTTAGAACTTTTAGTGCTGGTAGTACTTAGAACTTTTAGTGTCGGTAGGACTCAGAACTTTTTAGTGACGGTACGACTTATAACTTTTTAGTGTTGGTAGGACTGATAACTTTTTAGTGCTGGTAGGACTTAGAACTTTTAGTGTCGGTAGGACTTAGAACTTTTTAGTGCTGGTAGGACTTAGAACTTTTAGTGTCGGTAGGACTTAGAACTTTTTAGTGCTGGTAGGACTTAGAACTTTTAGTGTTGGTAGGACTTAGAACTTTTTAGTGTTGGTAGGACTCAGAACTTTTTAGTGTCGGTAGGACTTATAACTTTTTAGTGTCGGTAGGACTTATAACTTTTTAGTGTTGGTAGTACTTATAACTTTTTAGTGTTGGTAGGACTTATAACTTTTTAGTGTCGGTAGGAATTAGAACTTTTTAGTGTTGGTAGGACTTATAACTTTTTAGTGCTGGTAGGACTTAGAACTTTTTAGTGCTGGTAGGACTTAGAACTTTTTAGTGTTGGTAGGACTTATAACTTTTTAGTGCTGGTAGGACTTAGAACTTTTAGTGTTGGTAGTATTTAGAACTTTTTAGTGACGGTACGACTTAGAACTTTTAGTGACGGAACGACTTAGAACTTTTTAAGGTTGGTAGTACTTATTACTTTTTAGGGTTGGTAGGACTTAGAACTTTTTAGTGTCGGTAGGACTTAGAACTTTTTAGGGTCGGTAGTACTCAGAACTTTTAGTGTCGGTAGGACTTATAACTTTTTAGTGTCGGTAGGACTTAGAACTTTTTAGTGTTGGTAGGACTGATAACTTTTTAGTGCTGGTAGGACTTAGAACTTTTAGTGTCGGTAGTACTTAGAACTTTTAGTGTCGGTAGGACTCAGAACTTTTTAGTGTTGGTAGGACTTAGAACTTTTAGTGTTGGTAGTACTTAGAACTTGTTAGTGACGGTACGACTTAGAACTTTTTAGGGTCGGTAGTACTCAGAACTTTTTAGTGTCGGTAGGACTTAGAACTTTTAGTGTTGGTACTACTTAGAACTTTTTAGTGACGATACGACTTATAACTTTTTAGTGTCGGTAGGACTTATAACGTTTTAGTGTTGGTAGTACTTAGAACTTTTGAGTGACGGTAGGACTTAGAACTTTTTAGTGTTGGTAGTACTTAGAACTTTTTAGTGACGGTACGACTTAGAACTTTTTAGGGTCGGTAATACTCAGAACTTTTTAGTGTCGGTAGGACTTAGAACTTTTTAGTGTTGGTAGTACTTATAACATTTTAGTGTTGGTAGGACTTAGAACTTTTAGTGTTGGTAGTACTTAGAACTTTTTAGTGACGGTTCGACTTACAACTTTTTAGTGCTGGTAGGACTCAGAACTTTTTAGTGTCGGTAGGACTTATAACGTTTTAGTGTTGGTAGGACTTAGAACTTTTAGTGTTGGTAGTACTTAGAACTTTTAGTGTTGGTAGTATTTAGAACTTTGTAGTGACGGTACGACTTAGAACTTTTAGTGACGGAACGACTTAGTACTTTTTAGGGTTGGTAGTACTTAGAACTTTTTAGTGCTGGTAGGACTCAGAACTTTTTAGTGTCGGTAGGACTTAGAACTTTTTAGTGTTGGTAGGACTTATAACTTTTTAGTGCTGGTAGGACTTAGAACTTTTTAGTGTCGGTAGGACTTATAACTTTTTAGTGTTGGTAGTACTTATAACTTTTTAGTGTTGGTAGGACTTATAACTTTTTAGTGTCGGTAGGAATTAGAACTTTTTAGTGTTGGTAGGACTTATAACTTTTTAGTGCTGGTAGGACTTAGAACTTTTTAGTGCTGGTAGGACTTAGAACTTTTTAGTGTTGGTAGGACTTATAACTTTTTAGTGCTGGTAGGACTTAGAACTTTTAGTGTTGGTAGTATTTAGAACTTTTTAGTGACGGTACGACTTAGAACTTTTAGTGACGGAACGACTTAGAACTTTTTAAGGTTGGTAGTACTTATTACTTTTTAGGGTTGGTAGGACTTAGAACTTTTTAGTGTCGGTAGGACTTAGAACTTTTTAGTGTTGGTAGGACTGATAACTTTTTAGTGCTGGTAGGACTTAGAACTTTTAGTGTTGGTAGGACTTAGAACTTTTTAGTGTTGGTAGGACTCAGAACTTTTTAGTGTCGGTAGGACTTATAACTTTTTAGTGTCGGTAGGACTTATAACTTTTTAGTGTTGGTAGTACTTATAACTTTTTAGTGTTGGTAGGACTTATAACTTTTTAGTGTCGGTAGGAATTAGAACTTTTTAGTGTTGGTAGGACTTATAACTTTTTAGTGCTGGTAGGACTTAGAACTTTTTAGTGCTGGTAGGACTTAGAACTTTTTAGTGTTGGTAGGACTTATAACTTTTTAGTGCTGGTAGGACTTAGAACTTTTAGTGTTGGTAGTATTTAGAACTTTTTAGTGACGGTACGACTTAGAACTTTTAGTGACGGAACGACTTAGAACTTTTTAAGTTTGGTAGTACTTATTACTTTTTAGGGTTGGTAGGACTTAGAACTTTTTAGTGTCGGTAGGACTTAGAACTTTATAGGGTCGGTAGTACTCAGAACTTTTAGTGTCGGTAGGACTTATAACTTTTTAGTGTCGGTAGGACTTAGAACTTTTTAGTGTTGGTAGGACTGATAACTTTTTAGTGCTGGTAGGACTTAGAACTTTTAGTGTCGGTAGTACTTAGAACTTTTAGTGTCGGTAGGACTCAGAACTTTTTAGTGTTGGTAGGACTTAGAACTTTTAGTGTTGGTAGTACTTAGAACTTGTTAGTGACGGTACGACTTAGAACTTTTTAGGGTCGGTAGTACTCAGAACTTTTTAGTGTCGGTAGGACTTAGAACTTTTAGTGTTGGTACTACTTAGAACTTTTTAGTGACGATACGACTTATAACTTTTTAGTGTCGGTAGGACTTATAACGTTTTAGTGTTGGTAGTACTTAGAACTTTTGAGTGACGGTAGGACTTAGAAGTTTTTAGTGTTGGTAGTACTTAGAACTTTTTAGTGACGGTACGACTTAGAACTTTTTAGGGTCGGTAATACTCAGAACTTTTTAGTGTCGGTAGGACTTAGAACTTTTTAGTGTTGGTAGTACTTATAACATTTTAGTGTTGGTAGGACTTAGAACTTTTAGTGTTGGTAGTACTTAGAACTTTTTAGTGACGGTTCGACTTACAACTTTTTAGTGCTGGTAGGACTCAGAACTTTTTAGTGTCGGTAGGACTTATAACGTTTTTGTGTTGGTAGGACTTAGAACTTTTAGTGTTGGTAGTACTTAGAACTTTTAGTGTTGGTAGTATTTAGAACTTTGTAGTGACGGTACGACTTAGAACTTTTAGTGACGGAACGACTTAGTACTTTTTAGGGTTGGTAGTACTTAGAACTTTTTAGTGCTGGTAGGACTCAGAACTTTTTAGTGTCGGTAGGACTTAGAACTTTTTAGTGTTGGTAGGACTTATAACTTTTTAGTGCTGGTAGGACTTAGAACTTTTTAGTGTCGGTAGGACTTATAACTTTTTAGTGTTGGTAGTACTTATAACTTTTTAGTGTTGGTAGGACTTATAACTTTTTAGTGTCGGTAGGAATTAGAACTTTTTAGTGTTGGTAGGACTTATAACTTTTTAGTGCTGGTAGGACTTAGAACTTTTTAGTGCTGGTAGGACTTAGAACTTTTTAGTGTTGGTAGGACTTATAACTTTTTAGTGCTGGTAGGACTTAGAACTTTTAGTGTTGGTAGTATTTAGAACTTTTTAGTGACGGTACGACTTAGAACTTTTAGTGACGGAACGACTTAGAACTTTTTAAGGTTGGTAGTACTTATTACTTTTTAGGGTTGGTAGGACTTAGAACTTTTTAGTGTCGGTAGGACTTAGAACTTTTTAGTGTTGGTAGGACTGATAACTTTTTAGTGCTGGTAGGACTTAGAACTTTTAGTGTCGGTAGTACTTAGAACTTTTAGTGTCGGTAGGACTCAGAACTTTTTAGTGATGGTACGACTTATAACTTTTTAGTGTTGGTAGGACTGATAACTTTTTAGTGCTGGTAGGACTTAGAACTTTTAGTGTCGGTAGGACTTAGAACTTTTTAGTGCTGGTAGGACTTAGAACTTTTAGTGTTGGTAGGACTTAGAACTTTTTAGTGTTGGTAGGACTCAGAACTTTTAGTGTTGGTAGTATTTAGAACTTTTTAGTGACGGTACGACTTAGAACTTTTAGTGACGGAACGACTTAGAACTTTTTAAGGTTGGTAGTACTTATTACTTTTTAGGGTTGGTAGGACTTAGAACTTTTTAGTGTCGGTAGGACTTAGAACTTTTTAGGGTCGGTAGTACTCAGAACTTTTAGTGTCGGTAGGACTTATAACTTTTTAGTGTCGGTACGACTTAGAACTTTTTAGTGTTGGTAGTACTTATAACGTTTTAGTGTTGGTAGGACTTAGAACTTTTAGTGTTGGTAGTACTTAGAACTTGTTAGTGACGGTACGACTTATAACTTTTTAGTGTTGGTAGGACTTAGAACTTTTTAGTGTTGGTAGGACTGATAACTTTTTAGTGCTGGTAGGACTTAGAACTTTTAGTGTCGGTAGGACTTAGAACTTTTTAGTGCTGGTAGGACTTAGAACTTTTAGTGTTGGTAGGACTTAGAACTTTTTAGTGTTGGTAGGACTCAGAACTTTTTAGTGTCGGTAGGACTTAAAACTTTTTAGTGTTGGTAGTACTTAGAACTTTTTAGTGACGGTACGACGTAGAACTTTTAGTGTTGGTAGTACTTAGAACTTTTTACTGACGGTAGGACTTAGAACTTTTTAGTGTTGGTAGTACTTATAACGTTTTAGTGTTAGTAGGACTTAGAACTTTTAGTGTTGGTAGTACTTAGAACTTTTTAGTGACGGTAGGACTTAGAACTTTTTAGTGTCGGTAGTACTTATAACGTTTTAGTGTTAGTAGGACTTAGAACTTTTAGTGTTGGTAGTACTTAGAACTTTTTAGTGACGGTAGGACTTATAACGTTTTAGTGTTAGTAGGACTTAGAACTTTTAGTGTTGGTAGTACTTAGAACTTTTTAGTGACGGTAGGACTTAGAACTTTTTAGTGTTGGTAGTACTTATAACGTTTTAGTGTTGGTAGTACTTAGAACTTTTGAGTGACGGTAGGACTTAGAACTTTTTAGTGTTGGTAGTACTTAGAACTTTTTAGTGTCGGTAGGACTTATAACTTTTTAGTGTTGGTAGTAATTATAACATTTTAGTGTTGGTAGGACTTAGAACTTTTAGTGTTGGTAGTACTTAGAACGTTTTAGTGACGGTACGACTTACAACTTTTTAGTGCTGGTAGGACTCAGAACTTTTTAGTGTCGGTAGGACTTATAACGTTTTAGTGTTGGTAGGACTTAGAACTTTTAGTGTTGGTAGTACTTAGAACTTGTTAGTGACGGTACGACTTATAACTTTTTAGTGTTGGTAGGACTTAGAACTTTTAGTGTTGGTAGTACTTAGAACTTGTTAGTGACGGTACGACTTAGAACTTTTTAGGGTCGGTAGTACTCAGAACTTTTTAGTGTCGGTAGGACTTAGAACTTTTAGTGTTGGTACTACTTAGAACTTTTTAGTGACGATACGACTTATAACTTTTTAGTGTCGGTAGGACTTATAACGTTTTAGTGTTGGTAGTACTTAGAACTTTTGAGTGACGGTAGGACTTAGAACTTTTTAGTGTTGGTAGTACTTAGAACTTTTTAGTGACGGTACGACTTAGAACTTTTTAGGGTCGGTAATACTCAGAACTTTTTAGTGTCGGTAGGACTTAGAACTTTTTAGTGTTGGTAGTACTTATAACATTTTAGTGTTGGTAGGACTTAGAACTTTTTAGTGACGGTTCGACTTACAACTTTTTAGTGCTGGTAGGACTCAGAACTTTTTAGTGTCGGTAGGACTTATAACGTTTTAGTGTTGATAGGACTTAGAACTTTTAGTGTTGGTAGTACTTAGAACTTGTTAGTGACGGTACGACTTAGAACTTTTTAGGGTCGGTAGTACTCAGAACTTTTTAGTGTCGGTAGGACTTAGAACTTTTAGTGTTGGTACTACTTAGAACTTTTTAGTGACGATACGACTTATAACTTTTTAGTGTCGGTAGGACTTATAACTTTTTAGTGTCGGTAGGACTTAGAACTTTTTAGTGTTGGTAGTACTTAGAACTTTTTAGTGCTGGTAGGACTTAGAACTTTTTAGTGTCGGTAGGACTTAGAACTTTTTAGTGTTGAGACACACTTCCAGGAATACCCGAAGCATAGAGGCCGCCATGACAGTCAAGTAACTTCCGGTGTAGCGTCCCCTCTACGTAGTGTCCCTAGTATAGGCTGCCATAGCAAACGAATTTGAAAAATAGTTGGGGTTAACCTCGCGAAAATTTATACCACCACTGTGGTGGTTGTTTAAATTTTCGCGAGGTTAACCCCAACTTTTTTTCTCTAGCTAACCCAATTATATATTTTTACCCGCTAGATGGCGCCATCGTGTGACGTAGTACTCCGATTATCCACTAGGGTATAATTATATTTTTACCCGCTAGATGGCGCTATCGTGTAGGGTAGTACTTCAATTATCCACTAGGGGACGCTACACCGGATGTGATGTCATACCGGAAGTCACTTGACTGTCATGGCGACCTCTGTGCTTCGGGTATTCCCGGAACTTTTTAGTGTCGGTAGGACTTAGAACTTTTTAGTGTTGGTAGTACTTATAACGTTTTAGCGACGGTACGACTTAGAACTTTTAGTGCTGGTAGTACTTAGAACTTTTAGTGTCGGTAGGACTCAGAACTTTTTAGTGACGGTACGACTTATAACTTTTTAGTGTTGGTAGGACTGATAACTTTTTAGTGCTGGTAGGACTTAGAACTTTTAGTGTCGGTACGACTTAGAACTTTTTAGTGCTGGTAGGACTTAGAACTTTTAGTGTTGGTAGGACTTAGAACTTTTTAGTGTTGGTAGGACTCAGAACTTTTAGTGTTCGTAGTATTTAGAACTTTTTAGTGACGGTACGACTTAGAACTTTTAGTGACGGAACGACTTAGAACTTTTTAAGGTTGGTAGTACTTATTACTTTTTAGGGTTGGTAGGACTTAGAACTTTTTAGTATCGGTAGGACTTAGAACTTTTTAGGGTCGGTAGTACTCAGAACTTTTAGTGTCGGTAGGACTTATAACTTTTTAGTGTCGGTAGGACTTAGAACTTTTTAGTGTTGGTAGTACTTATAACGTTTTAGCGACGGTACGACTTAGAACTTTTAGTGCTGGCAGTACTTAGAACTTTTAGTGTCGGTAGGACTCAGAACTTTTTAGTGACGGTACGACTTATAACTTTTTAGTGTTGGTAGGACTTATAACTTTTTAGTGCTGGTAGGACTTAGAACTTTTAGTGTTGGTAGTATTTAGAACTTTGTAGTGACGGTACGACTTAGAACTTTTAGTGACGGAACGACTTAGTACTTTTTAGGGTTGGTAGTACTTAGAACTTTTTAGTGCTGGTAGGACTCAGAACTTTTTAGTGTCGGTAGGACTTAGAACTTTTTAGTGTTGGTAGGACTTATAACTTTTTAGTGCTGGTAGGACTTAGAACTTTTTAGTGTCGGTAGGACTTATAACTTTTTAGTGTTGGTAGTACTTATAACTTTTTAGTGCTGGTAGGACTTAGAACTTTTTAGTGTCGGTAGGAATTAGAACTTTTTAGTGTTGGTAGGACTTATAACTTTTTAGTGTTGGTAGTACTTATAACTTTTTAGTGCTGGTAGGACTTAGAACTTTTAGTGTTGGTAGGACTTAGAACTTTTTAGTGTTGGTAGGACTCAGAACTTTTAGTGTTGGTAGTATTTAGAACTTTTTAGTGACGGTACGACTTAGAACTTTTTAGTGTTGGTAGTACTTATAACTTTTTAGTGCTGGTAGGACTTAGAACTTTTTAGTGTCGGTAGGAATTAGAACTTTTTAGTGTTGGTAGGACTTATAACTTTTTAGTGCTGGTAGGACTTAGAACTTTTTAGTGCTGGTAGGACTCAGAACTTTTTAGTGTCGGTAGGACTTAGAACTTTTTAGTGTTGGTAGGACTTATAACTTTTTAGTGCTGGTAGGATTTAGAACTTTTAGTGTTGGTAGTATTTAGAACTTTTTAGTGACGGTACGATTTAGAACTTTTAGTGACGGAACGACTTAGAACTTTTTAAGGTTGGTAGTACTTATTACTTTTTAGGGTTGGTAGGACTTAGGACTTTTTAGTGTCGGTAGGACTTAGAACTTTTTAGGGTCGGTAGTACTCAGAACTTTTAGTGTCGGTAGGACTTAGAACTTTTTAGTGTTGGTAGGACTCAGAACTTTTTAGTGTCGGTAGGACTTATAACTTTTTAGTGTCGGTAGGACTTATAACTTTTTAGTATTGGTAGTACTTATAACTTTTTAGTGTTGGTAGGACTTATAACTTTTTAGTGTCGGTAGGAATTAGAACTTTTTAGTGTTGGTAGGACTTATAACTTTTTAGTGCTGGTAGGACTTAGAACTTTTTAGTGCTGGTAGGACTTAGAACTTTTTAGTGTTGGTAGGACTTATAACTTTTTAGTGCTGGTAGGACTTAGAACTTTTAGTGTTGGTAGTATTTAGAACTTTTTAGTGACGGTACGACTTAGAACTTTTAGTGACGGAACGACTTAGAACTTTTTAAGGTTGGTAGTACTTATTACTTTTTAGGGTTGGTAGGACTTAGAACTTTTTAGTGTCGGTAGGACTTAGAACTTTTTAGGGTCGGTAGTACTCAGAACTTTTAGTGTCGGTAGGACTTATAACTTTTTAGTGTCGGTAGGACTTAGAACTTTTTAGTGTTGGTAGGACTGATAACTTTTTAGTGCTGGTAGGACTTAGAACTTTTAGTGTCGGTAGTACTTAGAACTTTTAGTGTCGGTAGGACTCAGAACTTTTTAGTGATGGTACGACTTATAACTTTTTAGTGTTGGTAGGACTGATAACTTTTTAGTGCTGGTAGGACTTAGAACTTTTAGTGTCGGTAGGACTTAGAACTTTTTAGGGTCGGTAGTACTCAGAACTTTTAGTGTCGGTAGGACTTATAACTTTTTAGTGTCGGTAGGACTTATAACTTTTTAGTGTTGGTAGTACTTATAACGTTTTAGCGACGGTACGACTTAGAACTTTTAGTGCTGGTAGTACTTAGAACTTTTAGTGTCGGTAGGACTCAGAACTTTTTAGTGACGGTACGACTTATAACTTTTTAGTGTTGGTAGGACTGATAACTTTTTAGTGCTGGTAGGACTTAGAACTTTTAGTGTCGGTAGGACTTAGAACTTTTTAGTGCTGGTAGGACTTAGAACTTTTAGTGTCGGTAGGACTTAGAACTTTTTAGTGCTGGTAGGACTTAGAACTTTTAGTGTTGGTAGGACTTAGAACTTTTTAGTGTTGGTAGGACTCAGAACTTTTTAGTGTCGGTAGGACTTAGAACTTTTTAGTGTTGGTAGTACTTAGAACTTTTTAGTGACGGTACGACTTAGAACTTTTAGTGTTGGTAGTACTTAGAACTTTTTACTGACGGTAGGACTTAGAACTTTTTAGTGTTGGTAGTACTTATAACGTTTTAGTGTTAGTAGGACTTAGAACTTTTAGTGTTGGTAGTACTTAGAACTTTTTAGTGACGGTAGGATTTATAACTTTTTAGTGTTGGTAGTACTTATAACGTTTTAGCGACGGTACGACTTAGAACTTTTAGTGCTGGTAGTACTTAGAACTTTTAGTGTCGGTAGGACTCAGAACTTTTTAGTGACGGTACGACTTATAACTTTTTAGTGTTGGTAGGACTGATAACTTTTTAGTGCTGGTAGGACTTAGAACTTTTAGTGTCGGTAGGACTTAGAACTTTTTAGTGCTGGTAGGACTTAGAACTTTTAGTGTCGGTAGGACTTAGAACTTTTTAGTGCTGGTAGGACTTAGAACTTTTAGTGTTGGTAGGACTTAGAACTTTTTAGTGTTGGTAGGACTCAGAACTTTTTAGTGTCGGTAGGACTTATAACTTTTTAGTGTCGGTAGGACTTATAACTTTTTAGTGTTGGTAGTACTTATAACTTTTTAGTGTTGGTAGGACTTATAACTTTTTAGTGTCGGTAGGAATTAGAACTTTTTAGTGTTGGTAGGACTTATAACTTTTTAGTGCTGGTAGGACTTAGAACTTTTTAGTGCTGGTAGGACTTAGAACTTTTTAGTGTTGGTAGGACTTATAACTTTTTAGTGCTGGTAGGACTTAGAACTTTTAGTGTTGGTAGTATTTAGAACTTTTTAGTGACGGTACGACTTAGAACTTTTAGTGACGGAACGACTTAGAACTTTTTAAGGTTGGTAGTACTTATTACTTTTTAGGGTTGGTAGGACTTAGAACTTTTTAGTGTCGGTAGGACTTAGAACTTTTTAGGGTCGGTAGTACTCAGAACTTTTAGTGTCGGTAGGACTTATAACTTTTTAGTGTCGGTAGGACTTAGAACTTTTTAGTGTTGGTAGGACTGATAACTTTTTAGTGCTGGTAGGACTTAGAACTTTTAGTGTCGGTAGTACTTAGAACTTTTAGTGTCGGTAGGACTCAGAACTTTTTAGTGTTGGTAGGACTTAGAACTTTTAGTGTTGGTAGTACTTAGAACTTGTTAGTGACGGTACGACTTAGAACTTTTTAGGGTCGGTAGTACTCAGAACTTTTTAGTGTCGGTAGGACTTAGAACTTTTAGTGTTGGTACTACTTAGAACTTTTTAGTGACGATACGACTTATAACTTTTTAGTGTCGGTAGGACTTATAACGTTTTAGTGTTGGTAGTACTTAGAACTTTTGAGTGACGGTAGGACTTAGAACTTTTTAGTGTTGGTAGTACTTAGAACTTTTTAGTGACGGTACGACTTAGAACTTTTTAGGGTCGGTAATACTCAGAACTTTTTAGTGTCGGTAGGACTTAGAACTTTTTAGTGTTGGTAGTACTTATAACATTTTAGTGTTGGTAGGACTTAGAACTTTTAGTGTTGGTAGTACTTAGAACTTTTTAGTGACGGTTCGACTTACAACTTTTTAGTGCTGGTAGGACTCAGAACTTTTTAGTGTCGGTAGGACTTATAACGTTTTAGTGTTGGTAGGACTTAGAACTTTTAGTGTTGGTAGTACTTAGAACTTTTAGTGTTGGTAGTATTTAGAACTTTGTAGTGACGGTACGACTTAGAACTTTTAGTGACGGAACGACTTAGTACTTTTTAGGGTTGGTAGTACTTAGAACTTTTTAGTGCTGGTAGGACTCAGAACTTTTTAGTGTCGGTAGGACTTAGAACTTTTTAGTGTTGGTAGGACTTATAACTTTTTAGTGCTGGTAGGACTTAGAACTTTTTAGTGTCGGTAGGACTTATAACTTTTTAGTGTTGGTAGTACTTATAACTTTTTAGTGTTGGTAGGACTTATAACTTTTTAGTGTCGGTAGGAATTAGAACTTTTTAGTGTTGGTAGGACTTATAACTTTTTAGTGCTGGTAGGACTTAGAACTTTTTAGTGCTGGTAGGACTTAGAACTTTTTAGTGTTGGTAGGACTTATAACTTTTTAGTGCTGGTAGGACTTAGAACTTTTAGTGTTGGTAGTATTTAGAACTTTTTAGTGACGGTACGACTTAGAACTTTTAGTGACGGAACGACTTAGAACTTTTTAAGGTTGGTAGTACTTATTACTTTTTAGGGTTGGTAGGACTTAGAACTTTTTAGTGTCGGTAGGACTTAGAACTTTTTAGTGTTGGTAGGACTGATAACTTTTTAGTGCTGGTAGGACTTAGAACTTTTAGTGTTGGTAGGACTTAGAACTTTTTAGTGTTGGTAGGACTCAGAACTTTTTAGTGTCGGTAGGACTTATAACTTTTTAGTGTCGGTAGGACTTATAACTTTTTAGTGTTGGTAGTACTTATAACTTTTTAGTGTTGGTAGGACTTATAACTTTTTAGTGTCGGTAGGAATTAGAACTTTTTAGTGTTGGTAGGACTTATAACTTTTTAGTGCTGGTAGGACTTAGAACTTTTTAGTGCTGGTAGGACTTAGAACTTTTTAGTGTTGGTAGGACTTATAACTTTTTAGTGCTGGTAGGACTTAGAACTTTTAGTGTTGGTAGTATTTAGAACTTTTTAGTGACGGTACGACTTAGAACTTTTAGTGACGGAACGACTTAGAACTTTTTAAGTTTGGTAGTACTTATTACTTTTTAGGGTTGGTAGGACTTAGAACTTTTTAGTGTCGGTAGGACTTAGAACTTTATAGGGTCGGTAGTACTCAGAACTTTTAGTGTCGGTAGGACTTATAACTTTTTAGTGTCGGTAGGACTTAGAACTTTTTAGTGTTGGTAGGACTGATAACTTTTTAGTGCTGGTAGGACTTAGAACTTTTAGTGTCGGTAGTACTTAGAACTTTTAGTGTCGGTAGGACTCAGAACTTTTTAGTGTTGGTAGGACTTAGAACTTTTAGTGTTGGTAGTACTTAGAACTTGTTAGTGACGGTACGACTTAGAACTTTTTAGGGTCGGTAGTACTCAGAACTTTTTAGTGTCGGTAGGACTTAGAACTTTTAGTGTTGGTACTACTTAGAACTTTTTAGTGACGATACGACTTATAACTTTTTAGTGTCGGTAGGACTTATAACGTTTTAGTGTTGGTAGTACTTAGAACTTTTGAGTGACGGTAGGACTTAGAACTTTTTAGTGTTGGTAGTACTTAGAACTTTTTAGTGACGGTACGACTTAGAACTTTTTAGGGTCGGTAATACTCAGAACTTTTTAGTGTCGGTAGGACTTAGAACTTTTTAGTGTTGGTAGTACTTATAACATTTTAGTGTTGGTAGGACTTAGAACTTTTAGTGTTGGTAGTACTTAGAACTTTTTAGTGACGGTTCGACTTACAACTTTTTAGTGCTGGTAGGACTCAGAACTTTTTAGTGTCGGTAGGACTTATAACGTTTTAGTGTTGGTAGGACTTAGAACTTTTAGTGTTGGTAGTACTTAGAACTTTTAGTGTTGGTAGTATTTAGAACTTTGTAGTGACGGTACGACTTAGAACTTTTAGTGACGGAACGACTTAGTACTTTTTAGGGTTGGTAGTACTTAGAACTTTTTAGTGCTGGTAGGACTCAGAACTTTTTAGTGTCGGTAGGACTTAGAACTTTTTAGTGTTGGTAGGACTTATAACTTTTTAGTGCTGGTAGGACTTAGAACTTTTTAGTGTCGGTAGGACTTATAACTTTTTAGTGTTGGTAGTACTTATAACTTTTTAGTGTTGGTAGGACTTATAACTTTTTAGTGTCGGTAGGAATTAGAACTTTTTAGTGTTGGTAGGACTTATAACTTTTTAGTGCTGGTAGGACTTAGAACTTTTTAGTGCTGGTAGGACTTAGAACTTTTTAGTGTTGGTAGGACTTATAACTTTTTAGTGCTGGTAGGACTTAGAACTTTTAGTGTTGGTAGTATTTAGAACTTTTTAGTGACGGTACGACTTAGAACTTTTAGTGACGGAACGACTTAGAACTTTTTAAGGTTGGTAGTACTTATTACTTTTTAGGGTTGGTAGGACTTAGAACTTTTTAGTGTCGGTAGGACTTAGAACTTTTTAGTGTTGGTAGGACTGATAACTTTTTAGTGCTGGTAGGACTTAGAACTTTTAGTGTCGGTAGTACTTAGAACTTTTAGTGTCGGTAGGACTCAGAACTTTTTAGTGATGGTACGACTTATAACTTTTTAGTGTTGGTAGGACTGATAACTTTTTAGTGCTGGTAGGACTTAGAACTTTTAGTGTCGGTAGGACTTAGAACTTTTTAGTGCTGGTAGGACTTAGAACTTTTAGTGTTGGTAGGACTTAGAACTTTTTAGTGTTGGTAGGACTCAGAACTTTTAGTGTTGGTAGTATTTAGAACTTTTTAGTGACGGTACGACTTAGAACTTTTAGTGACGGAACGACTTAGAACTTTTTAAGGTTGGTAGTACTTATTACTTTTTAGGGTTGGTAGGACTTAGAACTTTTTAGTGTCGGTAGGACTTAGAACTTTTTAGGGTCGGTAGTACTCAGAACTTTTAGTGTCGGTAGGACTTATAACTTTTTAGTGTCGGTACGACTTAGAACTTTTTAGTGTTGGTAGTACTTATAACGTTTTAGTGTTGGTAGGACTTAGAACTTTTAGTGTTGGTAGTACTTAGAACTTGTTAGTGACGGTACGACTTATAACTTTTTAGTGTTGGTAGGACTTAGAACTTTTTAGTGTTGGTAGGACTGATAACTTTTTAGTGCTGGTAGGACTTAGAACTTTTAGTGTCGGTAGGACTTAGAACTTTTTAGTGCTGGTAGGACTTAGAACTTTTAGTGTTGGTAGGACTTAGAACTTTTTAGTGTTGGTAGGACTCAGAACTTTTTAGTGTCGGTAGGACTTAAAACTTTTTAGTGTTGGTAGTACTTAGAACTTTTTAGTGACGGTACGACGTAGAACTTTTAGTGTTGGTAGTACTTAGAACTTTTTACTGACGGTAGGACTTAGAACTTTTTAGTGTTGGTAGTACTTATAACGTTTTAGTGTTAGTAGGACTTAGAACTTTTAGTGTTGGTAGTACTTAGAACTTTTTAGTGACGGTAGGACTTAGAACTTTTTAGTGTCGGTAGTACTTATAACGTTTTAGTGTTAGTAGGACTTAGAACTTTTAGTGTTGGTAGTACTTAGAACTTTTTAGTGACGGTAGGACTTATAACGTTTTAGTGTTAGTAGGACTTAGAACTTTTAGTGTTGGTAGTACTTAGAACTTTTTAGTGACGGTAGGACTTAGAACTTTTTAGTGTTGGTAGTACTTATAACGTTTTAGTGTTGGTAGTACTTAGAACTTTTGAGTGACGGTAGGATTTAGAACTTTTTAGTGTTGGTAGTACTTAGAACTTTTTAGTGTCGGTAGGACTTATAACTTTTTAGTGTTGGTAGTAATTATAACATTTTAGTGTTGGTAGGACTTAGAACTTTTAGTGTTGGTAGTACTTAGAACGTTTTAGTGACGGTACGACTTACAACTTTTTAGTGCTGGTAGGACTCAGAACTTTTTAGTGTCGGTAGGACTTATAACGTTTTAGTGTTGGTAGGACTTAGAACTTTTAGTGTTGGTAGTACTTAGAACTTGTTAGTGACGGTACGACTTATAACTTTTTAGTGTTGGTAGGACTTAGAACTTTTAGTGTTGGTAGTACTTAGAACTTGTTAGTGACGGTACGACTTAGAACTTTTTAGGGTCGGTAGTACTCAGAACTTTTTAGTGTCGGTAGGACTTAGAACTTTTAGTGTTGGTACTACTTAGAACTTTTTAGTGACGATACGACTTATAACTTTTTAGTGTCGGTAGGACTTATAACGTTTTAGTGTTGGTAGTACTTAGAACTTTTGAGTGACGGTAGGACTTAGAACTTTTTAGTGTTGGTAGTACTTAGAACTTTTTAGTGACGGTACGACTTAGAACTTTTTAGGGTCGGTAATACTCAGAACTTTTTAGTGTCGGTAGGACTTAGAACTTTTTAGTGTTGGTAGTACTTATAACATTTTAGTGTTGGTAGGACTTAGAACTTTTTAGTGACGGTTCGACTTACAACTTTTTAGTGCTGGTAGGACTCAGAACTTTTTAGTGTCGGTAGGACTTATAACGTTTTAGTGTTGATAGGACTTAGAACTTTTAGTGTTGGTAGTACTTAGAACTTGTTAGTGACGGTACGACTTAGAACTTTTTAGGGTCGGTAGTACTCAGAACTTTTTAGTGTCGGTAGGACTTAGAACTTTTAGTGTTGGTACTACTTAGAACTTTTTAGTGACGATACGACTTATAACTTTTTAGTGTCGGTAGGACTTATAACTTTTTAGTGTCGGTAGGACTTAGAACTTTTTAGTGTTGGTAGTACTTATAACTTTTTAGTGCTGGTAGGACTTAGAACTTTTTAGTGTCGGTAGGACTTAGAACTTTTTAGTGTTGAGACACACTTCCAGGAATACCCGAAGCATAGAGGCCGCCATGACAGTCAAGTAACTTCCGGTGTAGCGTCCCCTCTACGTAGTGTCCCTAGTATAGGCTGCCATAGCAAACGAATTTGAAAAATAGTTGGGGTTAACCTCGCGAAAATTTATACCACCACTGTGGTGGTTGTTTAAATTTTCGCGAGGTTAACCCCAACTTTTTTTCTCTAGCTAACCCAATTATATATTTTTACCCGCTAGATGGCGCCATCGTGTGACGTAGTACTCCGATTATCCACTAGGGTATAATTATATTTTTACCCGCTAGATGGCGCTATCGTGTAGGGTAGTACTTCAATTATCCACTAGGGGACGCTACACCGGATGTGATGTCATACCGGAAGTCACTTGACTGTCATGGCGACCTCTGTGCTTCGGGTATTCCCGGAACTTTTTAGTGTCGGTAGGACTTAGAACTTTTTAGTGTTGGTAGTACTTATAACGTTTTAGCGACGGTACGACTTAGAACTTTTAGTGCTGGTAGTACTTAGAACTTTTAGTGTCGGTAGGACTCAGAACTTTTTAGTGACGGTACGACTTATAACTTTTTAGTGTTGGTAGGACTGATAACTTTTTAGTGCTGGTAGGACTTAGAACTTTTAGTGTCGGTACGACTTAGAACTTTTTAGTGCTGGTAGGACTTAGAACTTTTAGTGTTGGTAGGACTTAGAACTTTTTAGTGTTGGTAGGACTCAGAACTTTTAGTGTTCGTAGTATTTAGAACTTTTTAGTGACGGTACGACTTAGAACTTTTAGTGACGGAACGACTTAGAACTTTTTAAGGTTGGTAGTACTTATTACTTTTTAGGGTTGGTAGGACTTAGAACTTTTTAGTATCGGTAGGACTTAGAACTTTTTAGGGTCGGTAGTACTCAGAACTTTTAGTGTCGGTAGGACTTATAACTTTTTAGTGTCGGTAGGACTTAGAACTTTTTAGTGTTGGTAGTACTTATAACGTTTTAGCGACGGTACGACTTAGAACTTTTAGTGCTGGCAGTACTTAGAACTTTTAGTGTCGGTAGGACTCAGAACTTTTTAGTGACGGTACGACTTATAACTTTTTAGTGTTGGTAGGACTTATAACTTTTTAGTGCTGGTAGGACTTAGAACTTTTAGTGTTGGTAGTATTTAGAACTTTGTAGTGACGGTACGACTTAGAACTTTTAGTGACGGAACGACTTAGTACTTTTTAGGGTTGGTAGTACTTAGAACTTTTTAGTGCTGGTAGGACTCAGAACTTTTTAGTGTCGGTAGGACTTAGAACTTTTTAGTGTTGGTAGGACTTATAACTTTTTAGTGCTGGTAGGACTTAGAACTTTTTAGTGTCGGTAGGACTTATAACTTTTTAGTGTTGGTAGTACTTATAACTTTTTAGTGCTGGTAGGACTTAGAACTTTTTAGTGTCGGTAGGAATTAGAACTTTTTAGTGTTGGTAGGACTTATAACTTTTTAGTGTTGGTAGTACTTATAACTTTTTAGTGCTGGTAGGACTTAGAACTTTTAGTGTTGGTAGGACTTAGAACTTTTTAGTGTTGGTAGGACTCAGAACTTTTAGTGTTGGTAGTATTTAGAACTTTTTAGTGACGGTACGACTTAGAACTTTTTAGTGTTGGTAGTACTTATAACTTTTTAGTGCTGGTAGGACTTAGAACTTTTTAGTGTCGGTAGGAATTAGAACTTTTTAGTGTTGGTAGGACTTATAACTTTTTAGTGCTGGTAGGACTTAGAACTTTTTAGTGCTGGTAGGACTCAGAACTTTTTAGTGTCGGTAGGACTTAGAACTTTTTAGTGTTGGTAGGACTTATAACTTTTTAGTGCTGGTAGGATTTAGAACTTTTAGTGTTGGTAGTATTTAGAACTTTTTAGTGACGGTACGATTTAGAACTTTTAGTGACGGAACGACTTAGAACTTTTTAAGGTTGGTAGTACTTATTACTTTTTAGGGTTGGTAGGACTTAGGACTTTTTAGTGTCGGTAGGACTTAGAACTTTTTAGGGTCGGTAGTACTCAGAACTTTTAGTGTCGGTAGGACTTATAACTTTTTAGTGTCGGTAGGACTTATAACTTTTTAGTGTTGGTAGTACTTATAACGTTTTAGCGACGGTACGACTTAGAACTTTTAGTGCTGGTAGTACTTAGAACTTTTAGTGTCGGTAGGACTCAGAACTTTTTAGTGACGGTACGACTTATAACTTTTTAGTGTTGGTAGGACTGATAACTTTTTAGTGCTGGTAGGACTTAGAACTTTTAGTGTCGGTAGGACTTAGAACTTTTTAGTGCTGGTAGGACTTAGAACTTTTAGTGTCGGTAGGACTTAGAACTTTTTAGTGCTGGTAGGACTTAGAACTTTTAGTGTTGGTAGGACTTAGAACTTTTTAGTGTTGGTAGGACTCAGAACTTTTTAGTGTCGGTAGGACTTAGAACTTTTTAGTGTTGGTAGTACTTAGAACTTTTTAGTGACGGTACGACTTAGAACTTTTAGTGTTGGTAGTACTTAGAACTTTTTACTGACGGTAGGACTTAGAACTTTTTAGTGTTGGTAGTACTTATAACGTTTTAGTGTTAGTAGGACTTAGAACTTTTAGTGTTGGTAGTACTTAGAACTTTTTAGTGACGGTAGGACTTAGAACTTTTTAGTGTCGGTAGGATTTATAACTTTTTAGTGTTGGTAGTACTTATAACGTTTTAGCGACGGTACGACTTAGAACTTTTAGTGCTGGTAGTACTTAGAACTTTTAGTGTCGGTAGGACTCAGAACTTTTTAGTGACGGTACGACTTATAACTTTTTAGTGTTGGTAGGACTGATAACTTTTTAGTGCTGGTAGGACTTAGAACTTTTAGTGTCGGTAGGACTTAGAACTTTTTAGTGCTGGTAGGACTTAGAACTTTTAGTGTCGGTAGGACTTAGAACTTTTTAGTGCTGGTAGGACTTAGAACTTTTAGTGTTGGTAGGACTTAGAACTTTTTAGTGTTGGTAGGACTCAGAACTTTTTAGTGTCGGTAGGACTTATAACTTTTTAGTGTCGGTAGGACTTATAACTTTTTAGTGTTGGTAGTACTTATAACTTTTTAGTGTTGGTAGGACTTATAACTTTTTAGTGTCGGTAGGAATTAGAACTTTTTAGTGTTGGTAGGACTTATAACTTTTTAGTGCTGGTAGGACTTAGAACTTTTTAGTGCTGGTAGGACTTAGAACTTTTTAGTGTTGGTAGGACTTATAACTTTTTAGTGCTGGTAGGACTTAGAACTTTTAGTGTTGGTAGTATTTAGAACTTTTTAGTGACGGTACGACTTAGAACTTTTAGTGACGGAACGACTTAGAACTTTTTAAGGTTGGTAGTACTTATTACTTTTTAGGGTTGGTAGGACTTAGAACTTTTTAGTGTCGGTAGGACTTAGAACTTTTTAGGGTCGGTAGTACTCAGAACTTTTAGTGTCGGTAGGACTTATAACTTTTTAGTGTCGGTAGGACTTAGAACTTTTTAGTGTTGGTAGGACTGATAACTTTTTAGTGCTGGTAGGACTTAGAACTTTTAGTGTCGGTAGTACTTAGAACTTTTAGTGTCGGTAGGACTCAGAACTTTTTAGTGTTGGTAGGACTTAGAACTTTTAGTGTTGGTAGTACTTAGAACTTGTTAGTGACGGTACGACTTAGAACTTTTTAGGGTCGGTAGTACTCAGAACTTTTTAGTGTCGGTAGGACTTAGAACTTTTAGTGTTGGTACTACTTAGAACTTTTTAGTGACGATACGACTTATAACTTTTTAGTGTCGGTAGGACTTATAACGTTTTAGTGTTGGTAGTACTTAGAACTTTTGAGTGACGGTAGGACTTAGAACTTTTTAGTGTTGGTAGTACTTAGAACTTTTTAGTGACGGTACGACTTAGAACTTTTTAGGGTCGGTAATACTCAGAACTTTTTAGTGTCGGTAGGACTTAGAACTTTTTAGTGTTGGTAGTACTTATAACATTTTAGTGTTGGTAGGACTTAGAACTTTTAGTGTTGGTAGTACTTAGAACTTTTTAGTGACGGTTCGACTTACAACTTTTTAGTGCTGGTAGGACTCAGAACTTTTTAGTGTCGGTAGGACTTATAACGTTTTAGTGTTGGTAGGACTTAGAACTTTTAGTGTTGGTAGTACTTAGAACTTTTAGTGTTGGTAGTATTTAGAACTTTGTAGTGACGGTACGACTTAGAACTTTTAGTGACGGAACGACTTAGTACTTTTTAGGGTTGGTAGTACTTAGAACTTTTTAGTGCTGGTAGGACTCAGAACTTTTTAGTGTCGGTAGGACTTAGAACTTTTTAGTGTTGGTAGGACTTATAACTTTTTAGTGCTGGTAGGACTTAGAACTTTTTAGTGTCGGTAGGACTTATAACTTTTTAGTGTTGGTAGTACTTATAACTTTTTAGTGTTGGTAGGACTTATAACTTTTTAGTGTCGGTAGGAATTAGAACTTTTTAGTGTTGGTAGGACTTATAACTTTTTAGTGCTGGTAGGACTTAGAACTTTTTAGTGCTGGTAGGACTTAGAACTTTTTAGTGTTGGTAGGACTTATAACTTTTTAGTGCTGGTAGGACTTAGAACTTTTAGTGTTGGTAGTATTTAGAACTTTTTAGTGACGGTACGACTTAGAACTTTTAGTGACGGAACGACTTAGAACTTTTTAAGGTTGGTAGTACTTATTACTTTTTAGGGTTGGTAGGACTTAGAACTTTTTAGTGTCGGTAGGACTTAGAACTTTTTAGTGTTGGTAGGACTGATAACTTTTTAGTGCTGGTAGGACTTAGAACTTTTAGTGTTGGTAGGACTTAGAACTTTTTAGTGTTGGTAGGACTCAGAACTTTTTAGTGTCGGTAGGACTTATAACTTTTTAGTGTCGGTAGGACTTATAACTTTTTAGTGTTGGTAGTACTTATAACTTTTTAGTGTTGGTAGGACTTATAACTTTTTAGTGTCGGTAGGAATTAGAACTTTTTAGTGCTGGTAGGACTTAGAACTTTTAGTGTCGGTAGGACTTAGAACTTTTTAGTGCTGGTAGGACTTAGAACTTTTAGTGTTGGTAGGACTTAGAACTTTTTAGTGTTGGTAGGACTCAGAACTTTTTAGTGTCGGTAGGACTTAGAACTTTTTAGTGTTGGTAGTACTTAGAACTTTTTAGTGACGGTACGACTTAGAACTTTTAGTGTTGGTAGTACTTAGAACTTTTTACTGACGGTAGGACTTAGAACTTTTTAGTGTTGGTAGTACTTATAACGTTTTAGTGTTAGTAGGACTTAGAACTTTTAGTGTTGGTAGTACTTAGAACTTTTTAGTGACGGTAGGACTTAGAACTTTTTAGTGTCGGTAGGATTTATAACTTTTTAGTGTTGGTAGTACTTATAACGTTTTAGCGACGGTACGACTTAGAACTTTTAGTGCTGGTAGTACTTAGAACTTTTAGTGTCGGTAGGACTCAGAACTTTTTAGTGACGGTACGACTTATAACTTTTTAGTGTTGGTAGGACTGATAACTTTTTAGTGCTGGTAGGACTTAGAACTTTTAGTGTCGGTAGGACTTAGAACTTTTTAGTGCTGGTAGGACTTAGAACTTTTAGTGTCGGTAGGACTTAGAACTTTTTAGTGCTGGTAGGACTTAGAACTTTTAGTGTTGGTAGGACTTAGAACTTTTTAGTGTTGGTAGGACTCAGAACTTTTTAGTGTCGGTAGGACTTATAACTTTTTAGTGTCGGTAGGACTTATAACTTTTTAGTGTTGGTAGTACTTATAACTTTTTAGTGTTGGTAGGACTTATAACTTTTTAGTGTCGGTAGGAATTAGAACTTTTTAGTGTTGGTAGGACTTATAACTTTTTAGTGCTGGTAGGACTTAGAACTTTTTAGTGCTGGTAGGACTTAGAACTTTTTAGTGTTGGTAGGACTTATAACTTTTTAGTGCTGGTAGGACTTAGAACTTTTAGTGTTGGTAGTATTTAGAACTTTTTAGTGACGGTACGACTTAGAACTTTTAGTGACGGAACGACTTAGAACTTTTTAAGGTTGGTAGTACTTATTACTTTTTAGGGTTGGTAGGACTTAGAACTTTTTAGTGTCGGTAGGACTTAGAACTTTTTAGGGTCGGTAGTACTCAGAACTTTTAGTGTCGGTAGGACTTATAACTTTTTAGTGTCGGTAGGACTTAGAACTTTTTAGTGTTGGTAGGACTGATAACTTTTTAGTGCTGGTAGGACTTAGAACTTTTAGTGTCGGTAGTACTTAGAACTTTTAGTGTCGGTAGGACTCAGAACTTTTTAGTGTTGGTAGGACTTAGAACTTTTAGTGTTGGTAGTACTTAGAACTTGTTAGTGACGGTACGACTTAGAACTTTTTAGGGTCGGTAGTACTCAGAACTTTTTAGTGTCGGTAGGACTTAGAACTTTTAGTGTTGGTACTACTTAGAACTTTTTAGTGACGATACGACTTATAACTTTTTAGTGTCGGTAGGACTTATAACGTTTTAGTGTTGGTAGTACTTAGAACTTTTGAGTGACGGTAGGACTTAGAACTTTTTAGTGTTGGTAGTACTTAGAACTTTTTAGTGACGGTACGACTTAGAACTTTTTAGGGTCGGTAATACTCAGAACTTTTTAGTGTCGGTAGGACTTAGAACTTTTTAGTGTTGGTAGTACTTATAACATTTTAGTGTTGGTAGGACTTAGAACTTTTAGTGTTGGTAGTACTTAGAACTTTTTAGTGACGGTTCGACTTACAACTTTTTAGTGCTGGTAGGACTCAGAACTTTTTAGTGTCGGTAGGACTTATAACGTTTTAGTGTTGGTAGGACTTAGAACTTTTAGTGTTGGTAGTACTTAGAACTTTTAGTGTTGGTAGTATTTAGAACTTTGTAGTGACGGTACGACTTAGAACTTTTAGTGACGGAACGACTTAGTACTTTTTAGGGTTGGTAGTACTTAGAACTTTTTAGTGCTGGTAGGACTCAGAACTTTTTAGTGTCGGTAGGACTTAGAACTTTTTAGTGTTGGTAGGACTTATAACTTTTTAGTGCTGGTAGGACTTAGAACTTTTTAGTGTCGGTAGGACTTATAACTTTTTAGTGTTGGTAGTACTTATAACTTTTTAGTGTTGGTAGGACTTATAACTTTTTAGTGTCGGTAGGAATTAGAACTTTTTAGTGTTGGTAGGACTTATAACTTTTTAGTGCTGGTAGGACTTAGAACTTTTTAGTGCTGGTAGGACTTAGAACTTTTTAGTGTTGGTAGGACTTATAACTTTTTAGTGCTGGTAGGACTTAGAACTTTTAGTGTTGGTAGTATTTAGAACTTTTTAGTGACGGTACGACTTAGAACTTTTAGTGACGGAACGACTTAGAACTTTTTAAGGTTGGTAGTACTTATTACTTTTTAGGGTTGGTAGGACTTAGAACTTTTTAGTGTCGGTAGGACTTAGAACTTTTTAGTGTTGGTAGGACTGATAACTTTTTAGTGCTGGTAGGACTTAGAACTTTTAGTGTTGGTAGGACTTAGAACTTTTTAGTGTTGGTAGGACTCAGAACTTTTTAGTGTCGGTAGGACTTATAACTTTTTAGTGTCGGTAGGACTTATAACTTTTTAGTGTTGGTAGTACTTATAACTTTTTAGTGTTGGTAGGACTTATAACTTTTTAGTGTCGGTAGGAATTAGAACTTTTTAGTGCTGGTAGGACTTAGAACTTTTAGTGTCGGTAGGACTTAGAACTTTTTAGTGCTGGTAGGACTTAGAACTTTTAGTGTTGGTAGGACTTAGAACTTTTTAGTGTTGGTAGGACTCAGAACTTTTTAGTGTCGGTAGGACTTAGAACTTTTTAGTGTTGGTAGTACTTAGAACTTTTTAGTGACGGTACGACTTAGAACTTTTAGTGTTGGTAGTACTTAGAACTTTTTACTGACGGTAGGACTTAGAACTTTTTAGTGTTGGTAGTACTTATAACGTTTTAGTGTTAGTAGGACTTAGAACTTTTAGTGTTGGTAGTACTTAGAACTTTTTAGTGACGGTAGGACTTAGAACTTTTTAGTGTCGGTAGGATTTATAACTTTTTAGTGTTGGTAGTACTTATAACGTTTTAGCGACGGTACGACTTAGAACTTTTAGTGCTGGTAGTACTTAGAACTTTTAGTGTCGGTAGGACTCAGAACTTTTTAGTGACGGTACGACTTATAACTTTTTAGTGTTGGTAGGACTGATAACTTTTTAGTGCTGGTAGGACTTAGAACTTTTAGTGTCGGTAGGACTTAGAACTTTTTAGTGCTGGTAGGACTTAGAACTTTTAGTGTCGGTAGGACTTAGAACTTTTTAGTGCTGGTAGGACTTAGAACTTTTAGTGTTGGTAGGACTTAGAACTTTTTAGTGTTGGTAGGACTCAGAACTTTTTAGTGTCGGTAGGACTTATAACTTTTTAGTGTCGGTAGGACTTATAACTTTTTAGTGTTGGTAGTACTTATAACTTTTTAGTGTTGGTAGGACTTATAACTTTTTAGTGTCGGTAGGAATTAGAACTTTTTAGTGTTGGTAGGACTTATAACTTTTTAGTGCTGGTAGGACTTAGAACTTTTTAGTGCTGGTAGGACTTAGAACTTTTTAGTGTTGGTAGGACTTATAACTTTTTAGTGCTGGTAGGACTTAGAACTTTTAGTGTTGGTAGTATTTAGAACTTTTTAGTGACGGTACGACTTAGAACTTTTAGTGACGGAACGACTTAGAACTTTTTAAGGTTGGTAGTACTTATTACTTTTTAGGGTTGGTAGGACTTAGAACTTTTTAGTGTCGGTAGGACTTAGAACTTTTTAGGGTCGGTAGTACTCAGAACTTTTAGTGTCGGTAGGACTTATAACTTTTTAGTGTCGGTAGGACTTAGAACTTTTTAGTGTTGGTAGGACTGATAACTTTTTAGTGCTGGTAGGACTTAGAACTTTTAGTGTCGGTAGTACTTAGAACTTTTAGTGTCGGTAGGACTCAGAACTTTTTAGTGTTGGTAGGACTTAGAACTTTTAGTGTTGGTAGTACTTAGAACTTGTTAGTGACGGTACGACTTAGAACTTTTTAGGGTCGGTAGTACTCAGAACTTTTTAGTGTCGGTAGGACTTAGAACTTTTAGTGTTGGTACTACTTAGAACTTTTTAGTGACGATACGACTTATAACTTTTTAGTGTCGGTAGGACTTATAACGTTTTAGTGTTGGTAGTACTTAGAACTTTTGAGTGACGGTAGGACTTAGAACTTTTTAGTGTTGGTAGTACTTAGAACTTTTTAGTGACGGTACGACTTAGAACTTTTTAGGGTCGGTAATACTCAGAACTTTTTAGTGTCGGTAGGACTTAGAACTTTTTAGTGTTGGTAGTACTTATAACATTTTAGTGTTGGTAGGACTTAGAACTTTTAGTGTTGGTAGTACTTAGAACTTTTTAGTGACGGTTCGACTTACAACTTTTTAGTGCTGGTAGGACTCAGAACTTTTTAGTGTCGGTAGGACTTATAACGTTTTAGTGTTGGTAGGACTTAGAACTTTTAGTGTTGGTAGTAATTAGAACTTTTAGTGTTGGTAGTATTTAGAACTTTGTAGTGACGGTACGACTTAGAACTTTTAGTGACGGAACGACTTAGTACTTTTTAGGGTTGGTAGTACTTAGAACTTTTTAGTGCTGGTAGGACTCAGAACTTTTTAGTGTCGGTAGGACTTAGAACTTTTTAGTGTTGGTAGGACTTATAACTTTTTAGTGCTGGTAGGACTTAGAACTTTTTAGTGTCGGTAGGACTTATAACTTTTTAGTGTTGGTAGTACTTATAACTTTTTAGTGTTGGTAGGACTTATAACTTTTTAGTGTCGGTAGGAATTAGAACTTTTTAGTGTTGGTAGGACTTATAACTTTTTAGTGCTGGTAGGACTTAGAACTTTTTAGTGCTGGTAGGACTTAGAACTTTTTAGTGTTGGTAGGACTTATAACTTTTTAGTGCTGGTAGGACTTAGAACTTTTAGTGTTGGTAGTATTTAGAACTTTTTAGTGACGGTACGACTTAGAACTTTTAGTGACGGAACGACTTAGAACTTTTTAAGGTTGGTAGTACTTATTACTTTTTAGGGTTGGTAGGACTTAGAACTTTTTAGTGTCGGTAGGACTTAGAACTTTTTAGGGTCGGTAGTACTCAGAACTTTTAGTGTCGGTAGGACTTATAACTTTTTAGTGTCGGTAGGACTTAGAACTTTTTAGTGTTGGTAGGACTGATAACTTTTTAGTGCTGGTAGGACTTAGAACTTTTAGTGTCGGTAGTACTTAGAACTTTTAGTGTCGGTAGGACTCAGAACTTTTTAGTGATGGTACGACTTATAACTTTTTAGTGTTGGTAGGACTGATAACTTTTTAGTGCTGGTAGGACTTAGAACTTTTAGTGTCGGTAGGACTTAGAACTTTTTAGTGCTGGTAGGACTTAGAACTTTTAGTGTTGGTAGGACTTAGAACTTTTTAGTGTTGGTAGGACTCAGAACTTTTAGTGTTGGTAGTATTTAGAACTTTTTAGTGACGGTACGACTTAGAACTTTTAGTGACGGAACGACTTAGAACTTTTTAAGGTTGGTAGTACTTATTACTTTTTAGGGTTGGTAGGACTTAGAACTTTTTAGTGTCGGTAGGACTTAGAACTTTTTAGGGTCGGTAGTACTCAGAACTTTTAGTGTCGGTAGGACTTATAACTTTTTAGTGTCGGTACGACTTAGAACTTTTTAGTGTTGGTAGTACTTATAACGTTTTAGCGACGGTACGACTTAGAACTTTTAGTGCTGGTAGTACTTAGAACTTTTAGTGTCGGTAGGACTCAGAACTTTTTAGTGACGGTAGGACTTAGAACTTTTTAGTGTTGGTAGGACTGATAACTTTTTAGTGCTGGTAGGACTTAGAACTTTTAGTGTCGGTAGGACTTAGAACTTTTTAGTGCTGGTAGGACTTAGAACTTTTAGTGTTGGTAGGACTTAGAACTTTTTAGTGTTGGTAGGACTCAGAACTTTTTAGTGTCGGTAGGACTTAAAACTTTTTAGTGTTGGTAGTACTTAGAACTTTTTAGTGACGGTACGACTTAGAACTTTTAGTGTTGGTAGTACTTAGAACTTTTTACTGACGGTAGGACTTAGAACTTTTTAGTGTTGGTAGTACTTATAACGTTTTAGTGTTAGTAGGACTTAGAACTTTTAGTGTTGGTAGTACTTAGAACTTTTTAGTGACGGTAGGACTTAGAACTTTTTAGTGTCGGTAGTACTTATAACGTTTTAGTGTTAGTAGGACTTAGAACTTTTAGTGTTGGTAGTACTTAGAACTTTTTAGTGACGGTAGGACTTATAACGTTTTAGTGTTAGTAGGACTTAGAACTTTTAGTGTTGGTAGTACTTAGAACTTTTTAGTGACGGTAGGACTTAGAACTTTTTAGTGTTGGTAGTACTTATAACGTTTTAGTGTTGGTAGTACTTAGAACTTTTGAGTGACGGTAGGACTTAGAACTTTTTAGTGTTGGTAGTACTTATAACTTTTTAGTGTTGGTAGTAATTATAACATTTTAGTGTTGGTAGGACTTAGAACTTTTAGTGTTGGTAGTACTTAGAACGTTTTAGTGACGGTACGACTTACAACTTTTTAGTGCTGGTAGGACTCAGAACTTTTTAGTGTCGGTAGGACTTATAACGTTTTAGTGTTGGTAGGACTTAGAACTTTTAGTGTTGGTAGTACTTAGAACTTGTTAGTGACGGTACGACTTATAACTTTTTAGTGTTGGTAGGACTTAGAACTTTTAGTGTTGGTAGTACTTAGAACTTGTTAGTGACGGTACGACTTAGAACTTTTTAGGGTCGGTAGTACTCAGAACTTTTTAGTGTCGGTAGGACTTAGAACTTTTAGTGTTGGTACTACTTAGAACTTTTTAGTGACGATACGACTTATAACTTTTTAGTGTCGGTAGGACTTATAACGTTTTAGTGTTGGTAGTACTTAGAACTTTTGAGTGACGGTAGGACTTAGAACTTTTTAGTGTTGGTAGTACTTAGAACTTTTTAGTGACGGTACGACTTAGAACTTTTTAGGGTCGGTAATACTCAGAACTTTTTAGTGTCGGTAGGACTTAGAACTTTTTAGTGTTGGTAGTACTTATAACATTTTAGTGTTGGTAGGACTTAGAACTTTTAGTGTTGGTAGTACTTAGAACTTTTTAGTGACGGTTCGACTTACAACTTTTTAGTGCTGGTAGGACTCAGAACTTTTTAGTGTCGGTAGGACTTATAACGTTTTAGTGTTGGTAGGACTTAGAACTTTTAGTGTTGGTAGTACTTAGAACTTGTTAGTGACGGTACGACTTAGAACTTTTTAGGGTCGGTAGTACTCAGAACTTTTTAGTGTCGGTAGGACTTAGAACTTTTAGTGTTGGTACTACTTAGAACTTTTTAGTGACGATACGACTTATAACTTTTTAGTGTCGGTAGGACTTATAACTTTTTAGTGTCGGTAGGACTTAGAACTTTTTAGTGTTGGTAGTACTTATAACTTTTTAGTGCTGGTAGGACTTAGAACTTTTTAGTGTCGGTAGGACTTAGAACTTTTTAGTGTTGAGACACACTTCCAGGAATACCCGAAGCATAGAGGCCGCCATGACAGTCAAGTAACTTCCGGTGTAGCGTCCCCTCTACGTAGTGTCCCTAGTATAGGCTGCCATAGCAAACGAATTTGAAAAATAGTTGGGGTTAACCTCGCGAAAATTTATACCACCACTGTGGTGGTTGTTTAAATTTTCGCGAGGTTAACCCCAACTTTTTTTCTCTAGCTAACCCAATTATATATTTTTACCCGCTAGATGGCGCCATCGTGTGACGTAGTACTCCGATTATCCACTAGGGTATAATTATATTTTTACCCGCTAGATGGCGCTATCGTGTAGGGTAGTACTTCAATTATCCACTAGGGGACGCTACACCGGATGTGATGTCATACCGGAAGTCACTTGACTGTCATGGCGACCTCTGTGCTTCGGGTATTCCCGGAACTTTTTAGTGTCGGTAGGACTTAGAACTTTTTAGTGTTGGTAGTACTTATAACGTTTTAGCGACGGTACGACTTAGAACTTTTAGTGCTGGTAGTACTTAGAACTTTTAGTGTCGGTAGGACTCAGAACTTTTTAGTGACGGTACGACTTATAACTTTTTAGTGTTGGTAGGACTGATAACTTTTTAGTGCTGGTAGGACTTAGAACTTTTAGTGTCGGTAGGACTTAGAACTTTTTAGTGCTGGTAGGACTTAGAACTTTTAGTGTTGGTAGGACTTAGAACTTTTTAGTGTTGGTAGGACTCAGAACTTTTAGTGTTGGTAGTATTTAGAACTTTTTAGTGACGGTACGACTTAGAACTTTTAGTGACGGAACGACTTAGAACTTTTTAAGGTTGGTAGTACTTATTACTTTTTAGGGTTGGTAGGACTTAGAACTTTTTAGTGTCGGTAGGACTTAGAACTTTTTAGGGTCGGTAGTACTCAGAACTTTTAGTGTCGGTAGGACTTATAACTTTTTAGTGTCGGTAGGACTTAGAACTTTTTAGTGTTGGTAGGACTGATAACTTTTTAGTGCTGGTAGGACTTAGAACTTTTAGTGTCGGTAGTACTTAGAACTTTTAGTGTCGGTAGGACTCAGAACTTTTTAGTGACGGTACGACTTATAACTTTTTAGTGTTGGTAGGACTGATAACTTGTTAGTGCTGGTAGGACTTAGAACTTTTAGTGTTGGTAGTACTTAGAACTTTTTACTGACGGTAGGACTTAGAACTTTTTAGTGTTGGTAGTACTTATAACGTTTTAGTGTTAGTAGGACTTAGAACTTTTTAGTGACGGTAGGACTTAGAACTTTTTAGTGTCGGTAGTACTTATAACGTTTTAGTGTTAGTAGGACTTAGAACTTTTAGTGTTGGTAGTACTTAGAACTTTTTAGTGACGGTAGGACTTATAACGTTTTAGTGTTAGTAGGACTTAGAACTTTTAGTGTTGGTAGTACTTAGAACTTTTTAGTGACGGTAGGACTTAGAACTTTTTAGTGTTGGTAGTACTTATAACGTTTTAGTGTTGGTAGTACTTAGAACTTTTGAGTGACGGTAGGACTTAGAACTTTTTAGTGTTGGTAGTACTTAGAACTTTTTAGTGTCGGTAGGACTTATAACTTTTTAGTGTTGGTAGTACTTATAACATTTTAGTGTTGGTAGGACTTAGAACTTTTAGTGTTGGTAGTACTCAGAACTTTTTAGTGTCGGTAGGACTTATAACGTTTTAGTGTTGGTAGGACTTAGAACTTTTAGTGTTGGTAGTACTTAGAACTTGTTAGTGACGGTACGACTTATAACTTTTTAGTGTTGGTAGGACTTAGAACTTTTAGTGTTGGTAGTACTTAGAACTTGTTAGTGACGGTACGACTTAGAACTTTTTAGGGTCGGTAGTACTCAGAACTTTTTAGTGTCGGTAGGACTTAGAACTTTTAGTGTTGGTACTACTTAGAACTTTTTAGTGACGATACGACTTATAACTTTTTAGTGTCGGTAGGACTTATAACGTTTTAGTGTTGGTAGTACTTAGAACTTTTGAGTGACGGTAGGACTTAGAACTTTTTAGTGTTGGTAGTACTTAGAACTTGTTAGTGACGGTACGACTTAGAACTTTTTAGGGTCGGTAGTACTCAGAACTTTTTAGTGTCGGTAGGACTTAGAACTTTTAGTGTTGGTACTACTTAGAACTTTTTAGTGACGATACGACTTATAACTTTTTAGTGTCGGTAGGACTTATAACTTTTTAGTGTCGGTAGGACTTAGAACTTTTTAGTGTTGGTAGTACTTATAACTTTTTAGTGCTGGTAGGACTTAGAACTTTTTAGTGTCGGTAGGACTTAGAACTTTTTAGTGTTGAGACACACTTCCAGGAATACCCGAAGCATAGAGGCCGCCATGACAGTCAAGTAACTTCCGGTGTAGCGTCCCCTCTACGTAGTGTCCCTAGTATAGGCTGCCATAGCAAACGAATTTGAAAAATAGTTGGGGTTAACCTCGCGAAAATTTATACCACCACTGTGGTGGTTGTTGAAATTTTCGCGAGGTTAACCCCAACTTTTTTTCTCTAGCTAACCCAATTATATATTTTTACCCGCTAGATGGCGCCATCGTGTGACGTAGTACTCCGATTATCCACTAGGGTATAATTATATTTTTACCCGCTAGATGGCGCTATCGTGTAGGGTAGTACTTCAATTATCCACTAGGGGACGCTACACCGGATGTGATGTCATACCGGAAGTCACTTGACTGTCATGGCGACCTCTGTGCTTCGGGTATTCCCGGAACTTTTTAGTGTCGGTAGGACTTAGAACTTTTTAGTGTTGGTAGTACTTATAACGTTTTAGCGACGGTACGACTTAGAACTTTTAGTGCTGGTAGTACTTAGAACTTTTAGTGTCGGTAGGACTCAGAACTTTTTAGTGACGGTACGACTTATAACTTTTTAGTGTTGGTAGGACTGATAACTTTTTAGTGCTGGTAGGACTTAGAACTTTTAGTGTCGGTACGACTTAGAACTTTTTAGTGCTGGTAGGACTTAGAACTTTTAGTGTTGGTAGGACTTAGAACTTTTTAGTGTTGGTAGGACTCAGAACTTTTAGTGTTCGTAGTATTTAGAACTTTTTAGTGACGGTACGACTTAGAACTTTTAGTGACGGAACGACTTAGAACTTTTTAAGGTTGGTAGTACTTATTACTTTTTAGGGTTGGTAGGACTTAGAACTTTTTAGTATCGGTAGGACTTAGAACTTTTTAGGGTCGGTAGTACTCAGAACTTTTAGTGTCGGTAGGACTTATAACTTTTTAGTGTCGGTAGGACTTAGAACTTTTTAGTGTTGGTAGTACTTATAACGTTTTAGCGACGGTACGACTTAGAACTTTTAGTGCTGGCAGTACTTAGAACTTTTAGTGTCGGTAGGACTCAGAACTTTTTAGTGACGGTACGACTTATAACTTTTTAGTGTTGGTAGGACTTATAACTTTTTAGTGCTGGTAGGACTTAGAACTTTTAGTGTTGGTAGTATTTAGAACTTTGTAGTGACGGTACGACTTAGAACTTTTAGTGACGGAACGACTTAGTACTTTTTAGGGTTGGTAGTACTTAGAACTTTTTAGTGCTGGTAGGACTCAGAACTTTTTAGTGTCGGTAGGACTTAGAACTTTTTAGTGTTGGTAGGACTTATAACTTTTTAGTGCTGGTAGGACTTAGAACTTTTTAGTGTCGGTAGGACTTATAACTTTTTAGTGTTGGTAGTACTTATAACTTTTTAGTGCTGGTAGGACTTAGAACTTTTTAGTGTCGGTAGGAATTAGAACTTTTTAGTGTTGGTAGGACTTATAACTTTTTAGTGTTGGTAGTACTTATAACTTTTTAGTGCTGGTAGGACTTAGAACTTTTAGTGTTGGTAGGACTTAGAACTTTTTAGTGTTGGTAGGACTCAGAACTTTTAGTGTTGGTAGTATTTAGAACTTTTTAGTGACGGTACGACTTAGAACTTTTTAGTGTTGGTAGTACTTATAACTTTTTAGTGCTGGTAGGACTTAGAACTTTTTAGTGTCGGTAGGAATTAGAACTTTTTAGTGTTGCTAGGACTTATAACTTTTTAGTGCTGGTAGGACTTAGAACTTTTTAGTGCTGGTAGGACTCAGAACTTTTTAGTGTCGGTAGGACTTAGAACTTTTAGTGTTGGTAGTACTTAGAACTTGTTAGTGACGGTACGACTTAGAACTTTTTAGGGTCGGTAGTACTCAGAACTTTTTAGTGTCGGTAGGACTTAGAACTTTTAGTGTTGGTACTACTTAGAACTTTTTAGTGACGATACGACTTATAACTTTTTAGTGTCGGTAGGACTTATAACGTTTTAGTGTTGGTAGTACTTAGAACTTTTGAGTGACGGTAGGACTTAGAACTTTTTAGTGTTGGTAGTACTTAGAACTTTTTAGTGACGGTACGACTTAGAACTTTTTAGGGTCGGTAATACTCAGAACTTTTTAGTGTCGGTAGGACTTAGAACTTTTTAGTGTTGGTAGTACTTATAACATTTTAGTGTTGGTAGGACTTAGAACTTTTAGTGTTGGTAGTACTTAGAACTTTTTAGTGACGGTTCGACTTACAACTTTTTAGTGCTGGTAGGACTCAGAACTTTTTAGTGTCGGTAGGACTTATAACGTTTTAGTGTTGTTAGGACTTAGAACTTTTAGTGTTGGTAGTACTTAGAACTTGTTAGTGACGGTACGACTTAGAACTTTTTAGGGTCGGTAGTACTCAGAACTTTTTAGTGTCGGTAGGACTTAGAACTTTTAGTGTTGGTAGTACTTAGAACTTTTTAGTGACGGTACGACTTACAACTTTTTAGTGCTGGTAGGACTCAGAACTTTTTAGTGTCGGTAGGACTTATAACGTTTTAGTGTTGGTAGGACTTAGAACTTTTAGTGTTGGTAGTACTTAGAACTTGTTAGTGACGGTACGACTTATAACTTTTTAGTGTTGGTAGGACTTAGAACTTTTAGTGTTGGTAGTACTTAGAACTTGTTAGTGACGGTACGACTTAGAACTTTTTAGGGTCGGTAGTACTCAGAACTTTTTAGTGTCGGTAGGACTTAGAACTTTTAGTGTTGGTACTACTTATAACTTTTTAGTGACGATACGACTTATAACTTTTTAGTGTCGGTAGGACTTATAACGTTTTAGTGTTGGTAGTACTTAGAACTTTTGAGTGACGGTAGGACTTAGAACTTTTTAGTGTTGGTAGTACTTAGAACTTTTTAGTGTCGGTAGGACTTATAACTTTTTAGTGTTGGTAGTACTTATAACATTTTAGTGTTGGTAGGACTTAGAACTTTTAGTGTTGGTAGTACTTAGAACTTTTTAGTGACGGTACGACTTACAACTTTTTAGTGCTGGTAGGACTCAGAACTTTTTAGTGTCGGTAGGACTTATAACGTTTTAGTGTTGGTAGGACTTAGAACTTTTAGTGTTGGTAGTACTTAGAACTTGTTAGTGACGGTACGACTTATAACTTTTTAGTGTTGGTAGGACTTAGAACTTTTAGTGTTGGTAGTACTTAGAACTTGTTAGTGACGGTACGACTTAGAACTTTTTAGGGTCGGTAGTACTCAGAACTTTTTAGTGTCGGTAGGACTTAGAACTTTTAGTGTTGGTACTACTTAGAACTTTTTAGTGACGATACGACTTATAACTTTTTAGTGTCGGTAGGACTTATAACGTTTTAGTGTTGGTAGTACTTAGAACTTTTGAGTGACGGTAGGACTTAGAACTTTTTAGTGTTGGTAGTACTTAGAACTTTTTAGTGACGGTACGACTTAGAACTTTTTAGGGTCGGTAATACTCAGAACTTTTTAGTGTCGGTAGGACTTAGAACTTTTTAGTGTTGGTAGTACTTATAACATTTTAGTGTTGGTAGGACTTAGAACTTTTAGTGTTGGTAGTACTTAGAACTTTTTAGTGACGGTTCGACTTACAACTTTTTAGTGCTGGTAGGACTCAGAACTTTTTAGTGTCGGTAGGACTTATAACGTTTTAGTGTTGGTAGGACTTAGAACTTTTAGTGTTGGTAGTACTTAGAACTTGTTAGTGACGGTACGACTTAGAACTTTTTAGGGTCGGTAGTACTCAGAACTTTTTAGTGTCGGTAGGACTTAGAACTTTTAGTGTTGGTAGTACTTAGAACTTTTTAGTGACGGTACGACTTACAACTTTTTAGTGCTGGTAGGACTCAGAACTTTTTAGTGTCGGTAGGACTTATAACGTTTTAGTGTTGGTAGGACTTAGAACTTTTAGTGTTGGTAGTACTTAGAACTTGTTAGTGACGGTACGACTTATAACTTTTTAGTGTTGGTAGGACTTAGAACTTTTAGTGTTGGTAGTACTTAGAACTTGTTAGTGACGGTACGACTTAGAACTTTTTAGGGTCGGTAGTACTCAGAACTTTTTAGTGTCGGTAGGACTTAGAACTTTTAGTGTTGGTACTACTTATAACTTTTTAGTGACGATACGACTTATAACTTTTTAGTGTCGGTAGGACTTATAACGTTTTAGTGTTGGTAGTACTTAGAACTTTTGAGTGACGGTAGGACTTAGAACTTTTTAGTGTTGGTAGTACTTAGAACTTTTTAGTGTCGGTAGGACTTATAACGTTTTAGTGTTGGTAGTACTTAGAACTTTTGAGTGACGGTAGGACTTAGAACTTTTTAGTGTTGGTAGTACTTAGAACTTTTTAGTGTCGGTAGGACTTATAACTTTTTAGTGTTGGTAGTACTTATAACATTTTAGTGTTGGTAGGACTTAGAACTTTTAGTGTTGGTAGTACTTAGAACTTTTTAGTGACGGTACGACTTACAACTTTTTAGTGCTGGTAGGACTCAGAACTTTTTAGTGTCGGTAGGACTTATAACGTTTTAGTGTTGGTAGGACTTAGAACTTTTAGTGTTGGTAGTACTTAGAACTTGTTAGTGACGGTACGACTTATAACTTTTTAGTGTTGGTAGGACTTAGAACTTTTAGTGTTGGTAGTACTTAGAACTTGTTAGTGACGGTACGACTTAGAACTTTTTAGGGTCGGTAGTACTCAGAACTTTTTAGTGTCGGTAGGACTTAGAACTTTTAGTGTTGGTACTACTTAGAACTTTTTAGTGACGATACGACTTATAACTTTTTAGTGTCGGTAGGACTTATAACGTTTTAGAGTTGGTAGTACTTAGAACTTTTGAGTGACGGTAGGACTTAGAACTTTTTAGTGTTGGTAGTACTTAGAACTTTTTAGTGACGGTACGACTTAGAACTTTTTAGGGTCGGTAATACTCAGAACTTTTTAGTGTCGGTAGGACTTAGAACTTTTTAGTGTTGGTAGTACTTATAACATTTTAGTGTTGGTAGGACTTAGAACTTTTAGTGTTGGTAGTACTTAGAACTTTTTAGTGACGGTTCGACTTACAACTTTTTAGTGCTGGTAGGACTCAGAACTTTTTAGTGTCGGTAGGACTTATAACGTTTTAGTGTTGGTAGGACTTAGAACTTTTAGTGTTGGTAGTACTTAGAACTTGTTAGTGACGGTACGACTTAGAACTTTTTAGGGTCGGTAGTACTCAGAACTTTTTAGTGTCGGTAGGACTTAGAACTTTTAGTGTTGGTAGTACTTAGAACTTTTTAGTGACGGTACGACTTACAACTTTTTAGTGCTGGTAGGACTCAGAACTTTTTAGTGTCGGTAGGACTTATAACGTTTTAGTGTTGGTAGGACTTAGAACTTTTAGTGTTGGTAGTACTTAGAACTTGTTAGTGACGGTACGACTTATAACTTTTTAGTGTTGGTAGGACTTAGAACTTTTAGTGTTGGTAGTACTTAGAACTTGTTAGTGACGGTACGACTTAGAACTTTTTAGGGTCGGTAGTACTCAGAACTTTTTAGTGTCGGTAGGACTTAGAACTTTTAGTGTTGGTACTACTTATAACTTTTTAGTGACGATACGACTTATAACTTTTTAGTGTCGGTAGGACTTATAACGTTTTAGTGTTGGTAGTACTTAGAACTTTTGAGTGACGGTAGGACTTAGAACTTTTTAGTGTTGGTAGTACTTAGAACTTTTTAGTGTCGGTAGGACTTATAACTTTTTAGTGTTGGTAGTACTTATAACATTTTAGTGTTGGTAGGACTTAGAACTTTTAGTGTTGGTAGTACTTAGAACTTTTTAGTGACGGTACGACTTAGAACTTTTTAGGGTCGGTAATACTCAGAACTTTTTAGTGTCGGTAGGACTTAGAACTTTTTAGTGTTGGTAGTACTTATAACATTTTAGTGTTGGTAGGACTTAGAACTTTTAGTGTTGGTAGTACTTAGAACTTTTTAGTGACGGTACGACTTAGAACTTTTTAGGGTCGGTAATACTCAGAACTTTTTAGTGTCGGTAGGACTTAGAACTTTTTAGTGTTGGTAGTACTTATAACATTTTAGTGTTGGTAGGACTTAGAACTTTTAGTGTTGGTAGTACTTAGAACTTTTTAGTGACGGTTCGACTTACAACTTTTTAGTGCTGGTAGGACTCAGAACTTTTTAGTGTCGGTAGGACTTATAACGTTTTAGTGTTGGTAGGACTTAGAACTTTTAGTGTTGGTAGTACTTAGAACTTGTTAGTGACGGTACGACTTAGAACTTTTTAGGGTCGGTAGTTCTCAGAACTTTTTAGTGTCGGTAGGACTTAGAACTTTTAGTGTTGGTAGTACTTAGAACTTTTTAGTGACGGTACGACTTACAACTTTTTAGTGCTGGTAGGACTCAGAACTTTTTAGTGTCGGTAGGACTTATAACGTTTTAGTGTTGGTAGGATTTATAACTTTTAGTGTTGGTAGTACTTAGAACTTGTTAGTGACGGTACGACTTATAACTTTTTAGTGTTGGTAGGACTTAGAACTTTTAGTGTTGGTAGTACTTAGAACTTGTTAGTGACGGTACGACTTAGAACTTTTTAGGGTCGGTAGTACTCAGAACTTTTTAGTGTCGGTAGGACTTAGAACTTTTAGTGTTGGTACTACTTAGAACTTTTTAGTGACGATACGACTTATAACTTTTTAGTGTCGGTAGGACTTATAACGTTTTAGTGTTGGTAGTACTTAGAACTTTTGAGTGACGGTAGGACTTAGAACTTTTTAGTGTTGGTAGTACTTAGAACTTTTTAGTGTCGGTAGGACTTATAACTTTTTAGTGTTGGTAGTACTTATAACATTTTAGTGTTGGTAGGACTTAGAACTTTTAGTGTTGGTAGTACTTAGAACTTTTTAGTGACGGTACGACTTACAACTTTTTAGTGCTGGTAGGACTCAGAACTTTTTAGTGTCGGTAGGACTTATAACGTTTTAGTGTTGGTAGGACTTAGAACTTTTAGTGTTGGTAGTACTTAGAACTTGTTAGTGACGGTACGACTTATAACTTTTTAGTGTTGGTAGGACTTAGAACTTTTAGTGTTGGTAGTACTTAGAACTTGTTAGTGACGGTACGACTTAGAACTTTTTAGGGTCGGTAGTACTCAGAACTTTTTAGTGTCGGTAGGACTTAGAACTTTTAGTGTTGGTACTACTTAGAACTTTTTAGTGACGATACGACTTATAACTTTTTAGTGTCGGTAGGACTTATAACGTTTTAGTGTTGGTAGTACTTAGAACTTTTGAGTGACGGTAGGACTTAGAACTTTTTAGTGTTGGTAGTACTTAGAACTTTTTAGTGACGGTACGACTTAGAACTTTTTAGGGTCGGTAATACTCAGAACTTTTTAGTGTCGGTAGGACTTAGAACTTTTTAGTGTTGGTAGTACTTATAACATTTTAGTGTTGGTAGGACTTAGAACTTTTAGTGTTGGTAGTACTTAGAACTTTTTAGTGACGGTTCGACTTACAACTTTTTAGTGCTGGTAGGACTCAGAACTTTTTAGTGTCGGTAGGACTTATAACGTTTTAGTGTTGGTAGGACTTAGAACTTTTAGTGTTGGTAGTACTTAGAACTTGTTAGTGACGGTACGACTTAGAACTTTTTAGGGTCGGTAGTACTCAGAACTTTTTAGTGTCGGTAGGACTTAGAACTTTTAGTGTTGGTAGTACTTAGAACTTTTTAGTGACGGTACGACTTACAACTTTTTAGTGCTGGTAGGACTCAGAACTTTTTAGTGTCGGTAGGACTTATAACGTTTTAGTGTTGGTAGGACTTAGAACTTTTAGTGTTGGTAGTACTTAGAACTTGTTAGTGACGGTACGACTTATAACTTTTTAGTGTTGGTAGGACTTAGAACTTTTAGTGTTGGTAGTACTTAGAACTTGTTAGTGACGGTACGACTTAGAACTTTTTAGGGTCGGTAGTACTCAGAACTTTTTAGTGTCGGTAGGACTTAGAACTTTTAGTGTTGGTACTACTTATAACTTTTTAGTGACGATACGACTTATAACTTTTTAGTGTCGGTAGGACTTATAACGTTTTAGTGTTGGTAGTACTTAGAACTTTTGAGTGACGGTAGGACTTAGAACTTTTTAGTGTTGGTAGTACTTAGAACTTTTTAGTGTCGGTAGGACTTATAACTTTTTAGTGTTGGTAGTACTTATAACATTTTAGTGTTGGTAGGACTTAGAACTTTTAGTGTTGGTAGTACTTAGAACTTTTTAGTGACGGTACGACTTAGAACTTTTTAGGGTCGGTAATACTCAGAACTTTTTAGTGTCGGTAGGACTTAGAACTTTTTAGTGTTGGTAGTACTTATAACATTTTAGTGTTGGTAGGACTTAGAACTTTTAGTGTTGGTAGTACTTAGAACTTTTTAGTGACGGTTCGACTTACAACTTTTTAGTGCTGGTAGGACTCAGAACTTTTTAGTGTCGGTAGGACTTATAACGTTTTAGTGTTGGTAGGACTTAGAACTTTTAGTGTTGGTAGTACTTAGAACTTGTTAGTGACGGTACGACTTAGAACTTTTTAGGGTCGGTAGTACTCAGAACTTTTTAGTGTCGGTAGGACTTAGAACTTTTTAGTGTTGGTAGTACTTATAACGTTTTAGCGACGGTACGACTTAGAACTTTTAGTGTTGGTAGGACTTAGAACTTTTAGTGTTGGTAGTACTTAGAACTTGTTAGTGACGGTACGACTTATAACTTTTTAGTGTTGGTAGGACTTAGAACTTTTAGTGTTGGTAGTACTTAGAACTTGTTAGTGACGGTACGACTTAGAACTTTTTAGGGTCGGTAGTACTCAGAACTTTTTAGTGTCGGTAGGACTTAGAACTTTTAGTGTTGGTACTACTTAGAACTTTTTAGTGACGATACGACTTATAACTTTTTAGTGTCGGTAGGACTTATAACGTTTTAGTGTTGGTAGTACTTAGAACTTTTGAGTGACGGTAGGACTTAGAACTTTTTAGTGTTGGTAGTACTTAGAACTTTTTAGTGACGGTACGACTTAGAACTTTTTAGGGTCGGTAATACTCAGAACTTTTTAGTGTCGGTAGGCCTTAGAACTTTTTAGTGTTGGTAGTACTTATAACATTTTAGTGTTGGTAGGACTTAGAACTTTTAGTGTTGGTAGTACTTAGAACTTTTTAGTGACGGTTCGACTTACAACTTTTTAGTGCTGGTAGGACTCAGAACTTTTTAGTGTCGGTAGGACTTATAACGTTTTAGTGTTGGTAGGACTTAGAACTTTTAGTGTTGGTAGTACTTAGAACTTGTTAGTGACGGTACGACTTAGAACTTTTTAGGGTCGGTAGTACTCAGAACTTTTTAGTGTCGGTAGGACTTAGAACTTTTAGTGTTGGTACTACTTAGAACTTTTTAGTGACGATACGACTTATAACTTTTTAGTGTCGGTACGACTTATAACTTTTTAGTGTTGGTAGGACTTAGAACTTTTAGTGTTGGTACTACTTATAACTTTTTAGTGACGATACGACTTATAACTTTTTAGTGTCGGTAGGACTTATAACGTTTTAGTGTTGGTAGTACTTAGAACTTTTGAGTGACGGTAGGACTTAGAACTTTTTAGTGTTGGTAGTACTTAGAACTTTTTAGTGACGGTACGACTTAGAACTTTTTAGGGTCGGTAATACTCAGAACTTTTTAGTGTCGGTAGGACTTAGAACTTTTTAGTGTTGGTAGTACTTATAACATTTTAGTGTTGGTAGGACTTAGAACTTTTAGTGTTGGTAGTACTTAGAACTTTTTAGTGACGGTTCGACTTACAACTTTTTAGTGCTGGTAGGACTCAGAACTTTTTAGTGTCGGTAGGACTTATAACGTTTTAGTGTTGGTAGGACTTAGAACTTTTAGTGTTGGTAGTACTTAGAACTTGTTAGTGACGGTACGACTTAGAACTTTTTAGGGTCGGTAGTACTCAGAACTTTTTAGTGTCGGTAGGACTTAGAACTTTTAGTGTTGGTAGTACTTAGAACTTTTTAGTGACGGTACGACTTACAACTTTTTAGTGCTGGTAGGACTCAGAACTTTTTAGTGTCGGTAGGACTTATAACGTTTTAGTGTTGGTAGGACTTAGAACTTTTAGTGTTGGTAGTACTTAGAACTTGTTAGTGACGGTACGACTTATAACTTTTTAGTGTTGGTAGGACTTAGAACTTTTAGTGTTGGTAGTACTTAGAACTTGTTAGTGACGGTACGACTTAGAACTTTTTAGGGTCGGTAGTACTCAGAACTTTTTAGTGTCGGTAGGACTTAGAACTTTTAGTGTTGGTACTACTTATAACTTTTTAGTGACGATACGACTTATAACTTTTTAGTGTCGGTAGGACTTATAACGTTTTAGTGTTGGTAGTACTTAGAACTTTTGAGTGACGGTAGGACTTAGAACTTTTTAGTGTTGGTAGTACTTAGAACTTTTTAGTGTCGGTAGGACTTATAACTTTTTAGTGTTGGTAGTACTTATAACATTTTAGTGTTGGTAGGACTTAGAACTTTTAGTGTTGGTAGTACTTAGAACTTTTTAGTGACGGTACGACTTAGAACTTTTTAGGGTCGGTAATACTCAGAACTTTTTAGTGTCGGTAGGACTTAGAACTTTTTAGTGTTGGTAGTACTTATAACATTTTAGTGTTGGTAGGACTTAGAACTTTTAGTGTTGGTAGTACTTAGAACTTTTTAGTGACGGTTCGACTTACAACTTTTTAGTGCTGGTAGGACTCAGAACTTTTTAGTGTCGGTAGGACTTATAACGTTTTAGTGTTGGTAGGACTTAGAACTTTTAGTGTTGGTAGTACTTAGAACTTGTTAGTGACGGTACGACTTAGAACTTTTTAGGGTCGGTAGTACTCAGAACTTTTTAGTGTCGGTAGGACTTAGAACTTTTAGTGTTGGTAGTACTTAGAACTTTTTAGTGACGGTACGACTTACAACTTTTTAGTGCTGGTAGGACTCAGAACTTTTTAGTGTCGGTAGGACTTATAACGTTTTAGTGTTGGTAGGATTTAGAACTTTTAGTGTTGGTAGTACTTAGAACTTGTTAGTGACGGTACGACTTATAACTTTTTAGTGTTGGTAGGACTTAGAACTTTTAGTGTTGGTAGTACTTAGAACTTGTTAGTGACGGTACGACTTAGAACTTTTTAGGGTCGGTAGTACTCAGAACTTTTTAGTGTCGGTAGGACTTAGAACTTTTAGTGTTGGTACTACTTAGAACTTTTTAGTGACGATACGACTTATAACTTTTTAGTGTCGGTAGGACTTATAACGTTTTAGTGTTGGTAGTACTTAGAACTTTTGAGTGACGGTAGGACTTAGAACTTTTTAGTGTTGGTAGTACTTAGAACTTTTTAGTGTCGGTAGGACTTATAACTTTTTAGTGTTGGTAGTACTTATAACATTTTAGTGTTGGTAGGACTTAGAACTTTTAGTGTTGGTAGTACTTAGAACTTTTTAGTGACGGTACGACTTACAACTTTTTAGTGCTGGTAGGACTCAGAACTTTTTAGTGTCGGTAGGACTTATAACGTTTTAGTGTTGGTAGGACTTAGAACTTTTAGTGTTGGTAGTACTTAGAACTTGTTAGTGACGGTACGACTTATAACTTTTTAGTGTTGGTAGGACTTAGAACTTTTAGTGTTGGTAGTACTTAGAACTTGTTAGTGACGGTACGACTTAGAACTTTTTAGGGTCGGTAGTACTCAGAACTTTTTAGTGTCGGTAGGACTTAGAACTTTTAGTGTTGGTACTACTTAGAACTTTTTAGTGACGATACGACTTATAACTTTTTAGTGTCGGTAGGACTTATAACGTTTTAGTGTTGGTAGTACTTAGAACTTTTGAGTGACGGTAGGACTTAGAACTTTTTAGTGTTGGTAGTACTTAGAACTTTTTAGTGACGGTACGACTTAGAACTTTTTAGGGTCGGTAATACTCAGAACTTTTTAGTGTCGGTAGGACTTAGAACTTTTTAGTGTTGGTAGTACTTATAACATTTTAGTGTTGGTAGGACTTAGAACTTTTAGTGTTGGTAGTACTTAGAACTTTTTAGTGACGGTTCGACTTACAACTTTTTAGTGCTGGTAGGACTCAGAACTTTTTAGTGTCGGTAGGACTTATAACGTTTTAGTGTTGGTAGGACTTAGAACTTTTAGTGTTGGTAGTACTTAGAACTTGTTAGTGACGGTACGACTTAGAACTTTTTAGGGTCGGTAGTACTCAGAACTTTTTAGTGTCGGTAGGACTTAGAACTTTTAGTGTTGGTAGTACTTAGAACTTTTTAGTGACGGTACGACTTACAACTTTTTAGTGCTGGTAGGACTCAGAACTTTTTAGTGTCGGTAGGACTTATAACGTTTTAGTGTTGGTAGGACTTAGAACTTTTAGTGTTGGTAGTACTTAGAACTTGTTAGTGACGGTACGACTTATAACTTTTTAGTGTTGGTAGGACTTAGAACTTTTAGTGTTGGTAGTACTTAGAACTTGTTAGTGACGGTACGACTTAGAACTTTTTAGGGTCGGTAGTACTCAGAACGTTTTAGTGTCGGTAGGACTTAGAACTTTTAGTGTTGGTAGTACTTAGAACTTTTTAGTGACGGTACGACTTACAACTTTTTAGTGCTGGTAGGACTCAGAACTTTTTAGTGTCGGTAGGACTTATAACGTTTTAGTGTTGGTAGGATTTATAACTTTTAGTGTTGGTAGTACTTAGAACTTGTTAGTGACGGTACGACTTATAACTTTTTAGTGTTGGTAGGACTTAGAACTTTTAGTGTTGGTAGTACTTAGAACTTGTTAGTGACGGTACGACTTAGAACTTTTTAGGGTCGGTAGTACTCAGAACTTTTTAGTGTCGGTAGGACTTAGAACTTTTAGTGTTGGTACTACTTAGAACTTTTTAGTGACGATACGACTTATAACTTTTTAGTGTCGGTAGGACTTATAACGTTTTAGTGTTGGTAGTACTTAGAACTTTTGAGTGACGGTAGGACTTAGAACTTTTTAGTGTTGGTAGTACTTAGAACTTTTTAGTGTCGGTAGGACTTATAACTTTTTAGTGTTGGTAGTACTTATAACATTTTAGTGTTGGTAGGACTTAGAACTTTTAGTGTTGGTAGTACTTAGAACTTTTTAGTGACGGTACGACTTACAACTTTTTAGTGCTGGTAGGACTCAGAACTTTTTAGTGTCGGTAGGACTTATAACGTTTTAGTGTTGGTAGGACTTAGAACTTTTAGTGTTGGTAGTACTTAGAACTTGTTAGTGACGGTACGACTTATAACTTTTTAGTGTTGGTAGGACTTAGAACTTTTAGTGTTGGTAGTACTTAGAACTTGTTAGTGACGGTACGACTTAGAACTTTTTAGGGTCGGTAGTACTCAGAACTTTTTAGTGTCGGTAGGACTTAGAACTTTTAGTGTTGGTACTACTTAGAACTTTTTAGTGACGATACGACTTATAACTTTTTAGTGTCGGTAGGACTTATAACGTTTTAGTGTTGGTAGTACTTAGAACTTTTGAGTGACGGTAGGACTTAGAACTTTTTAGTGTTGGTAGTACTTAGAACTTTTTAGTGTCGGTAGGACTTATAACTTTTTAGTGTTGGTAGTACTTATAACATTTTAGTGTTGGTAGGACTTAGAACTTTTAGTGTTGGTAGTACTTAGAACTTTTTAGTGACGGTACGACTTAGAACTTTTTAGGGTCGGTAATACTCAGAACTTTTTAGTGTCGGTAGGACTTAGAACTTTTTAGTGTTGGTAGTACTTATAACATTTTAGTGTTGGTAGTACTTAGAACTTTTTAGTGACGGTACGACTTAGAACTTTTTAGGGTCGGTAATACTCAGAACTTTTTAGTGTCGGTAGGACTTAGAACTTTTTAGTGTTGGTAGTACTTATAACATTTTAGTGTTGGTAGGACTTAGAACTTTTAGTGTTGGTAGTACTTAGAACTTTTTAGTGACGGTTCGACTTACAACTTTTTAGTGCTGGTAGGACTCAGAACTTTTTAGTGTCGGTAGGACTTATAACGTTTTAGTGTTGGTAGGACTTAGAACTTTTAGTGTTGGTAGTACTTAGAACTTGTTAGTGACGGTACGACTTAGAACTTTTTAGGGTCGGTAGTACTCAGAACTTTTTAGTGTCGGTAGGACTTAGAACTTTTAGTGTTGGTAGTACTTAGAACTTTTTAGTGACGGTACGACTTACAACTTTTTAGTGCTGGTAGGACTCAGAACTTTTTAGTGTCGGTAGGACTTATAACGTTTTAGTGTTGGTAGGACTTAGAACTTTTAGTGTTGGTAGTACTTAGAACTTGTTAGTGACGGTACGACTTATAACTTTTTAGTGTTGGTAGGACTTAGAACTTTTAGTGTTGGTAGTACTTAGAACTTGTTAGTGACGGTACGACTTAGAACTTTTTAGGGTCGGTAGTACTCAGAACGTTTTAGTGTCGGTAGGACTTAGAACTTTTAGTGTTGGTAGTACTTAGAACTTTTTAGTGACGGTACGACTTACAACTTTTTAGTGCTGGTAGGACTCAGAACTTTTTAGTGTCGGTAGGACTTATAACGTTTTAGTGTTGGTAGGATTTATAACTTTTAGTGTTGGTAGTACTTAGAACTTGTTAGTGACGGTACGACTTATAACTTTTTAGTGTTGGTAGGACTTAGAACTTTTAGTGTTGGTAGTACTTAGAACTTGTTAGTGACGGTACGACTTAGAACTTTTTAGGGTCGGTAGTACTCAGAACTTTTTAGTGTCGGTAGGACTTAGAACTTTTAGTGTTGGTACTACTTAGAACTTTTTAGTGACGATACGACTTATAACTTTTTAGTGTCGGTAGGACTTATAACGTTTTAGTGTTGGTAGTACTTAGAACTTTTGAGTGACGGTAGGACTTAGAACTTTTTAGTGTTGGTAGTACTTAGAACTTTTTAGTGTCGGTAGGACTTATAACTTTTTAGTGTTGGTAGTACTTATAACATTTTAGTGTTGGTAGGACTTAGAACTTTTAGTGTTGGTAGTACTTAGAACTTTTTAGTGACGGTACGACTTACAACTTTTTAGTGCTGGTAGGACTCAGAACTTTTTAGTGTCGGTAGGACTTATAACGTTTTAGTGTTGGTAGGACTTAGAACTTTTAGTGTTGGTAGTACTTAGAACTTGTTAGTGACGGTACGACTTATAACTTTTTAGTGTTGGTAGGACTTAGAACTTTTAGTGTTGGTAGTACTTAGAACTTGTTAGTGACGGTACGACTTAGAACTTTTTAGGGTCGGTAGTACTCAGAACTTTTTAGTGTCGGTAGGACTTAGAACTTTTAGTGTTGGTACTACTTAGAACTTTTTAGTGACGATACGACTTATAACTTTTTAGTGTCGGTAGGACTTATAACGTTTTAGTGTTGGTAGTACTTAGAACTTTTGAGTGACGGTAGGACTTAGAACTTTTTAGTGTTGGTAGTACTTAGAACATTTTAGTGTCGGTAGGACTTATAACTTTTTAGTGTTGGTAGTACTTATAACATTTTAGTGTTGGTAGGACTTAGAACTTTTAGTGTTGGTAGTACTTAGAACTTTTTAGTGACGGTACGACTTAGAACTTTTTAGGGTCGGTAATACTCAGAACTTTTTAGTGTCGGTAGGACTTAGAACTTTTTAGTGTTGGTAGTACTTATAACATTTTAGTGTTGGTAGGACTTAGAACTTTTAGTGTTGGTAGTACTTAGAACTTTTTAGTGACGGTACGACTTAGAACTTTTTAGGGTCGGTAATACTCAGAACTTTTTAGTGTCGGTAGGACTTAGAACTTTTTAGTGTTGGTAGTACTTATAACATTTTAGTGTTGGTAGGACTTAGAACTTTTAGTGTTGGTAGTACTTAGAACTTTTTAGTGACGGTTCGACTTACAACTTTTTAGTGCTGGTAGGACTCAGAACTTTTTAGTGTCGGTAGGACTTATAACGTTTTAGTGTTGGTAGGACTTAGAACTTTTAGTGTTGGTAGTACTTAGAACTTGTTAGTGACGGTACGACTTAGAACTTTTTAGGGTCGGTAGTTCTCAGAACTTTTTAGTGTCGGTAGGACTTAGAACTTTTAGTGTTGGTAGTACTTAGAACTTTTTAGTGACGGTACGACTTACAACTTTTTAGTGCTGGTAGGACTCAGAACTTTTTAGTGTCGGTAGGACTTATAACGTTTTAGTGTTGGTAGGATTTATAACTTTTAGTGTTGGTAGTACTTAGAACTTGTTAGTGACGGTACGACTTATAACTTTTTAGTGTTGGTAGGACTTAGAACTTTTAGTGTTGGTAGTACTTAGAACTTGTTAGTGACGGTACGACTTAGAACTTTTTAGGGTCGGTAGTACTCAGAACTTTTTAGTGTCGGTAGGACTTAGAACTTTTAGTGTTGGTACTACTTAGAACTTTTTAGTGACGATACGACTTATAACTTTTTAGTGTCGGTAGGACTTATAACGTTTTAGTGTTGGTAGTACTTAGAACTTTTGAGTGACGGTAGGACTTAGAACTTTTTAGTGTTGGTAGTACTTAGAACTTTTTAGTGTCGGTAGGACTTATAACTTTTTAGTGTTGGTAGTACTTATAACATTTTAGTGTTGGTAGGACTTAGAACTTTTAGTGTTGGTAGTACTTAGAACTTTTTAGTGACGGTACGACTTACAACTTTTTAGTGCTGGTAGGACTCAGAACTTTTTAGTGTCGGTAGGACTTATAACGTTTTAGTGTTGGTAGGACTTAGAACTTTTAGTGTTGGTAGTACTTAGAACTTGTTAGTGACGGTACGACTTATAACTTTTTAGTGTTGGTAGGACTTAGAACTTTTAGTGTTGGTAGTACTTAGAACTTGTTAGTGACGGTACGACTTAGAACTTTTTAGGGTCGGTAGTACTCAGAACTTTTTAGTGTCGGTAGGACTTAGAACTTTTAGTGTTGGTACTACTTAGAACTTTTTAGTGACGATACGACTTATAACTTTTTAGTGTCGGTAGGACTTATAACGTTTTAGTGTTGGTAGTACTTAGAACTTTTGAGTGACGGTAGGACTTAGAACTTTTTAGTGTTGGTAGTACTTAGAACTTTTTAGTGTCGGTAGGACTTATAACTTTTTAGTGTTGGTAGTACTTATAACATTTTAGTGTTGGTAGGACTTAGAACTTTTAGTGTTGGTAGTACTTAGAACTTTTTAGTGACGGTACGACTTACAACTTTTTAGTGCTGGTAGGACTCAGAACTTTTTAGTGTCGGTAGGACTTATAACGTTTTAGTGTTGGTAGGACTTAGAACTTTTAGTGTTGGTAGTACTTAGAACTTGTTAGTGACGGTACGACTTAGAACTTTTTAGGGTCGGTAGTTCTCAGAACTTTTTAGTGTCGGTAGGACTTAGAACTTTTAGTGTTGGTAGTACTTAGAACTTTTTAGTGACGGTACGACTTACAACTTTTTAGTGCTGGTAGGACTCAGAACTTTTTAGTGTCGGTAGGACTTATAACGTTTTAGTGTTGGTAGGATTTAGAACTTTTAGTGTTGGTAGTACTTAGAACTTGTTAGTGACGGTACGACTTATAACTTTTTAGTGTTGGTAGGACTTAGAACTTTTAGTGTTGGTAGTACTTAGAACTTGTTAGTGACGGTACGACTTAGAACTTTTTAGGGTCGGTAGTACTCAGAACTTTTTAGTGTCGGTAGGACTTAGAACTTTTAGTGTTGGTACTACTTAGAACTTTTTAGTGACGATACGACTTATAACTTTTTAGTGTCGGTAGGACTTATAACGTTTTAGTGTTGGTAGTACTTAGAACTTTTGAGTGACGGTAGGACTTAGAACTTTTTAGTGTTGGTAGTACTTAGAACATTTTAGTGTCGGTAGGACTTATAACTTTTTAGTGTTGGTAGTACTTATAACATTTTAGTGTTGGTAGGACTTAGAACTTTTAGTGTTGGTAGTACTTAGAACTTTTTAGTGACGGTACGACTTAGAACTTTTTAGGGTCGGTAATACTCAGAACTTTTTAGTGTCGGTAGGACTTAGAACTTTTTAGTGTTGGTAGTACTTATAACATTTTAGTGTTGGTAGGACTTAGAACTTTTAGTGTTGGTAGTACTTAGAACTTTTTAGTGACGGTACGACTTAGAACTTTTTAGGGTCGGTAATACTCAGAACTTTTTAGTGTCGGTAGGACTTAGAACTTTTTAGTGTTGGTAGTACTTATAACATTTTAGTGTTGGTAGGACTTAGAACTTTTAGTGTTGGTAGTACTTAGAACTTTTTAGTGACGGTTCGACTTACAACTTTTTAGTGCTGGTAGGACTCAGAACTTTTTAGTGTCGGTAGGACTTATAACGTTTTAGTGTTGGTAGGACTTAGAACTTTTAGTGTTGGTAGTACTTAGAACTTGTTAGTGACGGTACGACTTAGAACTTTTTAGGGTCGGTAGTTCTCAGAACTTTTTAGTGTCGGTAGGACTTAGAACTTTTAGTGTTGGTAGTACTTAGAACTTTTTAGTGACGGTACGACTTACAACTTTTTAGTGCTGGTAGGACTCAGAACTTTTTAGTGTCGGTAGGACTTATAACGTTTTAGTGTTGGTAGGATTTATAACTTTTAGTGTTGGTAGTACTTAGAACTTGTTAGTGACGGTACGACTTATAACTTTTTAGTGTTGGTAGGACTTAGAACTTTTAGTGTTGGTAGTACTTAGAACTTGTTAGTGACGGTACGACTTAGAACTTTTTAGGGTCGGTAGTACTCAGAACTTTTTAGTGTCGGTAGGACTTAGAACTTTTAGTGTTGGTACTACTTAGAACTTTTTAGTGACGATACGACTTATAACTTTTTAGTGTCGGTAGGACTTATAACGTTTTAGTGTTGGTAGTACTTAGAACTTTTGAGTGACGGTAGGACTTAGAACTTTTTAGTGTTGGTAGTACTTAGAACTTTTTAGTGTCGGTAGGACTTATAACTTTTTAGTGTTGGTAGTACTTATAACATTTTAGTGTTGGTAGGACTTAGAACTTTTAGTGTTGGTAGTACTTAGAACTTTTTAGTGACGGTACGACTTACAACTTTTTAGTGCTGGTAGGACTCAGAACTTTTTAGTGTCGGTAGGACTTATAACGTTTTAGTGTTGGTAGGACTTAGAACTTTTAGTGTTGGTAGTACTTAGAACTTGTTAGTGACGGTACGACTTATAACTTTTTAGTGTTGGTAGGACTTAGAACTTTTAGTGTTGGTAGTACTTAGAACTTGTTAGTGACGGTACGACTTAGAACTTTTTAGGGTCGGTAGTACTCAGAACTTTTTAGTGTCGGTAGGACTTAGAACTTTTAGTGTTGGTACTACTTAGAACTTTTTAGTGACGATACGACTTATAACTTTTTAGTGTCGGTAGGACTTATAACGTTTTAGTGTTGGTAGTACTTAGAACTTTTGAGTGACGGTAGGACTTAGAACTTTTTAGTGTTGGTAGTACTTAGAACTTTTTAGTGTCGGTAGGACTTATAACTTTTTAGTGTTGGTAGTACTTATAACATTTTAGTGTTGGTAGGACTTAGAACTTTTAGTGTTGGTAGTACTTAGAACTTTTTAGTGACGGTACGACTTACAACTTTTTAGTGCTGGTAGGACTCAGAACTTTTTAGTGTCGGTAGGACTTATAACGTTTTAGTGTTGGTAGGACTTAGAACTTTTAGTGTTGGTAGTACTTAGAACTTGTTAGTGACGGTACGACTTAGAACTTTTTAGGGTCGGTAGTTCTCAGAACTTTTTAGTGTCGGTAGGACTTAGAACTTTTAGTGTTGGTAGTACTTAGAACTTTTTAGTGACGGTACGACTTACAACTTTTTAGTGCTGGTAGGACTCAGAACTTTTTAGTGTCGGTAGGACTTATAACGTTTTAGTGTTGGTAGGATTTAGAACTTTTAGTGTTGGTAGTACTTAGAACTTGTTAGTGACGGTACGACTTATAACTTTTTAGTGTTGGTAGGACTTAGAACTTTTAGTGTTGGTAGTACTTAGAACTTGTTAGTGACGGTACGACTTAGAACTTTTTAGGGTCGGTAGTACTCAGAACTTTTTAGTGTCGGTAGGACTTAGAACTTTTAGTGTTGGTACTACTTAGAACTTTTTAGTGACGATACGACTTATAACTTTTTAGTGTCGGTAGGACTTATAACGTTTTAGTGTTGGTAGTACTTAGAACTTTTGAGTGACGGTAGGACTTAGAACTTTTTAGTGTTGGTAGTACTTAGAACTTTTTAGTGTCGGTAGGACTTATAACTTTTTAGTGTTGGTAGTACTTATAACATTTTAGTGTTGGTAGGACTTAGAACTTTTAGTGTTGGTAGTACTTAGAACTTTTTAGTGACGGTACGACTTACAACTTTTTAGTGCTGGTAGGACTCAGAACTTTTTAGTGTCGGTAGGACTTATAACGTTTTAGTGTTGGTAGGACTTAGAACTTTTAGTGTTGGTAGTACTTAGAACTTGTTAGTGACGGTACGACTTATAACTTTTTAGTGTTGGTAGGACTTAGAACTTTTAGTGTTGGTAGTACTTAGAACTTGTTAGTGACGGTACGACTTAGAACTTTTTAGGGTCGGTAGTACTCAGAACTTTTTAGTGTCGGTAGGACTTAGAACTTTTAGTGTTGGTACTACTTAGAACTTTTTAGTGACGATACGACTTATAACTTTTTAGTGTCGGTAGGACTTATAACGTTTTAGAGTTGGTAGTACTTAGAACTTTTGAGTGACGGTAGGACTTAGAACTTTTTAGTGTTGGTAGTACTTAGAACTTTTTAGTGACGGTACGACTTAGAACTTTTTAGGGTCGGTAATACTCAGAACTTTTTAGTGTCGGTAGGACTTAGAACTTTTTAGTGTTGGTAGTACTTATAACATTTTAGTGTTGGTAGGACTTAGAACTTTTAGTGTTGGTAGTACTTAGAACTTTTTAGTGACGGTTCGACTTACAACTTTTTAGTGCTGGTAGGACTCAGAACTTTTTAGTGTCGGTAGGACTTATAACGTTTTAGTGTTGGTAGGACTTAGAACTTTTAGTGTTGGTAGTACTTAGAACTTGTTAGTGACGGTACGACTTAGAACTTTTTAGGGTCGGTAGTACTCAGAACTTTTTAGTGTCGGTAGGACTTAGAACTTTTAGTGTTGGTAGTACTTAGAACTTTTTAGTGACGGTACGACTTACAACTTTTTAGTGCTGGTAGGACTCAGAACTTTTTAGTGTCGGTAGGACTTATAACGTTTTAGTGTTGGTAGGACTTAGAACTTTTAGTGTTGGTAGTACTTAGAACTTGTTAGTGACGGTACGACTTATAACTTTTTAGTGTTGGTAGGACTTAGAACTTTTAGTGTTGGTAGTACTTAGAACTTGTTAGTGACGGTACGACTTAGAACTTTTTAGGGTCGGTAGTACTCAGAACTTTTTAGTGTCGGTAGGACTTAGAACTTTTAGTGTTGGTACTACTTATAACTTTTTAGTGACGATACGACTTATAACTTTTTAGTGTCGGTAGGACTTATAACGTTTTAGTGTTGGTAGTACTTAGAACTTTTGAGTGACGGTAGGACTTAGAACTTTTTAGTGTTGGTAGTACTTAGAACTTTTTAGTGTCGGTAGGACTTATAACTTTTTAGTGTTGGTAGTACTTATAACATTTTAGTGTTGGTAGGACTTAGAACTTTTAGTGTTGGTAGTACTTAGAACTTTTTAGTGACGGTACGACTTAGAACTTTTTAGGGTCGGTAATACTCAGAACTTTTTAGTGTCGGTAGGACTTAGAACTTTTTAGTGTTGGTAGTACTTATAACATTTTAGTGTTGGTAGGACTTAGAACTTTTAGTGTTGGTAGTACTTAGAACTTTTTAGTGACGGTACGACTTAGAACTTTTTAGGGTCGGTAATACTCAGAACTTTTTAGTGTCGGTAGGACTTAGAACTTTTTAGTGTTGGTAGTACTTATAACATTTTAGTGTTGGTAGGACTTAGAACTTTTAGTGTTGGTAGTACTTAGAACTTTTTAGTGACGGTTCGACTTACAACTTTTTAGTGCTGGTAGGACTCAGAACTTTTTAGTGTCGGTAGGACTTATAACGTTTTAGTGTTGGTAGGACTTAGAACTTTTAGTGTTGGTAGTACTTAGAACTTGTTAGTGACGGTACGACTTAGAACTTTTTAGGGTCGGTAGTTCTCAGAACTTTTTAGTGTCGGTAGGACTTAGAACTTTTAGTGTTGGTAGTACTTAGAACTTTTTAGTGACGGTACGACTTACAACTTTTTAGTGCTGGTAGGACTCAGAACTTTTTAGTGTCGGTAGGACTTATAACGTTTTAGTGTTGGTAGGATTTAGAACTTTTAGTGTTGGTAGTACTTAGAACTTGTTAGTGACGGTACGACTTATAACTTTTTAGTGTTGGTAGGACTTAGAACTTTTAGTGTTGGTAGTACTTAGAACTTGTTAGTGACGGTACGACTTAGAACTTTTTAGGGTCGGTAGTACTCAGAACTTTTTAGTGTCGGTAGGACTTAGAACTTTTAGTGTTGGTACTACTTAGAACTTTTTAGTGACGATACGACTTATAACTTTTTAGTGTCGGTAGGACTTATAACGTTTTAGTGTTGGTAGTACTTAGAACTTTTGAGTGACGGTAGGACTTAGAACTTTTTAGTGTTGGTAGTACTTAGAACTTTTTAGTGTCGGTAGGACTTATAACTTTTTAGTGTTGGTAGTACTTATAACATTTTAGTGTTGGTAGGACTTAGAACTTTTAGTGTTGGTAGTACTTAGAACTTTTTAGTGACGGTACGACTTACAACTTTTTAGTGCTGGTAGGACTCAGAACTTTTTAGTGTCGGTAGGACTTATAACGTTTTAGTGTTGGTAGGACTTAGAACTTTTAGTGTTGGTAGTACTTAGAACTTGTTAGTGACGGTACGACTTATAACTTTTTAGTGTTGGTAGGACTTAGAACTTTTAGTGTTGGTAGTACTTAGAACTTGTTAGTGACGGTACGACTTAGAACTTTTTAGGGTCGGTAGTACTCAGAACTTTTTAGTGTCGGTAGGACTTAGAACTTTTAGTGTTGGTACTACTTAGAACTTTTTAGTGACGATACGACTTATAACTTTTTAGTGTCGGTAGGACTTATAACGTTTTAGTGTTGGTAGTACTTAGAACTTTTGAGTGACGGTAGGACTTAGAACTTTTTAGTGTTGGTAGTACTTAGAACTTTTTAGTGACGGTACGACTTAGAACTTTTTAGGGTCGGTAATACTCAGAACTTTTTAGTGTCGGTAGGACTTAGAACTTTTTAGTGTTGGTAGTACTTATAACATTTTAGTGTTGGTAGGACTTAGAACTTTTAGTGTTGGTAGTACTTAGAACTTTTTAGTGACGGTTCGACTTACAACTTTTTAGTGCTGGTAGGACTCAGAACTTTTTAGTGTCGGTAGGACTTATAACGTTTTAGTGTTGGTAGGACTTAGAACTTTTAGTGTTGGTAGTACTTAGAACTTGTTAGTGACGGTACGACTTAGAACTTTTTAGGGTCGGTAGTACTCAGAACTTTTTAGTGTCGGTAGGACTTAGAACTTTTAGTGTTGGTAGTACTTAGAACTTTTTAGTGACGGTACGACTTACAACTTTTTAGTGCTGGTAGGACTCAGAACTTTTTAGTGTCGGTAGGACTTATAACGTTTTAGTGTTGGTAGGACTTAGAACTTTTAGTGTTGGTAGTACTTAGAACTTGTTAGTGACGGTACGACTTATAACTTTTTAGTGTTGGTAGGACTTAGAACTTTTAGTGTTGGTAGTACTTAGAACTTGTTAGTGACGGTACGACTTAGAACTTTTTAGGGTCGGTAGTACTCAGAACTTTTTAGTGTCGGTAGGACTTAGAACTTTTAGTGTTGGTACTACTTATAACTTTTTAGTGACGATACGACTTATAACTTTTTAGTGTCGGTAGGACTTATAACGTTTTAGTGTTGGTAGTACTTAGAACTTTTGAGTGACGGTAGGACTTAGAACTTTTTAGTGTTGGTAGTACTTAGAACTTTTTAGTGTCGGTAGGACTTATAACTTTTTAGTGTTGGTAGTACTTATAACATTTTAGTGTTGGTAGGACTTAGAACTTTTAGTGTTGGTAGTACTTAGAACTTTTTAGTGACGGTACGACTTAGAACTTTTTAGGGTCGGTAATACTCAGAACTTTTTAGTGTCGGTAGGACTTAGAACTTTTTAGTGTTGGTAGTACTTATAACATTTTAGTGTTGGTAGGACTTAGAACTTTTAGTGTTGGTAGTACTTAGAACTTTTTAGTGACGGTTCGACTTACAACTTTTTAGTGCTGGTAGGACTCAGAACTTTTTAGTGTCGGTAGGACTTATAACGTTTTAGTGTTGGTAGGACTTAGAACTTTTAGTGTTGGTAGTACTTAGAACTTGTTAGTGACGGTACGACTTAGAACTTTTTAGGGTCGGTAGTACTCAGAACTTTTTAGTGTCGGTAGGACTTAGAACTTTTTAGTGTTGGTAGTACTTATAACGTTTTAGCGACGGTACGACTTAGAACTTTTAGTGTTGGTAGGACTTAGAACTTTTAGTGTTGGTAGTACTTAGAACTTGTTAGTGACGGTACGACTTATAACTTTTTAGTGTTGGTAGGACTTAGAACTTTTAGTGTTGGTAGTACTTAGAACTTGTTAGTGACGGTACGACTTAGAACTTTTTAGGGTCGGTAGTACTCAGAACTTTTTAGTGTCGGTAGGACTTAGAACTTTTAGTGTTGGTACTACTTAGAACTTTTTAGTGACGATACGACTTATAACTTTTTAGTGTCGGTAGGACTTATAACGTTTTAGTGTTGGTAGTACTTAGAACTTTTGAGTGACGGTAGGACTTAGAACTTTTTAGTGTTGGTAGTACTTAGAACTTTTTAGTGACGGTACGACTTAGAACTTTTTAGGGTCGGTAATACTCAGAACTTTTTAGTGTCGGTAGGCCTTAGAACTTTTTAGTGTTGGTAGTACTTATAACATTTTAGTGTTGGTAGGACTTAGAACTTTTAGTGTTGGTAGTACTTAGAACTTTTTAGTGACGGTTCGACTTACAACTTTTTAGTGCTGGTAGGACTCAGAACTTTTTAGTGTCGGTAGGACTTATAACGTTTTAGTGTTGGTAGGACTTAGAACTTTTAGTGTTGGTAGTACTTAGAACTTGTTAGTGACGGTACGACTTAGAACTTTTTAGGGTCGGTAGTACTCAGAACTTTTTAGTGTCGGTAGGACTTAGAACTTTTAGTGTTGGTACTACTTAGAACTTTTTAGTGACGATACGACTTATAACTTTTTAGTGTCGGTACGACTTATAACTTTTTAGTGTTGGTAGGACTTAGAACTTTTAGTGTTGGTACTTCTTATAACTTTTTAGTGACGATACGACTTATAACTTTTTAGTGTCGGTAGGACTTATAACGTTTTAGTGTTGGTAGTACTTAGAACTTTTGAGTGACGGTAGGACTTAGAACTTTTTAGTGTTGGTAGTACTTAGAACTTTTTAGTGACGGTACGACTTAGAACTTTTTAGGGTCGGTAATACTCAGAACTTTTTAGTGTCGGTAGGACTTAGAACTTTTTAGTGTTGGTAGTACTTATAACATTTTAGTGTTGGTAGGACTTAGAACTTTTAGTGTTGGTAGTACTTAGAACTTTTTAGTGACGGTTCGACTTACAACTTTTTAGTGCTGGTAGGACTCAGAACTTTTTAGTGTCGGTAGGACTTATAACGTTTTAGTGTTGGTAGGACTTAGAACTTTTAGTGTTGGTAGTACTTAGAACTTGTTAGTGACGGTACGACTTAGAACTTTTTAGGGTCGGTAGTACTCAGAACTTTTTAGTGTCGGTAGGACTTAGAACTTTTAGTGTTGGTAGTACTTAGAACTTTTTAGTGACGGTACGACTTACAACTTTTTAGTGCTGGTAGGACTCAGAACTTTTTAGTGTCGGTAGGACTTATAACGTTTTAGTGTTGGTAGGACTTAGAACTTTTAGTGTTGGTAGTACTTAGAACTTGTTAGTGACGGTACGACTTATAACTTTTTAGTGTTGGTAGGACTTAGAACTTTTAGTGTTGGTAGTACTTAGAACTTGTTAGTGACGGTACGACTTAGAACTTTTTAGGGTCGGTAGTACTCAGAACTTTTTAGTGTCGGTAGGACTTAGAACTTTTAGTGTTGGTACTACTTATAACTTTTTAGTGACGATACGACTTATAACTTTTTAGTGTCGGTAGGACTTATAACGTTTTAGTGTTGGTAGTACTTAGAACTTTTGAGTGACGGTAGGACTTAGAACTTTTTAGTGTTGGTAGTACTTAGAACTTTTTAGTGTCGGTAGGACTTATAACTTTTTAGTGTTGGTAGTACTTATAACATTTTAGTGTTGGTAGGACTTAGAACTTTTAGTGTTGGTAGTACTTAGAACTTTTTAGTGACGGTACGACTTAGAACTTTTTAGGGTCGGTAATACTCAGAACTTTTTAGTGTCGGTAGGACTTAGAACTTTTTAGTGTTGGTAGTACTTATAACATTTTAGTGTTGGTAGGACTTAGAACTTTTAGTGTTGGTAGTACTTAGAACTTTTTAGTGACGGTTCGACTTACAACTTTTTAGTGCTGGTAGGACTCAGAACTTTTTAGTGTCGGTAGGACTTATAACGTTTTAGTGTTGGTAGGACTTAGAACTTTTAGTGTTGGTAGTACTTAGAACTTGTTAGTGACGGTACGACTTAGAACTTTTTAGGGTCGGTAGTACTCAGAACTTTTTAGTGTCGGTAGGACTTAGAACTTTTAGTGTTGGTAGTACTTAGAACTTTTTAGTGACGGTACGACTTACAACTTTTTAGTGCTGGTAGGACTCAGAACTTTTTAGTGTCGGTAGGACTTATAACGTTTTAGTGTTGGTAGGATTTAGAACTTTTAGTGTTGGTAGTACTTAGAACTTGTTAGTGACGGTACGACTTATAACTTTTTAGTGTTGGTAGGACTTAGAACTTTTAGTGTTGGTAGTACTTAGAACTTGTTAGTGACGGTACGACTTAGAACTTTTTAGGGTCGGTAGTACTCAGAACTTTTTAGTGTCGGTAGGACTTAGAACTTTTAGTGTTGGTACTACTTAGAACTTTTTAGTGACGATACGACTTATAACTTTTTAGTGTCGGTAGGACTTATAACGTTTTAGTGTTGGTAGTACTTAGAACTTTTGAGTGACGGTAGGACTTAGAACTTTTTAGTGTTGGTAGTACTTAGAACTTTTTAGTGTCGGTAGGACTTATAACTTTTTAGTGTTGGTAGTACTTATAACATTTTAGTGTTGGTAGGACTTAGAACTTTTAGTGTTGGTAGTACTTAGAACTTTTTAGTGACGGTACGACTTACAACTTTTTAGTGCTGGTAGGACTCAGAACTTTTTAGTGTCGGTAGGACTTATAACGTTTTAGTGTTGGTAGGACTTAGAACTTTTAGTGTTGGTAGTACTTAGAACTTGTTAGTGACGGTACGACTTATAACTTTTTAGTGTTGGTAGGACTTAGAACTTTTAGTGTTGGTAGTACTTAGAACTTGTTAGTGACGGTACGACTTAGAACTTTTTAGGGTCGGTAGTACTCAGAACTTTTTAGTGTCGGTAGGACTTAGAACTTTTAGTGTTGGTACTACTTAGAACTTTTTAGTGACGATACGACTTATAACTTTTTAGTGTCGGTAGGACTTATAACGTTTTAGTGTTGGTAGTACTTAGAACTTTTGAGTGACGGTAGGACTTAGAACTTTTTAGTGTTGGTAGTACTTAGAACTTTTTAGTGACGGTACGACTTAGAACTTTTTAGGGTCGGTAATACTCAGAACTTTTTAGTGTCGGTAGGACTTAGAACTTTTTAGTGTTGGTAGTACTTATAACATTTTAGTGTTGGTAGGACTTAGAACTTTTAGTGTTGGTAGTACTTAGAACTTTTTAGTGACGGTTCGACTTACAACTTTTTAGTGCTGGTAGGACTCAGAACTTTTTAGTGTCGGTAGGACTTATAACGTTTTAGTGTTGGTAGGACTTAGAACTTTTAGTGTTGGTAGTACTTAGAACTTGTTAGTGACGGTACGACTTAGAACTTTTTAGGGTCGGTAGTACTCAGAACTTTTTAGTGTCGGTAGGACTTAGAACTTTTAGTGTTGGTAGTACTTAGAACTTTTTAGTGACGGTACGACTTACAACTTTTTAGTGCTGGTAGGACTCAGAACTTTTTAGTGTCGGTAGGACTTATAACGTTTTAGTGTTGGTAGGACTTAGAACTTTTAGTGTTGGTAGTACTTAGAACTTGTTAGTGACGGTACGACTTATAACTTTTTAGTGTTGGTAGGACTTAGAACTTTTAGTGTTGGTAGTACTTAGAACTTGTTAGTGACGGTACGACTTAGAACTTTTTAGGGTCGGTAGTACTCAGAACGTTTTAGTGTCGGTAGGACTTAGAACTTTTAGTGTTGGTAGTACTTAGAACTTTTTAGTGACGGTACGACTTACAACTTTTTAGTGCTGGTAGGACTCAGAACTTTTTAGTGTCGGTAGGACTTATAACGTTTTAGTGTTGGTAGGATTTAGAACTTTTAGTGTTGGTAGTACTTAGAACTTGTTAGTGACGGTACGACTTATAACTTTTTAGTGTTGGTAGGACTTAGAACTTTTAGTGTTGGTAGTACTTAGAACTTGTTAGTGACGGTACGACTTAGAACTTTTTAGGGTCGGTAGTACTCAGAACTTTTTAGTGTCGGTAGGACTTAGAACTTTTAGTGTTGGTACTACTTAGAACTTTTTAGTGACGATACGACTTATAACTTTTTAGTGTCGGTAGGACTTATAACGTTTTAGTGTTGGTAGTACTTAGAACTTTTGAGTGACGGTAGGACTTAGAACTTTTTAGTGTTGGTAGTACTTAGAACTTTTTAGTGTCGGTAGGACTTATAACTTTTTAGTGTTGGTAGTACTTATAACATTTTAGTGTTGGTAGGACTTAGAACTTTTAGTGTTGGTAGTACTTAGAACTTTTTAGTGACGGTACGACTTACAACTTTTTAGTGCTGGTAGGACTCAGAACTTTTTAGTGTCGGTAGGACTTATAACGTTTTAGTGTTGGTAGGACTTAGAACTTTTAGTGTTGGTAGTACTTAGAACTTGTTAGTGACGGTACGACTTATAACTTTTTAGTGTTGGTAGGACTTAGAACTTTTAGTGTTGGTAGTACTTAGAACTTGTTAGTGACGGTACGACTTAGAACTTTTTAGGGTCGGTAGTACTCAGAACTTTTTAGTGTCGGTAGGACTTAGAACTTTTAGTGTTGGTACTACTTAGAACTTTTTAGTGACGATACGACTTATAACTTTTTAGTGTCGGTAGGACTTATAACGTTTTAGTGTTGGTAGTACTTAGAACTTTTGAGTGACGGTAGGACTTAGAACTTTTTAGTGTTGGTAGTACTTAGAACTTTTTAGTGTCGGTAGGACTTATAACTTTTTAGTGTTGGTAGTACTTATAACATTTTAGTGTTGGTAGGACTTAGAACTTTTAGTGTTGGTAGTACTTAGAACTTTTTAGTGACGGTACGACTTACAACTTTTTAGTGCTGGTAGGACTCAGAACTTTTTAGTGTCGGTAGGACTTATAACGTTTTAGTGTTGGTAGGACTTAGAACTTTTAGTGTTGGTAGTACTTAGAACTTGTTAGTGACGGTACGACTTATAACTTTTTAGTGTTGGTAGGACTTAGAACTTTTAGTGTTGGTAGTACTTAGAACTTGTTAGTGACGGTACGACTTAGAACTTTTTAGGGTCGGTAGTACTCAGAACTTTTTAGTGTCGGTAGGACTTAGAACTTTTAGTGTTGGTACTACTTAGAACTTTTTAGTGACGATACGACTTATAACTTTTTAGTGTCGGTAGGACTTATAACGTTTTAGTGTTGGTAGTACTTAGAACTTTTGAGTGACGGTAGGACTTAGAACTTTTTAGTGTTGGTAGTACTTAGAACTTTTTAGTGACGGTACGACTTAGAACTTTTTAGGGTCGGTAATACTCAGAACTTTTTAGTGTCGGTAGGACTTAGAACTTTTTAGTGTTGGTAGTACTTATAACATTTTAGTGTTGGTAGGACTTAGAACTTTTAGTGTTGGTAGTACTTAGAACTTTTTAGTGACGGTTCGACTTACAACTTTTTAGTGCTGGTAGGACTCAGAACTTTTTAGTGTCGGTAGGACTTATAACGTTTTAGTGTTGGTAGGACTTAGAACTTTTAGTGTTGGTAGTACTTAGAACTTGTTAGTGACGGTACGACTTAGAACTTTTTAGGGTCGGTAGTACTCAGAACTTTTTAGTGTCGGTAGGACTTAGAACTTTTAGTGTTGGTAGTACTTAGAACTTTTTAGTGACGGTACGACTTACAACTTTTTAGTGCTGGTAGGACTCAGAACTTTTTAGTGTCGGTAGGACTTATAACGTTTTAGTGTTGGTAGGACTTAGAACTTTTAGTGTTGGTAGTACTTAGAACTTGTTAGTGACGGTACGACTTATAACTTTTTAGTGTTGGTAGGACTTAGAACTTTTAGTGTTGGTAGTACTTAGAACTTGTTAGTGACGGTACGACTTAGAACTTTTTAGGGTCGGTAGTACTCAGAACGTTTTAGTGTCGGTAGGACTTAGAACTTTTAGTGTTGGTAGTACTTAGAACTTTTTAGTGACGGTACGACTTACAACTTTTTAGTGCTGGTAGGACTCAGAACTTTTTAGTGTCGGTAGGACTTATAACGTTTTAGTGTTGGTAGGATTTAGAACTTTTAGTGTTGGTAGTACTTAGAACTTGTTAGTGACGGTACGACTTATAACTTTTTAGTGTTGGTAGGACTTAGAACTTTTAGTGTTGGTAGTACTTAGAACTTGTTAGTGACGGTACGACTTAGAACTTTTTAGGGTCGGTAGTACTCAGAACTTTTTAGTGTCGGTAGGACTTAGAACTTTTAGTGTTGGTACTACTTAGAACTTTTTAGTGACGATACGACTTATAACTTTTTAGTGTCGGTAGGACTTATAACGTTTTAGTGTTGGTAGTACTTAGAACTTTTGAGTGACGGTAGGACTTAGAACTTTTTAGTGTTGGTAGTACTTAGAACTTTTTAGTGTCGGTAGGACTTATAACTTTTTAGTGTTGGTAGTACTTATAACATTTTAGTGTTGGTAGGACTTAGAACTTTTAGTGTTGGTAGTACTTAGAACTTTTTAGTGACGGTACGACTTACAACTTTTTAGTGCTGGTAGGACTCAGAACTTTTTAGTGTCGGTAGGACTTATAACGTTTTAGTGTTGGTAGGACTTAGAACTTTTAGTGTTGGTAGTACTTAGAACTTGTTAGTGACGGTACGACTTATAACTTTTTAGTGTTGGTAGGACTTAGAACTTTTAGTGTTGGTAGTACTTAGAACTTGTTAGTGACGGTACGACTTAGAACTTTTTAGGGTCGGTAGTACTCAGAACTTTTTAGTGTCGGTAGGACTTAGAACTTTTAGTGTTGGTACTACTTAGAACTTTTTAGTGACGATACGACTTATAACTTTTTAGTGTCGGTAGGACTTATAACGTTTTAGTGTTGGTAGTACTTAGAACTTTTGAGTGACGGTAGGACTTAGAACTTTTTAGTGTTGGTAGTACTTAGAACTTTTTAGTGACGGTACGACTTAGAACTTTTTAGGGTCGGTAATACTCAGAACTTTTTAGTGTCGGTAGGACTTAGAACTTTTTAGTGTTGGTAGTACTTATAACATTTTAGTGTTGGTAGGACTTAGAACTTTTAGTGTTGGTAGTACTTAGAACTTTTTAGTGACGGTTCGACTTACAACTTTTTAGTGCTGGTAGGACTCAGAACTTTTTAGTGTCGGTAGGACTTATAACGTTTTAGTGTTGGTAGGACTTAGAACTTTTAGTGTTGGTAGTACTTAGAACTTGTTAGTGACGGTACGACTTAGAACTTTTTAGGGTCGGTAGTACTCAGAACTTTTTAGTGTCGGTAGGACTTAGAACTTTTAGTGTTGGTAGTACTTAGAATTTTTAGTGACGGTACGACTTACAACTTTTTAGTGCTGGTAGGACTCAGAACTTTTTAGTGTCGGTAGGACTTATAACGTTTTAGTGTTGGTAGGACTTAGAACTTTTAGTGTTGGTAGTACTTAGAACTTGTTAGTGACGGTACGACTTATAACTTTTTAGTGTTGGTAGGACTTAGAACTTTTAGTGTTGGTAGTACTTAGAACTTGTTAGTGACGGTACGACTTAGAACTTTTTAGGGTCGGTAGTACTCAGAACTTTTTAGTGTCGGTAGGACTTAGAACTTTTAGTGTTGGTACTACTTATAACTTTTTAGTGACGATACGACTTATAACTTTTTAGTGTCGGTAGGACTTATAACGTTTTAGTGTTGGTAGTACTTAGAACTTTTGAGTGACGGTAGGACTTAGAACTTTTTAGTGTTGGTAGTACTTAGAACTTTTTAGTGTCGGTAGGACTTATAACTTTTTAGTGTTGGTAGTACTTATAACATTTTAGTGTTGGTAGGACTTAGAACTTTTAGTGTTGGTAGTACTTAGAACTTTTTAGTGACGGTACGACTTAGAACTTTTTAGGGTCGGTAATACTCAGAACTTTTTAGTGTCGGTAGGACTTAGAACTTTTTAGTGTTGGTAGTACTTATAACATTTTAGTGTTGGTAGGACTTAGAACTTTTAGTGTTGGTAGTACTTAGAACTTTTTAGTGACGGTTCGACTTACAACTTTTTAGTGCTGGTAGGACTCAGAACTTTTTAGTGTCGGTAGGACTTATAACGTTTTAGTGTTGGTAGGACTTAGAACTTTTAGTGTTGGTAGTACTTAGAACTTGTTAGTGACGGTACGACTTAGAACTTTTTAGGGTCGGTAGTACTCAGAACTTTTTAGTGTCGGTAGGACTTAGAACTTTTTAGTGTTGGTAGTACTTATAACGTTTTAGCGACGGTACGACTTAGAACTTTTAGTGTTGGTAGGACTTAGAACTTTTAGTGTTGGTAGTACTTAGAACTTGTTAGTGACGGTACGACTTATAACTTTTTAGTGTTGGTAGGACTTAGAACTTTTAGTGTTGGTAGTACTTAGAACTTGTTAGTGACGGTACGACTTAGAACTTTTTAGGGTCGGTAGTACTCAGAACTTTTTAGTGTCGGTAGGACTTAGAACTTTTAGTGTTGGTACTACTTAGAACTTTTTAGTGACGATACGACTTATAACTTTTTAGTGTCGGTAGGACTTATAACGTTTTAGTGTTGGTAGTACTTAGAACTTTTGAGTGACGGTAGGACTTAGAACTTTTTAGTGTTGGTAGTACTTAGAACTTTTTAGTGACGGTACGACTTAGAACTTTTTAGGGTCGGTAATACTCAGAACTTTTTAGTGTCGGTAGGCCTTAGAACTTTTTAGTGTTGGTAGTACTTATAACATTTTAGTGTTGGTAGGACTTAGAACTTTTAGTGTTGGTAGTACTTAGAACTTTTTAGTGACGGTTCGACTTACAACTTTTTAGTGCTGGTAGGACTCAGAACTTTTTAGTGTCGGTAGGACTTATAACGTTTTAGTGTTGGTAGGACTTAGAACTTGTTAGTGACGGTACGACTTAGAACTTTTTAGGGTCGGTAGTACTCAGAACTTTTTAGTGTCGGTAGGACTTAGAACTTTTAGTGTTGGTAGTACTTAGAACTTTTTAGTGACGGTACGACTTACAACTTTTTAGTGCTGGTAGGACTCAGAACTTTTTAGTGTCGGTAGGACTTATAACGTTTTAGTGTTGGTAGGATTTAGAACTTTTAGTGTTGGTAGTACTTAGAACTTGTTAGTGACGGTACGACTTATAACTTTTTAGTGTTGGTAGGACTTAGAACTTTTAGTGTTGGTAGTACTTAGAACTTGTTAGTGACGGTACGACTTATAACTTTTTAGGGTCGGTAGTACTCAGAACTTTTTAGTGTCGGTAGGACTTAGAACTTTTAGTGTTGGTACTACTTAGAACTTTTTAGTGACGATACGACTTATAACTTTTTAGTGTCGGTAGGACTTATAACGTTTTAGTGTTGGTAGTACTTAGAACTTTTGAGTGACGGTAGGACTTAGAACTTTTTAGTGTTGGTAGTACTTAGAACTTTTTAGTGTCGGTAGGACTTATAACTTTTTAGTGTTGGTAGTACTTATAACATTTTAGTGTTGGTAGGACTTAGAACTTTTAGTGTTGGTAGTACTTAGAACTTTTTAGTGACGGTACGACTTACAACTTTTTAGTGCTGGTAGGACTCAGAACTTTTTAGTGTCGGTAGGACTTATAACGTTTTAGTGTTGGTAGGACTTAGAACTTTTAGTGTTGGTAGTACTTAGAACTTGTTAGTGACGGTACGACTTATAACTTTTTAGTGTTGGTAGGACTTAGAACTTTTAGTGTTGGTAGTACTTAGAACTTGTTAGTGACGGTACGACTTAGAACTTTTTAGGGTCGGTAGTACTCAGAACTTTTTAGTGTCGGTAGGACGTAGAACTTTTAGTGTTGGTACTACTTAGAACTTTTTAGTGACGATACGACTTACAACTTTTTAGTGTCGGTAGGACTTATAACGTTTTAGTGTTGGTAGTACTTAGAACTTTTGAGTGACGGTAGGACTTAGAACTTTTTAGTGTTGGTAGTACTTAGAACTTTTTAGTGACGGTACGACTTAGAACTTTTTAGGGTCGGTAATACTCAGAACTTTTTAGTGTCGGTAGGACTTAGAACTTTTTAGTGTTGGTAGTACTTATAACATTTTAGTGTTGGTAGGACTTAGAACTTTTAGTGTTGGTAGTACTTAGAACTTTTTAGTGACGGTTCGACTTACAACTTTTTAGTGCTGGTAGGACTCAGAACTTTTTAGTGTCGGTAGGACTTATAACGTTTTAGTGTTGGTAGGACTTAGAACTTTTAGTGTTGGTAGTACTTAGAACTTGTTAGTGACGGTACGACTTAGAACTTTTTAGGGTCGGTAGTACTCAGAACTTTTTAGTGTCGGTAGGACTTAGAACTTTTAGTGTTGGTAGTACTTAGAACTTTTTAGTGACGGTACGACTTACAACTTTTTAGTGCTGGTAGGACTCAGAACTTTTTAGTGTCGGTAGGACTTATAACGTTTTAGTGTTGGTAGGACTTAGAACTTTTAGTGTTGGTAGTACTTAGAACTTGTTAGTGACGGTACGACTTATAACTTTTTAGTGTTGGTAGGACTTAGAACTTTTAGTGTTGGTAGTACTTAGAACTTGTTAGTGACGGTACGACTTAGAACTTTTTAGGGTCGGTAGTACTCAGAACTTTTTAGTGTCGGTAGGACTTAGAACTTTTAGTGTTGGTACTACTTAGAACTTTTTAGTGACGATACGACTTATAACTTTTTAGTGTCGGTAGGACTTATAACGTTTTAGTGTTGGTAGTACTTAGAACTTTTGAGTGACGGTAGGACTTAGAACTTTTTAGTGTTGGTAGTACTTATAACTTTTTAGTGTCGGTAGGACTTATAACTTTTTAGTGTTGGTAGTACTTATAACATTTTAGTGTTGGTAGGACTTAGAACTTTTAGTGTTGGTAGTACTTAGAACTTTTTAGTGACGGTACGACTTACAACTTTTTAGTGCTGGTAGGACTCAGAACTTTTTAGTGTCGGTAGGACTTATAACGTTTTAGTGTTGGTAGGACTTAGAACTTTTAGTGTTGGTAGTACTTAGAACTTGTTAGTGACGGTACGACTTATAACTTTTTAGTGTTGGTAGGACTTAGAACTTTTAGTGTTGGTAGTACTTAGAACTTGTTAGTGACGGTACGACTTAGAACTTTTTAGGGTCGGTAGTACTCAGAACTTTTTAGTGTCGGTAGGACTTAGAACTTTTAGTGTTGGTACTACTTAGAACTTTTTAGTGACGATACGACTTATAACTTTTTAGTGTCGGTAGGACTTATAACGTTTTAGTGTTGGTAGTACTTAGAACTTTTGAGTGACGGTAGGACTTAGAACTTTTTAGTGTTGGTAGTACTTAGAACTTTTTAGTGACGGTACGACTTAGAACTTTTTAGGGTCGGTAATACTCAGAACTTTTTAGTGTCGGTAGGACTTAGAACTTTTTAGTGTTGGTAGTACTTATAACATTTTAGTGTTGGTAGGACTTAGAACTTTTAGTGTTGGTAGTACTTAGAACTTTTTAGTGACGGTTCGACTTACAACTTTTTAGTGCTGGTAGGACTCAGAACTTTTTAGTGTCGGTAGGACTTATAACGTTTTAGTGTTGGTAGGACTTAGAACTTTTAGTGTTGGTAGTACTTAGAACTTGTTAGTGACGGTACGACTTAGAACTTTTTAGGGTCGGTAGTACTCAGAACTTTTTAGTGTCGGTAGGACTTAGAACTTTTAGTGTTGGTAGTACTTAGAACTTTTTAGTGACGGTACGACTTACAACTTTTTAGTGCTGGTAGGACTCAGAACTTTTTAGTGTCGGTAGGACTTATAACGTTTTAGTGTTGGTAGGACTTAGAACTTTTAGTGTTGGTAGTACTTAGAACTTGTTAGTGACGGTACGACTTATAACTTTTTAGTGTTGGTAGGACTTAGAACTTTTAGTGTTGGTAGTACTTAGAACTTGTTAGTGACGGTACGACTTAGAACTTTTTAGGGTCGGTAGTACTCAGAACTTTTTAGTGTCGGTAGGACTTAGAACTTTTAGTGTTGGTACTACTTATAACTTTTTAGTGACGATACGACTTATAACTTTTTAGTGTCGGTAGGACTTATAACGTTTTAGTGTTGGTAGTACTTAGAACTTTTGAGTGACGGTAGGACTTAGAACTTTTTAGTGTTGGTAGTACTTAGAACTTTTTAGTGTCGGTAGGACTTATAACTTTTTAGTGTTGGTAGTACTTATAACATTTTAGTGTTGGTAGGACTTAGAACTTTTAGTGTTGGTAGTACTTAGAACTTTTTAGTGACGGTACGACTTAGAACTTTTTAGGGTCGGTAATACTCAGAACTTTTTAGTGTCGGTAGGACTTAGAACTTTTTAGTGTTGGTAGTACTTATAACATTTTAGTGTTGGTAGGACTTAGAACTTTTAGTGTTGGTAGTACTTAGAACTTTTTAGTGACGGTTCGACTTACAACTTTTTAGTGCTGGTAGGACTCAGAACTTTTTAGTGTCGGTAGGACTTATAACGTTTTAGTGTTGGTAGGACTTAGAACTTTTAGTGTTGGTAGTACTTAGAACTTGTTAGTGACGGTACGACTTAGAACTTTTTAGGGTCGGTAGTACTCAGAACTTTTTAGTGTCGGTAGGACTTAGAACTTTTTAGTGTTGGTAGTACTTATAACGTTTTAGCGACGGTACGACTTAGAACTTTTAGTGTTGGTAGGACTTAGAACTTTTAGTGTTGGTAGTACTTAGAACTTGTTAGTGACGGTACGACTTATAACTTTTTAGTGTTGGTAGGACTTAGAACTTTTAGTGTTGGTAGTACTTAGAACTTGTTAGTGACGGTACGACTTAGAACTTTTTAGGGTCGGTAGTACTCAGAACTTTTTAGTGTCGGTAGGACTTAGAACTTTTAGTGTTGGTACTACTTAGAACTTTTTAGTGACGATACGACTTATAACTTTTTAGTGTCGGTAGGACTTATAACGTTTTAGTGTTGGTAGTACTTAGAACTTTTGAGTGACGGTAGGACTTAGAACTTTTTAGTGTTGGTAGTACTTAGAACTTTTTAGTGACGGTACGACTTAGAACTTTTTAGGGTCGGTAATACTCAGAACTTTTTAGTGTCGGTAGGCCTTAGAACTTTTTAGTGTTGGTAGTACTTATAACATTTTAGTGTTGGTAGGACTTAGAACTTTTAGTGTTGGTAGTACTTAGAACTTTTTAGTGACGGTTCGACTTACAACTTTTTAGTGCTGGTAGGACTCAGAACTTTTTAGTGTCGGTAGGACTTATAACGTTTTAGTGTTGGTAGGACTTAGAACTTGTTAGTGACGGTACGACTTAGAACTTTTTAGGGTCGGTAGTACTCAGAACTTTTTAGTGTCGGTAGGACTTAGAACTTTTAGTGTTGGTAGTACTTAGAACTTTTTAGTGACGGTACGACTTACAACTTTTTAGTGCTGGTAGGACTCAGAACTTTTTAGTGTCGGTAGGACTTATAACGTTTTAGTGTTGGTAGGATTTAGAACTTTTAGTGTTGGTAGTACTTAGAACTTGTTAGTGACGGTACGACTTATAACTTTTTAGTGTTGGTAGGACTTAGAACTTTTAGTGTTGGTAGTACTTAGAACTTGTTAGTGACGGTACGACTTAGAACTTTTTAGGGTCGGTAGTACTCAGAACTTTTTAGTGTCGGTAGGACTTAGAACTTTTAGTGTTGGTACTACTTAGAACTTTTTAGTGACGATACGACTTATAACTTTTTAGTGTCGGTAGGACTTATAACGTTTTAGTGTTGGTAGTACTTAGAACTTTTGAGTGACGGTAGGACTTAGAACTTTTTAGTGTTGGTAGTACTTAGAACTTTTTAGTGTCGGTAGGACTTATAACTTTTTAGTGTTGGTAGTACTTATAACATTTTAGTGTTGGTAGGACTTAGAACTTTTAGTGTTGGTAGTACTTAGAACTTTTTAGTGACGGTACGACTTACAACTTTTTAGTGCTGGTAGGACTCAGAACTTTTTAGTGTCGGTAGGACTTATAACGTTTTAGTGTTGGTAGGACTTAGAACTTTTAGTGTTGGTAGTACTTAGAACTTGTTAGTGACGGTACGACTTATAACTTTTTAGTGTTGGTAGGACTTAGAACTTTTAGTGTTGGTAGTACTTAGAACTTGTTAGTGACGGTACGACTTAGAACTTTTTAGGGTCGGTAGTACTCAGAACTTTTTAGTGTCGGTAGGACTTAGAACTTTTAGTGTTGGTACTACTTAGAACTTTTTAGTGACGATACGACTTACAACTTTTTAGTGTCGGTAGGACTTATAACGTTTTAGTGTTGGTAGTACTTAGAACTTTTGAGTGACGGTAGGACTTAGAACTTTTTAGTGTTGGTAGTACTTAGAACTTTTTAGTGACGGTACGACTTAGAACTTTTTAGGGTCGGTAATACTCAGAACTTTTTAGTGTCGGTAGGACTTAGAACTTTTTAGTGTTGGTAGTACTTATAACATTTTAGTGTTGGTAGGACTTAGAACTTTTAGTGTTGGTAGTACTTAGAACTTTTTAGTGACGGTTCGACTTACAACTTTTTAGTGCTGGTAGGACTCAGAACTTTTTAGTGTCGGTAGGACTTATAACGTTTTAGTGTTGGTAGGACTTAGAACTTTTAGTGTTGGTAGTACTTAGAACTTGTTAGTGACGGTACGACTTAGAACTTTTTAGGGTCGGTAGTACTCAGAACTTTTTAGTGTCGGTAGGACTTAGAACTTTTAGTGTTGGTAGTACTTAGAACTTTTTAGTGACGGTACGACTTACAACTTTTTAGTGCTGGTAGGACTCAGAACTTTTTAGTGTCGGTAGGACTTATAACGTTTTAGTGTTGGTAGGACTTAGAACTTTTAGTGTTGGTAGTACTTAGAACTTGTTAGTGACGGTACGACTTATAACTTTTTAGTGTTGGTAGGACTTAGAACTTTTAGTGTTGGTAGTACTTAGAACTTGTTAGTGACGGTACGACTTAGAACTTTTTAGGGTCGGTAGTACTCAGAACTTTTTAGTGTCGGTAGGACTTAGAACTTTTAGTGTTGGTACTACTTATAACTTTTTAGTGACGATACGACTTATAACTTTTTAGTGTCGGTAGGACTTATAACGTTTTAGTGTTGGTAGTACTTAGAACTTTTGAGTGACGGTAGGACTTAGAACTTTTTAGTGTTGGTAGTACTTAGAACTTTTTAGTGACGGTACGACTTAGAACTTTTTAGGGTCGGTAATACTCAGAACTTTTTAGTGTCGGTAGGCCTTAGAACTTTTTAGTGTTGGTAGTACTTATAACATTTTAGTGTTGGTAGGACTTAGAACTTTTAGTGTTGGTAGTACTTAGAACTTTTTAGTGACGGTTCGACTTACAACTTTTTAGTGCTGGTAGGACTCAGAACTTTTTAGTGTCGGTAGGACTTATAACGTTTTAGTGTTGGTAGGACTTAGAACTTTTAGTGTTGGTAGTACTTAGAACTTGTTAGTGACGGTACGACTTAGAACTTTTTAGGGTCGGTAGTACTCAGAACTTTTTAGTGTCGGTAGGACTTAGAACTTTTAGTGTTGGTACTACTTAGAACTTTTTAGTGACGATACGACTTATAACTTTTTAGTGTCGGTACGACTTATAACTTTTTAGTGTTGGTAGGACTTAGAACTTTTAGTGTTGGTACTACTTATAACTTTTTAGTGACGATACGACTTATAACTTTTTAGTGTCGGTAGGACTTATAACGTTTTAGTGTTGGTAGTACTTAGAACTTTTGAGTGACGGTAGGACTTAGAACTTTTTAGTGTTGGTAGTACTTAGAACTTTTTAGTGTCGGTAGGACTTATAACTTTTTAGTGTTGGTAGTACTTATAACATTTTAGTGTTGGTAGGACTTAGAACTTTTAGTGTTGGTAGTACTTAGAACTTTTTAGTGACGGTACGACTTAGAACTTTTTAGGGTCGGTAATACTCAGAACTTTTTAGTGTCGGTAGGACTTAGAACTTTTTAGTGTTGGTAGTACTTATAACATTTTAGTGTTGGTAGGACTTAGAACTTTTAGTGTTGGTAGTACTTAGAACTTTTTAGTGACGGTTCGACTTACAACTTTTTAGTGCTGGTAGGACTCAGAACTTTTTAGTGTCGGTAGGACTTATAACGTTTTAGTGTTGGTAGGACTTAGAACTTTTAGTGTTGGTAGTACTTAGAACTTGTTAGTGACGGTACGACTTAGAACTTTTTAGGGTCGGTAGTACTCAGAACTTTTTAGTGTCGGTAGGACTTAGAACTTTTTAGTGTTGGTAGTACTTATAACGTTTTAGCGACGGTACGACTTAGAACTTTTAGTGTTGGTAGGACTTAGAACTTTTAGTGTTGGTAGTACTTAGAACTTGTTAGTGACGGTACGACTTATAACTTTTTAGTGTTGGTAGGACTTAGAACTTTTAGTGTTGGTAGTACTTAGAACTTGTTAGTGACGGTACGACTTAGAACTTTTTAGGGTCGGTAGTACTCAGAACTTTTTAGTGTCGGTAGGACTTAGAACTTTTAGTGTTGGTACTACTTAGAACTTTTTAGTGACGATACGACTTATAACTTTTTAGTGTCGGTAGGACTTATAACGTTTTAGTGTTGGTAGTACTTAGAACTTTTGAGTGACGGTAGGACTTAGAACTTTTTAGTGTTGGTAGTACTTAGAACTTTTTAGTGACGGTACGACTTAGAACTTTTTAGGGTCGGTAATACTCAGAACTTTTTAGTGTCGGTAGGCCTTAGAACTTTTTAGTGTTGGTAGTACTTATAATATTTTAGTGTTGGTAGGACTTAGAACTTTTAGTGTTGGTAGTACTTAGAACTTTTTAGTGACGGTTCGACTTACAACTTTTTAGTGCTGGTAGGACTCAGAACTTTTTAGTGTCGGTAGGACTTATAACGTTTTAGTGTTGGTAGGACTTAGAACTTTTAGTGTTGGTAGTACTTAGAACTTGTTAGTGACGGTACGACTTAGAACTTTTTAGGGTCGGTAGTACTCAGAACTTTTTAGTGTCGGTAGGACTTAGAACTTTTAGTGTTGGTACTACTTAGAACTTTTTAGTGACGATACGACTTATAACTTTTTAGTGTCGGTAGGACTTATAACTTTTTAGTGTCGGTAGGACTTAGAACTTTTTAGTGTTGGTAGTACTTATAACTTTTTAGTGCTGGTAGGACTTAGAACTTTTTAGTGTCGGTAGGACTTAGAACTTTTTAGTGTTGAGACACACTTCCAGGAATACCCGAAGCATAGAGGCCGCCATGACAGTCAAGTAACTTCCGGTGTAGCGTCCCCTCTACGTAGTGTCCCTAGTATAGGCTGCCATAGCAAACGAATTTGAAAAATAGTTGGGGTTAACCTCGCGAAAATTTATACCACCACTGTGGTGGTTGTTTAAATTTTCGCGAGGTTATCCCCAACTTTTTTTCTCTAGCTAACCCAATTATATATTTTTACCCGCTAGATGGCGCCATCGTGTGACGTAGTACTCCGATTATCCACTAGGGTATAATTATATTTTTACCCGCTAGATGGCGCTATCGTGTAGGGTAGTACTTCAATTATCCACTAGGGGACGCTACACCGGATGTGATGTCATACCGGAAGTCACTTGACTGTCATGGCGACCTCTGTGCTTCGGGTATTCCCGGAACTTTTTAGTGTCGGTAGGACTTAGAACTTTTTAGTGTTGGTAGTACTTATAACGTTTTAGCGACGGTACGACTTAGAACTTTTAGTGCTGGTAGTACTTAGAACTTTTAGTGTCGGTAGGACTCAGAACTTTTTAGTGACGGTACGACTTATAACTTTTTAGTGTTGGTAGGACTGATAACTTTTTAGTGCTGGTAGGACTTAGAACTTTTAGTGTCGGTACGACTTAGAACTTTTTAGTGCTGGTAGGACTTAGAACTTTTAGTGTTGGTAGGACTTAGAACTTTTTAGTGTTGGTAGTATTTAGAACTTTTTAGTGACGGTACGACTTAGAACTTTTAGTGACGGAACGACTTAGAACTTTTTAAGGTTGGTAGTACTTATTACTTTTTAGGGTTGGTAGGACTTAGAACTTTTTAGTGTCGGTAGGACTTAGAACTTTTTAGGTTCGGTAGTACTCAGAACTTTTAGTGTCGGTAGGACTTATAACTTTTTAGTGTCGGTAGGACTTAGAACTTTTTAGTGTTGGTTGTACTTATAACGTTTTAGCGACGGTACGACTTAGAACTTTTAGTGCTGGTAGTACTTAGAACTTTTAGTGTCGGTAGGACTCAGAACTTTTTAGTGACGGTACGACTTATAACTTTTTAGTGTTGGTAGGACTTATAACTTTTTAGTGCTGGTAGGACTTAGAACTTTTAGTGTTGGTAGTATTTAGAACTTTGTAGTGACGGTACGACTTAGAACTTTTAGTGACGGAACGACTTAGTACTTTTTAGGGTTGGTAGTACTTAGAACTTTTTAGTGCTGGTAGGACTTAGAACTTTTTAGTGTCGGTAGGACTTAGAACTTTTTAGTGTTGGTAGGACTTATAACTTTTTAGTGCTGGTAGGACTTAGAACTTTTTAGTGTCGGTAGGACTTATAACTTTTTAGTGTTGGTAGTACTTATAACTTTTTAGTGCTGGTAGGACTTAGAACTTTTTAGTGTCGGTAGGAATTAGAACTTTTTAGTGTTGGTAGGACTTATAACTTTTTAGTGCTGGTATGACTTAGAACTTTTTAGTGCTGGTAGGACTCAGAACTTTTTAGTGTCGGTAGGACTTAGAACTTTTTAGTGTTGGTAGGACTTATAACTTTTTAGTGCTGGTAGGATTTAGAACTTTTAGTGTTGGTAGTATTTAGAACTTTTTAGTGACGGTACGATTTAGAACTTTTAGTGACGGAACGACTTAGAACTTTTTAAGGTTGGTAGTACTTATTACTTTTTAGGGTTGGTAGGACTTAGGACTTTTTAGTGTCGGTAGGACTTAGAACTTTTTAGGGTCGGTAGTACTCAGAACTTTTAGTGTCGGTAGGACTTATAACTTTTTAGTGTCGGTAGGACTTATAACTTTTTAGTGTTGGTAGTACTTATAACGTTTTAGCGACGGTACGACTTAGAACTTTTAGTGCTGGTAGTACTTAGAACTTTTAGTGTCGGTAGGACTCAGAACTTTTTAGTGACGGTACGACTTATAACTTTTTAGTGTTGGTAGGACTGATAACTTTTTAGTGCTGGTAGGACTTAGAACTTTTAGTGTCGGTAGGACTTAGAACTTTTTAGTGCTGGTAGGACTTAGAACTTTTAGTGTCGGTAGGACTTAGAACTTTTTAGTGCTGGTAGGACTTAGAACTTTTAGTGTTGGTAGGACTTAGAACTTTTTAGTGTTGGTAGGACTCAGAACTTTTTAGTGTCGGTAGGACTTAGAACTTTTTAGTGTTGGTAGTACTTAGAACTTTTTAGTGACGGTACGACTTAGAACTTTTAGTGTTGGTAGTACTTAGAACTTTTTACTGACGGTAGGACTTAGAACTTTTTAGTGTTGGTAGTACTTATAACGTTTTAGTGTTAGTAGGACTTAGAACTTTTAGTGTTGGTAGTACTTAGAACTTTTTAGTGACGGTAGGACTTAGAACTTTTTAGTGTCGGTAGGACTTATAACTTTTTAGTATTGGTAGTACTTATAACGTTTTAGCGACGGTACGACTTAGAACTTTTAGTGCTGGTAGTACTTAGAACTTTTAGTGTCGGTAGGACTCAGAACTTTTTAGTGACGGTACGACTTATAACTTTTTAGTGTTGGTAGGACTGATAACTTTTTAGTGCTGGTAGGACTTAGAACTTTTAGTGTCGGTAGGACTTAGAACTTTTTAGTGCTGGTAGGACTTAGAACTTTTAGTGTCGGTAGGACTTAGAACTTTTTAGTGCTGGTAGGACTTAGAACTTTTAGTGTTGGTAGGACTTAGAACTTTTTAGTGTTGGTAGGACTCAGAACTTTTTAGTGTCGGTAGGACTTAGAACTTTTAGTGTTGGTAGTACTTAGAACTTTTTACTGACGGTAGGACTTAGAACTTTTTAATGTTGGTAGTACCTATAACGTTTTAGTGTTGGTAGTACTTAGAACTTTTGAGTGACGGTAGGACTTAGAACTTTTTAGTGTTGGTAGTACTTAGAACTTTTTAGTGTCGGTAGGACTTATAACTTTTTAGTGTTGGTAGGACTTAGAACTTTTAGTGTTGGTAGTACTTAGAACTTTTTAGTGACGGTACGACTTACAACTTTTTAGTGCTGGTAGGACTCAGAACTTTTTAGTGTCGGTAGGACTTATAACGTTTTAGTGTTGGTAGGACTTAGAACTTTTAGTGTTGGTAGTACTTAGAACTTGTTAGTGACGGTACGACTTATAACTTTTTAGTGTTGGTAGGACTTAGAACTTTTAGTGTTGGTAGTTCTTAGAACTTGTTAGTGACGGTACGACTTAGAACTTTTTAGGGTCGGTAGTACTCAGAACTTTTTAGTGTCGGTAGGACTTAGAACTTTTAGTGTTGGTACTACTTAGAACTTTTTAGTGACGATACGACTTATAACTTTTTAGTGTCGGTAGGACTTATAACGTTTTAGTGTTGGTAGTACTTAGAACTTTTGAGTGCCGGTAGGACTTAGAACTTTTTAGTGTTGGTAGTACTTAGAACTTTTTAGTGACGGTACGACTTAGAACTTTTTAGGGTCGGTAATACTCAGAACTTTTTAGTGTCGGTAGGACTTAGAACTTTTTAGTGTTGGTAGTACTTATAACATTTTAGTGTTGGTAGGACTTAGAACTTTTAGTGTTGGTAGTACTTAGAACTTTTTAGTGACGGTTCGACTTACAACTTTTTAGTGCTGGTAGGACTCAGAACTTTTTAGTGTCGGTAGGACTTATAACGTTTTAGTGTTGGTAGGACTTAGAACTTTTAGTGTTGGTAGTACTTAGAACTTGTTAGTGACGGTACGACTTAGAACTTTTTAGGGTCGGTAGTACTCAGAACTTTTTAGTGTCGGTAGGACTTAGAACTTTTAGTGTTGGTACTACTTAGAACTTTTTAGTGACGATACGACTTATAACTTTTTAGTGTCGGTAGGACTTATAACTTTTTAGTGTCGGTAGGACTTAGAACTTTTTAGTGTTGGTAGTACTTATAACTTTTTAGTGCTGGTAGGACTTAGAACTTTTTAGTGTCGGTAGGACTTAGAACTTTTTAGTGTTGAGACACACTTCCAGGAATACCCGAAGCATAGAGGCCGCCATGACAGTCAAGTAACTTCCGGTGTAGCGTCCCCTCTACGTAGTTTCCCTAGTATAGGCTGCCATAGCAAACGAATTTGAAAAATAGTTGGGGTTAACCTCGCGAAAATTTATACCACCACTGTGGTGGTTGTTTAAATTTTCGCGAGGTTAACCCCAACTTTTTTTCTCTAGCTAACCCAATTATATATTTTTACCCGCTAGATGGCGCCATCGTGTGACGTAGTCCTCCGATTATCCACTAGGGTATAATTATATTTTTACCCGCTAGATGGCGCTATCGTGTAGGGTAGTACTTGAATTATCCACTAGGGGACGCTACACCGGATGTGATGTCATACCGGAAGTCACTTGACTGTCATGGCGACCTCTGTGCTTCGGGTATTCCCGGAACTTTTTAGTGTCGGTAGGACTTAGAACTTTTTAGTGTTGGTAGTACTTATAACGTTTTAGCGACGGTACGACTTAGAACTTTTAGTGCTGGTAGTACTTAGAACTTTTAGTGTCGGTAGGACTCAGAACTTTTTAGTGACGGTACGACTTATAACTTTTTAGTGTTGGTAGGACTGATAACTTTTTAGTGCTGGTAGGACTTAGAACTTTTAGTGTCGGTAGGACTTAGAACTTTTTAGTGCTGGTAGGACTTAGAACTTTTAGTGTTGGTAGGACTTAGAACTTTTTAGTGTTGGTAGAACTCAGAACTTTTAGTGTTGGTAGTATTTAGAACTTTTTAGTGACGGTACGACTTAGAACTTTTAGTGACGGAACGACTTAGAACTTTTTAAGGTTGGTAGTACTTATTACTTTTTAGGGTTGGTAGGACTTAGAACTTTTTAGTGTCGGTAGGACTTAGAACTTTTTAGGGTCGGTAGTACTCAGAACTTTTAGTGTCGGTAGGACTTATAACTTTTTAGTGTCGGTAGGACTTAGAACTTTTTAGTGTTGGTAGTACTTATAACGTTTTAGCGACGGTACGACTTAGAACTTTTAGTGCTGGTAGTACTTAGAACTTTTAGTGTCGGTAGGACTCAGAACTTTTTAGTGACGGTACGACTTATAACTTTTTAGTGTTGGTAGGACTTATAACTTTTTAGTGCTGGTAGGACTTAGAACTTTTAGTGTTGGTAGTATTTAGAACTTTGTAGTGACGGTACGACTTAGAACTTTTAGTGACGGAACGACTTAGTACTTTTTAGGGTTGGTAGTACTTAGAACTTTTTAGTGCTTGTAGGACTCAGAACTTTTTAGTGTCGGTAGGACTTAGAACTTTTTAGTGTTGGTAGGACTTATAACTTTTTAGTGCTGGTAGGACTTAGAACTTTTTAGTGTCGGTAGGACTTATAACTTTTTAGTGTTGGTAGTACTTATAACTTTTTAGTGCTGGTAGGACTTAGAACTTTTTAGTGTCGGTAGGAATTAGAACTTTTTAGTGTTGGTTGGACTTATAACTTTTTAGTGCTGGTAGGACTTAGAACTTTTTAGTGCTGGTAGGACTCAGAACTTTTTAGTGTCGGTAGGACTTAGAACTTTTTAGTGTTGGTAGGACTTATAACTTTTTAGTGCTGGTAGGACTTAGAACTTTTAGTGTCGGTAGGACTTAGAACTTTTTAGTGCTGGTAGGACTTAGAACTTTTAGTGTTGGTAGGACTTAGAACTTTTTAGTGTTGGTAGGACTCAGAACTTTTAGTGTTGGTAGTATTTAGAACTTTTTAGTGACGGTACGACTTAGAACTTTTAGTGACGGAACGACTTAGAACTTTTTAAGGTTGGTAGTACTTATTACTTTTTAGGGTTGGTAGGACTTAGAACTTTTTAGTGTCGGTAGGACTTATAACTTTTTAGTGTTGGTAGTACTTATAACTTTTTAGTGCTGGTAGGACTTAGAACTTTTTAGTGTCGGTAGGAATTAGAACTTTTTAGTGTTGGTAGGACTTATAACTTTTTAGTGCTGGTAGGACTTAGAACTTTTTAGTGCTGGTAGGACTCAGAACTTTTTAGTGTCGGTAGGACTTAGAACTTTTTAGTGTTGGTAGGACTTATAACTTTTTAGTGCTGGTAGGATTTAGAACTTTTAGTGTTGGTAGTATTTAGAACTTTTTAGTGACGGTACGATTTAGAACTTTTAGTGACGGAACGACTTAGAACTTTTTAAGGTTGGTAGTACTTATTACTTTTTAGGGTTGGTAGGACTTAGGACTTTTTAGTGTCGGTAGGACTTAGAACTTTTTAGGGTCGGTAGTACTCAGAACTTTTAGTGTCGGTAGGACTTATAACTTTTTAGTGTCGGTAGGACTTATAACTTTTTAGTGTTGGTAGTACTTATAACGTTTTAGCGACGGTACGACTTAGAACTTTTAGTGCTGGTAGTACTTAGAACTTTTAGTGTCGGTAGGACTCAGAACTTTTTAGTGACGGTACGACTTATAACTTTTTAGTGTTGGTAGGACTGATAACTTTTTAGTGCTGGTAGGACTTAGAACTTTTAGTGTCGGTAGGACTTAGAACTTTTTAGTGCTGGTAGGACTTAGAACTTTTAGTGTCGGTAGGACTTAGAACTTTTTAGTGCTGGTAGGACTTAGAACTTTTAGTGTTGGTAGGACTTAGAACTTTTTAGTGTTGGTAGGACTCAGAACTTTTTAGTGTCGGTAGGACTTAGAACTTTTTAGTGTTGGTAGTACTTAGAACTTTTTAGTGACGGTACGACTTAGAACTTTTAGTGTTGGTAGTACTTAGAACTTTTTACTGACGGTAGGACTTAGAACTTTTTAGTGTTGGTAGTACTTATAACGTTTTAGTGTTAGTAGGACTTAGAACTTTTAGTGTTGGTAGTACTTAGAACTTTTTAGTGACGGTAGGACTTAGAACTTTTTAGTGTCGGTAGGACTTATAACTTTTTAGTGTTGGTAGTACTTATAACGTTTTAGCGACGGTACGACTTAGAACTTTTAGTGCTGGTAGTACTTAGAACTTTTAGTGTCGGTAGGACTCAGAACTTTTTAGTGACGGTACGACTTATAACTTTTTAGTGTTGGTAGGACTGATAACTTTTTAGTGCTGGTAGGACTTAGAACTTTTAGTGTCGGTAGGACTTAGAACTTTTTAGTGCTGGTAGGACTTAGAACTTTTAGTGTCGGTAGGACTTAGAACTTTTTAGTGCTGGTAGGACTTAGAACTTTTAGTGTTGGTAGGACTTAGAACTTTTTAGTGTTGGTAGGACTCAGAACTTTTTAGTGTCGGTAGGACTTAGAACTTTTAGTGTTGGTAGTACTTAGAACTTTTTACTGACGGTAGGACTTAGAACTTTTTAATGTTGGTAGTACCTATAACGTTTTAGTGTTGGTAGTACTTAGAACTTTTGAGTGACGGTAGGACTTAGAACTTTTTAGTGTTGGTAGTACTTAGAACTTTTTAGTGTCGGTAGGACTTATAACTTTTTAGTGTTGGTAGGACTTAGAACTTTTAGTGTTGGTAGTACTTAGAACTTTTTAGTGACGGTACGACTTACAACTTTTTAGTGCTGGTAGGACTCAGAACTTTTTAGTGTCGGTAGGACTTATAACGTTTTAGTGTTGGTAGGACTTAGAACTTTTAGTGTTGGTAGTACTTAGAACTTGTTAGTGACGGTACGACTTATAACTTTTTAGTGTTGGTAGGACTTAGAACTTTTAGTGTTGGTAGTACTTAGAACTTGTTAGTGACGGTACGACTTAGAACTTTTTAGGGTCGGTAGTACTCAGAACTTTTTAGTGTCGGTAGGACTTAGAACTTTTAGTGTTGGTACTACTTAGAACTTTTTAGTGACGATACGACTTATAACTTTTTAGTGTCGGTAGGACTTATAACGTTTTAGTGTTGGTAGTACTTAGAACTTTTGAGTGCCGGTAGGACTTAGAACTTTTTAGTGTTGGTAGTACTTAGAACTTTTTAGTGACGGTACGACTTAGAACTTTTTAGGGTCGGTAATACTCAGAACTTTTTAGTGTCGGTAGGACTTAGAACTTTTTAGTGTTGGTAGTACTTATAACATTTTAGTGTTGGTAGGACTTAGAACTTTTAGTGTTGGTAGTACTTAGAACTTTTTAGTGACGGTTCGACTTACAACTTTTTAGTGCTGGTAGGACTCAGAACTTTTTAGTGTCGGTAGGACTTATAACGTTTTAGTGTTGGTAGGACTTAGAACTTTTAGTGTTGGTAGTACTTAGAACTTGTTAGTGACGGTACGACTTAGAACTTTTTAGGGTCGGTAGTACTCAGAACTTTTTAGTGTCGGTAGGACTTAGAACTTTTAGTGTTGGTACTACTTAGAACTTTTTAGTGACGATACGACTTATAACTTTTTAGTGTCGGTAGGACTTATAACTTTTTAGTGTCGGTAGGACTTAGAACTTTTTAGTGTTGGTAGTACTTATAACTTTTTAGTGCTGGTAGGACTTAGAACTTTTTAGTGTCGGTAGGACTTAGAACTTTTTAGTGTTGAGACACACTTCCAGGAATACCCGAAGCATAGAGGCCGCCATGACAGTCAAGTAACTTCCGGTGTAGCGTCCCCTCTACGTAGTGTCCCTAGTATAGGCTGCCATAGCAAACGAATTTGAAAAATAGTTGGGGTTAACCTCGCGAAAATTTATACCACCACTGTGGTGGTTGTTTAAATTTTCGCGAGGTTAACCCCAACTTTTTTTCTCTAGCTAACCCAATTATATATTTTTACCCGCTAGATGGCGCCATCGTGTGACGTAGTCCTCCGATTATCCACTAGGGTATAATTATATTTTTACCCGCTAGATGGCGCTATCGTGTAGGGTAGTACTTCAATTATCCACTAGGGGACGCTACACCGGATGTGATGTCATACCGGAAGTCACTTGACTGTCATGGCGACCTCTGTGCTTCGGGTATTCCCGGAACTTTTTAGTGTCGGTAGGACTTAGAACTTTTTAGTGTTGGTAGTACTTATAACGTTTTAGCGACGGTACGACTTAGAACTTTTAGTGCTGGTAGTACTTAGAACTTTTAGTGTCGGTAGGACTCAGAACTTTTTAGTGACGGTACGACTTATAACTTTTTAGTGTTGGTAGGACTGATAACTTTTTAGTGCTGGTAGGACTTAGAACTTTTAGTGTCGGTAGGACTTAGAACTTTTTAGTGCTGGTAGGACTTAGAACTTTTAGTGTTGGTAGGACTTAGAACTTTTTAGTGTTGGTAGAACTCAGAACTTTTAGTGTTGGTAGTATTTAGAACTTTTTAGTGACGGTACGACTTAGAACTTTTAGTGACGGAACGACTTAGAACTTTTTAAGGTTGGTAGTACTTATTACTTTTTAGGGTTGGTAGGACTTAGAACTTTTTAGTGTCGGTAGGACTTAGAACTTTTTAGGGTCGGTAGTACTCAGAACTTTTAGTGTCGGTAGGACTTATAACTTTTTAGTGTCGGTAGGACTTAGAACTTTTTAGTGTTGGTAGTACTTATAACGTTTTAGCGACGGTACGACTTAGAACTTTTAGTGCTGGTAGTACTTAGAACTTTTAGTGTCGGTAGGACTCAGAACTTTTTAGTGACGGTACGACTTATAACTTTTTAGTGTTGGTAGGACTTATAACTTTTTAGTGCTGGTAGGACTTAGAACTTTTAGTGTTGGTAGTATTTAGAACTTTGTAGTGACGGTACGACTTAGAACTTTTAGTGACGGAACGACTTAGTACTTTTTAGGGTTGGTAGTACTTAGAACTTTTTAGTGCTTGTAGGACTCAGAACTTTTTAGTGTCGGTAGGACTTAGAACTTTTTAGTGTTGGTAGGACTTATAACTTTTTAGTGCTGGTAGGACTTAGAACTTTTTAGTGTCGGTAGGACTTATAACTTTTTAGTGTTGGTAGTACTTATAACTTTTTAGTGCTGGTAGGACTTAGAACTTTTTAGTGTCGGTAGGAATTAGAACTTTTTAGTGTTGGTTGGACTTATAACTTTTTAGTGCTGGTAGGACTTAGAACTTTTTAGTGCTGGTAGGACTCAGAACTTTTTAGTGTCGGTAGGACTTAGAACTTTTTAGTGTTGGTAGGACTTATAACTTTTTAGTGCTGGTAGGACTTAGAACTTTTAGTGTCGGTAGGACTTAGAACTTTTTAGTGCTGGTAGGACTTAGAACTTTTAGTGTTGGTAGGACTTAGAACTTTTTAGTGTTGGTAGGACTCAGAACTTTTAGTGTTGGTAGTATTTAGAACTTTTTAGTGACGGTACGACTTAGAACTTTTAGTGACGGAACGACTTAGAACTTTTTAAGGTTGGTAGTACTTATTACTTTTTAGGGTTGGTAGGACTTAGAACTTTTTAGTGTCGGTAGGACTTATAACTTTTTAGTGTTGGTAGTACTTATAACTTTTTAGTGCTGGTAGGACTTAGAACTTTTTAGTGTCGGTAGGAATTAGAACTTTTTAGTGTTGGTAGGACTTATAACTTTTTAGTGCTGGTAGGACTTAGAACTTTTTAGTGCTGGTAGGACTCAGAACTTTTTAGTGTCGGTAGGACTTAGAACTTTTTAGTGTTGGTAGGACTTATAACTTTTTAGTGCTGGTAGGATTTAGAACTTTTAGTGTTGGTAGTATTTAGAACTTTTTAGTGACGGTACGATTTAGAACTTTTAGTGACGGAACGACTTAGAACTTTTTAAGGTTGGTAGTACTTATTACTTTTTAGGGTTGGTAGGACTTAGGACTTTTTAGTGTCGGTAGGACTTAGAACTTTTTAGGGTCGGTAGTACTCAGAACTTTTAGTGTCGGTAGGACTTATAACTTTTTAGTGTCGGTAGGACTTATAACTTTTTAGTGTTGGTAGTACTTATAACGTTTTAGCGACGGTACGACTTAGAACTTTTAGTGCTGGTAGTACTTAGAACTTTTAGTGTCGGTAGGACTCAGAACTTTTTAGTGACGGTACGACTTATAACTTTTTAGTGTTGGTAGGACTGATAACTTTTTAGTGCTGGTAGGACTTAGAACTTTTAGTGTCGGTAGGACTTAGAACTTTTTAGTGCTGGTAGGACTTAGAACTTTTAGTGTCGGTAGGACTTAGAACTTTTTAGTGCTGGTAGGACTTAGAACTTTTAGTGTTGGTAGGACTTAGAACTTTTTAGTGTTGGTAGGACTCAGAACTTTTTAGTGTCGGTAGGACTTAGAACTTTTTAGTGTTGGTAGTACTTAGAACTTTTTAGTGACGGTACGACTTAGAACTTTTAGTGTTGGTAGTACTTAGAACTTTTTACTGACGGTAGGACTTAGAACTTTTTAGTGTTGGTAGTACTTATAACGTTTTAGTGTTAGTAGGACTTAGAACTTTTAGTGTTGGTAGTACTTAGAACTTTTTAGTGACGGTAGGACTTAGAACTTTTTAGTGTCGGTAGGACTTATAACTTTTTAGTGTTGGTAGTACTTATAACGTTTTAGCGACGGTACGACTTAGAACTTTTAGTGCTGGTAGTACTTAGAACTTTTAGTGTCGGTAGGACTCAGAACTTTTTAGTGACGGTACGACTTATAACTTTTTAGTGTTGGTAGGACTGATAACTTTTTAGTGCTGGTAGGACTTAGAACTTTTAGTGTCGGTAGGACTTAGAACTTTTTAGTGCTGGTAGGACTTAGAACTTTTAGTGTCGGTAGGACTTAGAACTTTTTAGTGCTGGTAGGACTTAGAACTTTTAGTGTTGGTAGGACTTAGAACTTTTTAGTGTTGGTAGGACTCAGAACTTTTTAGTGTCGGTAGGACTTAGAACTTTTAGTGTTGGTAGTACTTAGAACTTTTTACTGACGGTAGGACTTAGAACTTTTTAATGTTGGTAGTACCTATAACGTTTTAGTGTTGGTAGTACTTAGAACTTTTGAGTGACGGTAGGACTTAGAACTTTTTAGTGTTGGTAGTACTTAGAACTTTTTAGTGTCGGTAGGACTTATAACTTTTTAGTGTTGGTAGGACTTAGAACTTTTAGTGTTGGTAGTACTTAGAACTTTTTAGTGACGGTACGACTTACAACTTTTTAGTGCTGGTAGGACTCAGAACTTTTTAGTGTCGGTAGGACTTATAACGTTTTAGTGTTGGTAGGACTTAGAACTTTTAGTGTTGGTAGTACTTAGAACTTGTTAGTGACGGTACGACTTATAACTTTTTAGTGTTGGTAGGACTTAGAACTTTTAGTGTTGGTAGTACTTAGAACTTGTTAGTGACGGTACGACTTAGAACTTTTTAGGGTCGGTAGTACTCAGAACTTTTTAGTGTCGGTAGGACTTAGAACTTTTAGTGTTGGTACTACTTAGAACTTTTTAGTGACGATACGACTTATAACTTTTTAGTGTCGGTAGGACTTATAACGTTTTAGTGTTGGTAGTACTTAGAACTTTTGAGTGCCGGTAGGACTTAGAACTTTTTAGTGTTGGTAGTACTTAGAACTTTTTAGTGACGGTACGACTTAGAACTTTTTAGGGTCGGTAATACTCAGAACTTTTTAGTGTCGGTAGGACTTAGAACTTTTTAGTGTTGGTAGTACTTATAACATTTTAGTGTTGGTAGGACTTAGAACTTTTAGTGTTGGTAGTACTTAGAACTTTTTAGTGACGGTTCGACTTACAACTTTTTAGTGCTGGTAGGACTCAGAACTTTTTAGTGTCGGTAGGACTTATAACGTTTTAGTGTTGGTAGGACTTAGAACTTTTAGTGTTGGTAGTACTTAGAACTTGTTAGTGACGGTACGACTTAGAACTTTTTAGGGTCGGTAGTACTCAGAACTTTTTAGTGTCGGTAGGACTTAGAACTTTTAGTGTTGGTACTACTTAGAACTTTTTAGTGACGATACGACTTATAACTTTTTAGTGTCGGTAGGACTTATAACTTTTTAGTGTCGGTAGGACTTAGAACTTTTTAGTGTTGGTAGTACTTATAACTTTTTAGTGCTGGTAGGACTTAGAACTTTTTAGTGTCGGTAGGACTTAGAACTTTTTAGTGTTGAGACACACTTCCAGGAATACCCGAAGCATAGAGGCCGCCATGACAGTCAAGTAACTTCCGGTGTAGCGTCCCCTCTACGTAGTGTCCCTAGTATAGGCTGCCATAGCAAACGAATTTGAAAAATAGTTGGGGTTAACCTCGCGAAAATTTATACCACCACTGTGGTGGTTGTTTAAATTTTCGCGAGGTTAACCCCAACTTTTTTTCTCTAGCTAACCCAATTATATATTTTTACCCGCTAGATGGCGCCATCGTGTGACGTAGTCCTCCGATTATCCACTAGGGTATAATTATATTTTTACCCGCTAGATGGCGCTATCGTGTAGGGTAGTACTTCAATTATCCACTAGGGGACGCTACACCGGATGTGATGTCATACCGGAAGTCACTTGACTGTCATGGCGACCTCTGTGCTTCGGGTATTCCCGGAACTTTTTAGTGTCGGTAGGACTTAGAACTTTTTAGTGTTGGTAGTACTTATAACGTTTTAGCGACGGTACGACTTAGAACTTTTAGTGCTGGTAGTACTTAGAACTTTTAGTGTCGGTAGGACTCAGAACTTTTTAGTGACGGTACGACTTATAACTTTTTAGTGTTGGTAGGACTGATAACTTTTTAGTGCTGGTAGGACTTAGAACTTTTAGTGTCGGTAGGACTTAGAACTTTTTAGTGCTGGTAGGACTTAGAACTTTTAGTGTTGGTAGGACTTAGAACTTTTTAGTGTTGGTAGAACTCAGAACTTTTAGTGTTGGTAGTATTTAGAACTTTTTAGTGACGGTACGACTTAGAACTTTTAGTGACGGAACGACTTAGAACTTTTTAAGGTTGGTAGTACTTATTACTTTTTAGGGTTGGTAGGACTTAGAACTTTTTAGTGTCGGTAGGACTTAGAACTTTTTAGGGTCGGTAGTACTCAGAACTTTTAGTGTCGGTAGGACTTATAACTTTTTAGTGTCGGTAGGACTTAGAACTTTTTAGTGTTGGTAGTACTTATAACGTTTTAGCGACGGTACGACTTAGAACTTTTAGTGCTGGTAGTACTTAGAACTTTTAGTGTCGGTAGGACTCAGAACTTTTTAGTGACGGTACGACTTATAACTTTTTAGTGTTGGTAGGACTTATAACTTTTTAGTGCTGGTAGGACTTAGAACTTTTAGTGTTGGTAGTATTTAGAACTTTGTAGTGACGGTACGACTTAGAACTTTTAGTGACGGAACGACTTAGTACTTTTTAGGGTTGGTAGTACTTAGAACTTTTTAGTGCTTGTAGGACTCAGAACTTTTTAGTGTCGGTAGGACTTAGAACTTTTTAGTGTTGGTAGGACTTATAACTTTTTAGTGCTGGTAGGACTTAGAACTTTTTAGTGTCGGTAGGACTTATAACTTTTTAGTGTTGGTAGTACTTATAACTTTTTAGTGCTGGTAGGACTTAGAACTTTTTAGTGTCGGTAGGAATTAGAACTTTTTAGTGTTGGTTGGACTTATAACTTTTTAGTGCTGGTAGGACTTAGAACTTTTTAGTGCTGGTAGGACTCAGAACTTTTTAGTGTCGGTAGGACTTATAACTTTTTAGTGCTGGTAGGACTTAGAACTTTTAGTGTCGGTAGGACTTAGAACTTTTTAGTGCTGGTAGGACTTAGAACTTTTAGTGTTGGTAGGACTTAGAACTTTTTAGTGTTGGTAGGACTCAGAACTTTTAGTGTTGGTAGTATTTAGAACTTTTTAGTGACGGTACGACTTAGAACTTTTAGTGACGGAACGACTTAGAACTTTTTAAGGTTGGTAGTACTTATTACTTTTTAGGGTTGGTAGGACTTAGAACTTTTTAGTGTCGGTAGGACTTAGAACTTTTTAGGGTCGGTAGTACTCAGAACTTTTAGTGTCGGTAGGACTTATAACTTTTTAGTGTCGGTAGGACTTAGAACTTTTTAGTGTTGGTAGTACTTATAACGTTTTAGCGACGGTACGACTTAGAACTTTTAGTGCTGGTAGTACTTAGAACTTTTAGTGTCGGTAGGACTCAGAACTTTTTAGTGACGGTACGACTTATAACTTTTTAGTGTTGGTAGGACTTATAACTTTTTAGTGCTGGTAGGACTTAGAACTTTTAGTGTTGGTAGTATTTAGAACTTTGTAGTGACGGTACGACTTAGAACTTTTAGTGACGGAACGACTTAGTACTTTTTAGGGTTGGTAGTACTTAGAACTTTTTAGTGCTGGTAGGACTCAGAACTTTTTAGTGTCGGTAGGACTTAGAACTTTTTAGTGTTGGTAGGACTTATAACTTTTTAGTGCTGGTAGGACTTAGAACTTTTTAGTGTCGGTAGGACTTATAACTTTTTAGTGTTGGTAGTACTTATAACTTTTTAGTGCTGGTAGGACTTAGAACTTTTTAGTGTCGGTAGGAATTAGAACTTTTTAGTGTTGGTAGGACTTATAACTTTTTAGTGCTGGTAGGAATTAGAACTTTTTAGTGCTGGTAGGACTCAGAACTTTTTAGTGTCGGTAGGACTTAGAACTTTTTAGTGTTGGTAGGACTTATAACTTTTTAGTGCTGGTAGGATTTAGAACTTTTAGTGTTGGTAGTATTTAGAACTTTTTAGTGACGGTACGATTTAGAACTTTTAGTGACGGAACGACTTAGAACTTTTTAAGGTTGGTAGTACTTATTACTTTTTAGGGTTGGTAGGACTTAGGACTTTTTAGTGTCGGTAGGACTTAGAACTTTTTAGGGTCGGTAGTACTCAGAACTTTTAGTGTCGGTAGGACTTATAACTTTTTAGTGTCGGTAGGACTTATAACTTTTTAGTGTTGGTAGTACTTATAACGTTTTACGACGGTACGACTTAGAACTTTTAGTGCTGGTAGTACTTAGAACTTTTAGTGTCGGTAGGACTCAGAACTTTTAGTGACGGTACGACTTATAACTTTTTAGTGTTGGTAGGACTGATAACTTTTTAGTGCTGGTAGGACTTAGAACTTTTAGTGTCGGTAGGACTTAGAACTTTTTAGTGCTGGTAGGACTTAGAACTTTTAGTGTCGGTAGGACTTAGAACTTTTTAGTGCTGGTAGGACTTAGAACTTTTAGTGTTGGTAGGACTTAGAACTTTTTAGTGTTGGTAGGACTCAGAACTTTTTAGTGTCGGTAGGACTTAGAACTTTTTAGTGTTGGTAGTACTTAGAACTTTTTAGTGACGGTACGACTTAGAACTTTTAGTGTTGGTAGTATTTAGAACTTTTTACTGACGGTAGGACTTAGAACTTTTTAGTGTTGGTAGTACTTATAACGTTTTAGTGTTAGTAGGACTTAGAACTTTTAGTGTTGGTAGTACTTAGAACTTTTTAGTGACGGTAGGACTTATAACGTTTTAGTGTTAGTAGGACTTAGAACTTTTTAGTGACGGTAGGACTTAGAACTTTTTAGTGTTGGTAGTACTTATAACGTTTTAGTGTTGGTAGTACTTAGAACTTTTTAGGGTCGGTAATACTCAGAACTTTTTAGTGTCGGTAGGACTTATAACATTTTAGTGTTGGTAGGACTTAGAACTTTGAGTGTTGGTAGTACTTAGAACTTTTTAGTGACGGTACGACTTACAACTTTTTAGTGCTGGTAGGACTCAGAACTTTTTAGTGTCGGTAGGACTTATAACGTTTTAGTGTTGGTAGGACTTAGAACTTTTAGTGTTGGTAGTACTTAGAACTTGTTAGTGACGGTACGACTTAGAATTTTTTAGGGTCGGTAGTACTCAGAACTTTTTAGTGTCGGTAGGACTTAGAACTTTTAGTGTTGGTACTACTTAGAACTTTTTAGTGACGATACGACTTATAACTTTTTAGTGTCGGTAGGTCTTATAACTTTTTAGTGCTGGTAGGACTTATAACTTTTTAGTGTCGGTAGGACTTAGAACTTTTTAGTGTTGGTAGTACTTATAACTTTTTAGTGCTGGTAGGACTTAGAACTTTTTAGTGTCGGTAGGACGTAGAACTTTTTAGTGTTGAGACACACTTCCAGGAATACCCGAAGCATAGAGGCCGCCATGACAGTCAAGTAACTTCCGGTGTAGCGTCCCCTCTACGTAGTGTCCCTAGTATAGGCTGCCATAGCAAACGAATTTGAAAAAAAGTTGGGGTTAACCTCGCGAAAATTTATACCACCACTGTGGTGGTTGTTTATATTTTCGCGAGGTTAATCCCAACTTTTTTTCTCTAGCTAACCCAATTATATATTTTTACCCGCTAGATGGCGCCATCGTGTGACGTAGTACTCCGATTATCCACTAAGGTATAATTATATTTTTACCCGCTAGATGGCGCTATCGTGTAGGGTAGTACTTCAATTATCCACTAGGGGACGCTACACCGGATGTGATGTCATACCGGAAGTCACTTGACTGTCATGGCGACCTCTGTGCTTCGGGTATTCCCGGAAGTGTGTCCACGAATAGAGATCTATCATGGTCAGTAGATGGCGATACTCTGACTAATTACATTGGTGTCCGTTGAGTGGCGTCGAATGTCGCCTCTCTCATGGACGTGCACAGTTTTTGTGTTAAGGGAAGTCACGTGATGTACGTTCGGTCTGATTGGTTATGCAAATGAGATGACGCCGAAAACTAGTGTATATAGTTTAGTGTTTCGATCATAGCGGTTTTCAAATTCGTTTGCTATGGCAGCCTATACTAGGGACACTACGTCGAGGGGACGCTACACCGGAAGTTACTTGACTCTCATGGCGGCCTCTATGCTTCGGGTATTCCTGGAAGTGTGTCTCAACACTAAAAAGTTCTAAGTCCTACCAGCACTAAAAAGTTCTAAGTCCTACCGACACTAAAAAGTTCTAAGTCCTACCAGCACTAAAAAGTTATAAGTCCTACCGACACTAAAAAGTTATAAGTCGTATCGTCACTAAAAAGTTCTAAGTACTACCAACACTAAAAGTTCTAAGTGCTACCGACACTAAAAAGTTCTGAGTATTACCGACCCTAAAATGTTCTAAGTCGTACCGTCACTAAAAAGTTCTAAGTACTACCAACACTAAAAGTTCTAAGTCCTACCAACACTAAAATGTTATAAGTACTACCAACACTAAAAAGTTATAAGTCCTACCGTCACTAAAAAGTTCTAAGTACTACCAACCCTAAAAGTTCTAAGTCGTACCGTCGCTAAAACGTTATAAGTACTACCAACACTAAAAAGTTATAAGTCCTACCGACACTAAAAAGTTATAAGTCCTACCGACACTAAAAGTTCTGAGTACTACCGACCCTAAAAAGTTCTAAGTACTACCAGCACTAAAAAGTTCTAAGTACTACCAGCACTAAAAAGTTCTAAGTCCTACCATCACTAAAACGTTATAAGTACTACCAACCCTAAAACGTTCTAAGTCCTACCGACACTAAAAAGTTCTGAGTCCTACCAGCACTAAAAAGTTCTAAGCCGTACCGTCACTAAAAAGTTCTAAGTCCTACCAACCCTAAAAATGTATAAGTACTACCAACCCTAAAAAGTTATAAGTCGTACCGTCACTAAAAAGTTCTAAGTCCTACCGTCACTAAAAAGTTCTAAGTACTACCAACCCTAAAAAGTTCTAAGTACTACCAACACTAAAAAGGGACGGCGTGAGTGAGTGATTGAACAGACACGAAGGGTGAGTGAGTGAGTGAGTGAGTGAGTGAGTGAACAGACACGAAGGGTGAGTGAGTGAGTGAGTGAGTGAGTGAGTGAGTGAGTGAGTGAGTGAGTGAGTGAGTGAGTGAACAGACAAGAAGGGTGAGTGAGTGAGTGAGTGAGTGAGTGAGTGAGTGAGTGAGTGAGTGAGTGAGTGAACAGACACGAAGGGTGAGTGAGACGCGATAACACGTCTATTTGCTTTGCGTTGCTTCGTTTTGAAGCAAATCTCACGCGATAACACGTCTATTTGCTTTGCGTTGCTTCGTTTTGAAGCAAATCTCACGCGATAACAGTCTATTTTCCTGAAAACGGAGGGATTTTACGCGATAACACGTCTATTCTGATGTCCCAACCGTAGTCTCGTGACATATCTCGGACGGATAGCTTCACACCTGCGTCTAACAAAACACTCAAACAGTCTTTCACCGTCTAGTTGGTCTGAGTTCATGTGCGTGTTGTGTGTTTCGTACCACGTGTATGTATGTATGAGTTAATTTTCGGTTACCCGTGCCAGGTTATTTGTTTTACGACCGAAGCTAATTTGGCAGGTTTTAACGAAGAAGCACGAATTTAAATACTATAGTCCGAAAAAAGATAAAAACGTTCTAATGGACATTTGTATACTTGGCCCTTAATACGGTAAACTATATAAATACTGGTACATCTTATCTGGGAGGTTATTGTGTGTCTGTACTGTTCTAACATAACGCTTCACTATCATGACGCTTCACTTTCCTCGAACAATATAGATAGTGAGCACTGCGCCGTCTTTTATTGCTATATGATCTTTGCTATCAAGACGATCGAATCGCCATTGTGCATCGCACATAGCGTGTTTATTTATTTAATAATAATGTTGAACGCATTTATACACATACGTACATACGTACATACGTACATACGTACACACATATAGGTTAAGAACACCAGCGTGATAAAATGCTGAAACGGTATTGTTGGTCTCTAGGCACAGATGAGACATACATGCAGATGAGCTTTGAACAAGGAATACCTCTTCAAAACAGTTTGACACCAGTTTGGAACCAGTTTGTATGCAGGCTTTCAACTGTGACCGTTGGTGAGTACAAATCTCTTATGACAAATACTGTTACATGACAAACAGTTTGACCAAAATATTACACAGATAGCTGATAGTTTGAATGTTTTAGCTGATAAGTTCGTCTAATTCCCTATGGCAATGCCTTAACACGGGACAAATACACGGATGCTTTTTCAACACAGAACCTTGAGGCTTGATTTATACCAGTTTATAACGGTTAACAGGGAAATTTTTCACTCGCTATAGTATGTCAGTGCTTTTGAGTTGTATATGCGTGTTTGAAAGTTGTTTGTCGGTGTTTGTAAGTTATTTGTCCGTGATTAGGCGCTGTAGGCCAGATAGTCTTTAAGTTTAGCCTCTATGTCTATGCCTATGGCTATGCTTTATCGGGTTTGGACCTATGTTCAAGTTGTAAATGTATAGACTAGGAGAGGTCTACACCTAATCAAAGGGTCGACAACCTACGTCATATAAGAATAGCCACTATTGCGCATGCAATAGTGGCTATTGGCAAACTGACCAAAGTGCGCGGCACGGCTGCTCCTACGATGTGCTCTGTGAAATAGTGTAAACTATACAAGTTTGAACCATTTCACAGTACTATATTTTCGCACACAACCCCATGAACACACCAAGACTCTATAGGACTACATGATTTTAGTAAGTGAACGTGACATTTTGTGATTTTACAATTTTCTATATATCTGCGTGCACCTGTGTGACATTAACAAGCTGTGATTCAGTCATGCGAGACGTCAACAATGAGATCCTTGACTGCACATCATGCATGACTACATTGCCCTGGACAATTGACACAACTTGTGCTCGGTCATGCGCTAACATTACGACTTCGTATTGATCCTTAAGCTGACATGGCATCAGGAAGTGTAGCAATTTCACTATTTATTCTTTTTCTTCACTGCTTCACCAAATGCAGTGCATACCAGAGAGACTTATATTCTACAAACATAAGAACAGTACACCAGGGTGTGACGCCTAATTCCACAGGCTACCCTTTCACAGACTCTGTAGAAGTAAGCAGTGATATTGTTTTGTCAGCCATTCACAAGTTCGACCGCCTTAACCACAAGACTAAACGAGCAATTTGTAAACTCTGCAGACGTTCGGTGACTACAGAGAACTATTTCTACAACGTCTCGCCATCAACTTCAACGCTACTATTACTTATGAAAAGCGGCGATGTGAGCACCAACCCAGGCCCTGCTGGGCACAAGAGAAACTACACGCCAAAACACCCGTGTAGTCGTTGTTTCAAAGGTGTCACTGCCCGCAGTAGAGCTATCTCCTGTGACTCCTGCGGCCAGTGGACACACAACAAATGTGCTGGAGTTTTTACAAACGAAGCATACAATGATATCTGCAACAGCGGTGATTTCTTTACGTTTCTGTGCGATCGATGCTCACTTCAAGCCCTCCCGTTTGCTGATGACAAGGCCGACAACAACATCAGCGACCGTCAGTCGATCTTCACACAATCTAACAACCGAGATGAGGGCCGTTGTCCTGATGGCAACGACCACCTGTCAGTCACAGATGGTGACCCTGCTGACCAGTCATCAAGTGAAAGACCCCTTGACTTTGAATGTTTACGTTCAAAGGGTCTCAACTTCGTTCATTTGAACTCTCGCAGTCTTCTGCCGAAACTTGACGATCTAAGAGTTCTCGCAGCTAACACTAAAGTTGCGGTGATCGGCATCACCGAGTCTTGGTTAGATGCGTCGGTCACAGACTCGGAAATTGAAATCACTGACTATACTATTCTCCGGCTCGACAGGAATCGCGAGGGCGGTGGTGTATGTATCTACATTAGAAGTGACATTGCATTCAAACCGAGAGACGATATAATTACTAATCTAGAAACTGTCTGGGCTGAACTGTATTTACCTAAGACCAAACCTATTTTAATTGGTGTATGCTACCGTCCACCCAAACAGATGGACTTTTTTAATATACTCGAACAATGCTGCATGGAATGTAATTCTTTCACCAACCAAGAATTCATCATAATGGGTGACTTTAACGTTGACTACTCTCACCTGAATACTCACACTAATCAGTTGCATGTGTCACTGAAGCATTATATGTCTATGTTTGATATGACCCAGCTTATTAACACACCTACAAGGATTACCAGTACAACATCCACCATCTTAGATCTCATCCTCATTTCAGACCCTGATAAAATAACACAATGTGGTGTATTAGATCTTGGCTTGAGTGACCACCAATTAATACATTGTACACGCAAATGTAAGAAAATTCCTGTTAATCAACACAATGGTGTGACTTTAAGATCGCTCAAAAACTACAGTAAGGAAATGTTTGAAGCAAAACTGCAGGAGGTAGATTGGCAGGATGTATCGGATAATAACTCTGTACACGAGGCTTTTTATCATTTTAAATCTAAGTTGATGGCCGTTATTGATAACATTGCCCCTTTGAAGTATGTCCGGATTAAACAGCGTACCGCCCCATGGATGACCGGGGAGATACTGCATCTCATTCATGAAAGAGATCGGGCATTTACAAAATTCAAAAAGACTAAAGACATCAGTTGGCACGGAGAATACACTTATCTTCGGAATCAGGTTCAATATAAGAAGAAACAGGCCAAATCAGACTTCATTGCTAACAAGGCTAATGAATTCAAACAACAACCAAAGAAATTATGGCAAATGCTGAAAGGCCTCGGAACTTCGTCTCAGTGTAAAACTAAGCCAGGAAGTATAGGACTAGGTATCGATAACAACATTTGTTTTGATAAATCAGTGGTATCTGAGCATTTTAACAAGTATTTTACTAATGTAGCCTCAACATTGGTTGGCAAACTCCCACCAAGTAATGGTAAATATGAAGAGAAACACATCCAAGACTTCTACAGGTCAATGGGTGTCACCAGTAATAGTTTCTGTTTTAGTGAAGTCAGCGAGAACAAAGTACTAAGTATTCTTAGCAAACTAAACTCAAACAAGGCAACTGGTTTGGATCTATTGTCACCCAGATTTATCAAGGATGGTGCCAAGCACATTGCATCTCCTTTGGCGCATATTTTAAATTTGTCTTTGTCCACCGGCGAAATTCCAAAAGATCTTAAATCAGCAAGGGTAATGCCCATTTACAAAAAGAACAGTAAGAAGGAAGCCGGTAATTACAGGCCGATCTCGATTCTTAATACTATCTCGAAATTATTTGAGAGGATCGTCTATCAACAGCTGGACGAGTATCTCCAAGCACATCAGATCCTATATGAATATCAATCTGGCTTTAGATCCTCATATTCTACTGAAACATGTTTAGTACATCTCACAGACTTCCTAAAACAGGAGCAAGATAAAGGTAATTATATAGGTATGGTGCTTCTTGACCTTCAGAAGGCCTTTGACACCGTAGACCATAAAATTATGCTTCAAAAACTCGAAGCTATAGGACTTCACAAATCTGCCATAGTCTGGTTTCAATCATATTTACATGAACGACAACAATCAGTTGACATTGGTGGTACCTTATCAAAACCGATGACTGTCACATGTGGTGTACCTCAAGGGTCAATTCTCGGACCCTTACTATTTCTAATCTATATTAATGATATTCCATCGGCTGTTCGCTGCAAACTTCTTTTGTACGCTGACGATTCGGCTCTGATAGCTTCGGGTAAGAACACCCAACACATCCAAGAAAGTCTCTCTTCGGAGCTTGAGGCAGCCAGAGAATGGCTGATAAATAACAAACTGTCCCTCCATCTAGGGAAAACTGAATCAATCCTTTTTGGATCGAAACGTAAACTCCACACATGCAACTCCATTCAGGTGAAATGTGCTGGCAACACATTGACGTGTCAGACGCATGTTAAATACCTAGGTGTAGAGTTAGATCAGTCACTAACTGGAGAAGGTGTGGCTGAGAAGATAGTTTGCAAATCAAATGCTAAGTTAAAATTTATGTACAGGCAGACAAGAAATGTCAACATGAAAACAAAAAAACTACTTACTTCTGCCTTAATACAATGTCATTTTGACTATGCCTGTTCATCTTGGTTCTCGGGTTTAACCAAGAAATATAAAACAAGACTACAGTGTACCCAGAACAAGGTAATCCGTTTCCTTCTTAATGCACCAGCCAGAACCCACATTGGATCAACGGAGTTTAGACAGGTCAATATGTTACCAGTGGATCTACGGGTTAAGCAACTAAAATTGAACCTTGTCTATAATATTGTCAAAGACAGAGCACCGATTTATTTGTCCGATTCTGTCAACGTAACACGCAAGCAGCACGGTATAAATACAAGATCTAGTACTTTGTCTCTGCATGTGCCGTATGTTAAATCTTTCGGTCAAACTTCTTTTTACTACACAGGTATACAGGCATGGAATGAATTGCCATATAACATACAAGGTGCTCAGAACAAGAACCAATTTAAACTTTTAGTGAAACAGTTTTTGTTCAATTATCTTAATGATCTGGAAGCCAGCTCATTTATTTACTTATAATTCAATCTTATTTTTGAGGTCCTACCTGTATTTTATTTTATCTATTTTTATTTATAATATTTTTTAACAATTTTTTTATTGATGATGCATCTTTTGTTAAATGTTTAATTTAAAAAACACTTTTATTATGTATTTGTAGCACATGTGTCGGTTTTTCAAATGACTTAATAGTGCTTATAATCAGGAGGTAATGTCTCTTCTTTCTTAATATCATAATTACGAATGTCCTTTGACATCTTAACAGTAACTTAGTATTTATTTATTATTGTTTTTTTAGTATGTTATTTTGTCATATTCTATTTATATCTGTGTCATGTATTTGTTTGTCTGTCCAAGGACCACAATGGAAACAAGTGCTTGCACTTTCTTGTGTCATCCTTTATATTTAATGTACCCTGTATTTATATGTTATGTATGTACAAGCTTACATTTTATATTGAATAAATAATCAAATCAATCAATCGCGCAATTACTTATTTAATTAACGTCACATGAAGGGATTACATTACATACGCGCAAGTTCAATACAAAGTCTAACCAAAGCACTATCTGCTTGAACAACTCACTTCGTGTACAAAATTACAGCGCGTACCATGACGTCATACAGGGTGCGCGTGCTTGGATAAGCCTTTTCTTTGCCCTGTTGCAGTGTCGAGTACGGGTTTTATAAGAGACACCAAAGGTATAATTCCAAAATGGTCACTCTGCTCGAAAAAACGAGGCTATAGGCTCTGATATAACATAGTCCTATATGTAATGTACATTTCGTATACATTACTTCAGACAAAACGGTCTCCGCTGAATTTATAATCCTTTTGTTATACATTACGCCTTATTATAACACCACATTTTCGACATGTCATAGTCAAACAAATAAAGGCTCGGTCCCTTGGCGGAGCCTGGACCTACGGGTCAAGCAATCTCGTGTGTGACATATTCAAATGCTGTTCGGTATATGTTATTTTATTCAAAAAGTGTTTGTATACCTTTACGATAAAAATGGCCTATGCTTTAACCCGGGATAAAAATTCGAAAATGGTCGGATACCTTTGCGATAAAAATGGCCTATGCTTTAACATGGGATAAAAACCCAAAAAGTGGTCGGATACCTTTGCAACAATAGTTCGTATGCTTTAACATGGGTAAAAATTCCCTATGATTTAACATGGGATAAAATTCGAAAAGTAGTCGGATACCTTCGCGATGAAAATGGCCTATGCTTTAACATGGGATTAAAATTCGAAAAGTGGTCGGATACCTTGGCGATAAAAATGTCCTATCCTTTAATATGGGGTTAAAATTCCCTATGCTTTAACATGGAATAAAAATTCCCTATGATTTAACATGGGATAAAAATGGCCTATGCTTTAACATGGGATTAAAATTCGAAAAGTGGTCGGATACCTTTGCAACAATAGCTCGTATGCTTTAACATGGGATAAAAAATGTCCTATGCTTTAACATGGGGTTAAAATCCCTATGCTTTAACCCGGGGTCGGAACTACTTTTCCTAGCTCATTTGCATAACTAACCACGCCCACAATGCCCAGCTCGTTCGTGATTGGTCAATTACACTTCCTCCGAGACGCTCCAAAGACCTCATTTGCATAATCCAAGCGTAAGCGTTTGGAGCGTCTTGGAGGAAAATCCCTATCTCTTAACATGGGTTTTCCTCCGGACCGCGCAAGTTGCCCGCGGTAAGGGACCTCCTTTACTACTTATGTCTATGCAAAATTAGAGAAAAAGTTGCTGAACGGTTTCTGAGATACGGCAGCTAACGGCGGGTGGCGGATTGCGGACGCAGAATGATGGCAATAGTCCCTTGGACCTTCGGCCAAAGGACAACAAATGGCGAAGCTAATGCAGAGTTAAGAGAATTGGCTAGTGGCTATAAATGTTTTTTAAAACAAACATCAAAATGCTACCATAAACAGTTACATGAAAACTTGTGCAACGCCATATTGGATAAGTATCACATTTCCGCTTCCTGTATGATTGCGTCTGTACGTCCTCTTGCCTCGACTTCCGCTTTGAGATAAGTCTGTTCAATAAATGTTCTCGTCGTTATCGAGTCTTTCCCTTCTATATTGGCGTGGTGGCAGCGTTTTCACTACTGAAGTGGATAGATACTCGTATAGCCAAACAAACGGCACGACGAATGCGTACTTTCCGTACGCAGTAATTAACATTGAACATTGCCTGCATTTGCATAGACGATTGAGCTACACGTCAACGCGACAATGGCTCAGTCACAGAGAGCTCCAAAACAGTGGTCTCTTTCAAAACACGAAACACTGACGTCATATGAGAGCTGGCGCCAAAACCTCCAATATACTCTATCATTGGACGCGAATTTCGCACCATTCTTACTCGACCAGGCAACATGGGGAAAGAAAACTAACACTTCTCCACTCAGAGGCTTACTTGACGATACCGAAGACACACCAAGCTTGGTTAGGCGAACGGCACAACAAAAAGTCGCGCACTTAGAATTAATGCTTGGGCAGATTGCCAACTTTTGCCCGATCATATCGCGAAATACCATCGTCAAAAACTCGACATCCGTCAACTCCATATGGCAGGCAATCAGACTTCACTTCGGGTTTCAGACAAGCGGCGCTCACTTCATACATTTCGCCGACATAAAACTTGAATCAGACGAAAACCACGAGGACCTATTCCAACGCCTCGTGGCGTTCGTTGATGATAGTCTGCTGACAGTGGGTGGCGGTATATCACACCACGACGAGTTCCCGACCGTAGATGAGGACTTATCACCGTCGCTAGAGAACATGGTTGTATTGAGCTGGCTTAGACTTATCCATCAGGAGCTACATAGACTCGTAAAACAGCGCTACGGAACCGAACTGCGGAGCCGCACACTAGCCAGTCTTAAACCAGAGATCTCTCAGGCCCTGGGGTCCCTACTGGACGAGATCCATTCTATGTCAGAGACAAAAATCCTGAGACAGTCAACCTACTACCAACCACGCACACGCTCTGGGCCCGCTCGCCCACAAAGCTACCAACGAACCCAACGAGCAAAACAATGCCCACTCTGTAAGCAGGCTGGTAGACCGATAGTAGACCACTATCTAAGCGCTTGCAAGTACTTGCCCGAGCAAGACAGACTGTTCATGACTAAGGCACGCAACGTGACAGGACTAAACTGCGAAGATAGCGGAGACGATGAACCACCAGTGAATGACGACTACGTCAATGACGTACAAAACGTGTTGGCGACTTGTCGCGTAAATATGAAACAGTCGCCATTCTTCAAGGCGTTCCATCGTCATCACCCAATACGTCTTACCCTCGACACTGGAGCCGAAACCAACATGATTAGAGAGACGGTGGCCAGGTCAATTGGTGCAAAAATCACCAAAAGCTCCCAGCTCGCAAGACAAGCTGATGGTGTAACCCCACTCAATGTAGTCGGAGAAACAAGGCTCGTGTTATCGCGGGATAATCTTGACCTACACCTCGATGCCCTTGTCGTTAAAGACTTGGATGTCGATGTACTTGCGGGAACACCATTCATGACAACCAATGAAATATCCGTTCGTCCCGCCAAAAATCAGATCAGCATTGACGAAACTGTGATACACTACGGGATGGAGAACGTCAACCGTTCCCAATATCACACGATTCGCAGAGCGCAGGCCTACGTGTTGCGTGCGCCACCCGCGTCCACTACTGTTTGGCCAGGCGACTACATAGAACTGTCTATTCCATCAGCACTCGACGATCTTGTAGTGGCGATCGAACCTCGTAACGATCATAAGTCAACATTGCACTACCAAGATTGGCCCCAATCTACCATTGTCGAGGCAGTCGGGGACAAAATCCGTTTACTAAACACGTGTACACATCCCTTGAAAATAGGACGCAACGAGCACTTTTGCCAAGTGCGTGGTACCACAGCATGTGACACCAACTACGTGGAAGACATCGTAGTCAAAAACACAGACACTATCGAACTAGACAGTGGCAACCTCTTGTCTGACGACTTGCGCAACCAGTTCCGCAATCCGCATCAACAATTTGACACCGTGTTCAACTCGAAAATCGTAGGATACAACGGGCATGCGGGCCCATTCACAGCAACTGTAAACATGGGACCAGTCCAACCCCCGCAGCGAAAGGGGAGGTGTTCGCAATACGCTCGCGACAAACTCGTCGAACTTCAGGAAAAGTTTGATGATTTGGAGGCGGCCGGTGTATTCCGTCGTCCAGAAGATATCGGGGTGGTGGTCGAATACCTTAATCCGTCATTTCTCGTACGCAAAACTAATGGAGGATCACGACTCGTCACTGCCTTCACGGAAGTAGGACGTTACAGCAAGCCGCAGCCTTCTCTCATGCCAGACGTGGATTCGACAATAAGATCCATAACTTGCTGGAAATACATCGTTGTATCAGACTTGACGAATGCATTCTATCAGATCCCTCTATCGAAGGACTCAATCAAATACTGCGGAGTTGCGACACCCTTTCGTGGAGTTCTCGTGTACACACGATGTGCCATGGGCATGCCCGGCTCGGAGACGGCATTGGAAGAACTCATGTGCCGAGTCTTTGGTGATCTGTTACAAGAGGGCGTCGTCGCCAAGTTGGCTGACGATTTGTACTGCGGGGGCAACTCGCCACAAGAGCTACTAGACAACTGGAGTCGTGTCCTTGATGCCCTTGCTCGATGCGACTTACGACTTTCAGCAAAGAAGACCAGGGTTTGCCCCAAATCAACGACCATCCTAGGCTGGGTGTGGTCAGAAGGTACACTACATCCCAGTCCTCACCGCATCGCTACTCTGGCATCGTGCACACCGCCACACACCGTTCTGGGACTTCGTTCCTTCGTTGGAGCATATAAAGTGTTGGGACGCGTCATCTCTCAGTGTTCCAAAGTACTTGCACCCCTCGAGTCGTACATTGCGGGCATGAAATCACAGGAGACATTGACATGGACTGATGACATCCGCGAGGCGTTCCGTGTCGCCCAAAACACACTCTCCACCAACAGATCGATCACATTACCGCGGCCCAGTGACCAACTATGGATCGTTACCGACGGTTCGGTTACCAAACGTGGCATCGGATCCACACTATACGTTTCGCGAAATGGACAGACCCGTCTTGCCGGGGTTTTCAGCGCCAAACTAAAGAAACACCAAGTTACATGGCTACCCTGCGAAATCGAAGCGTTAGGTATTGCTGCAGCAGTCAAACACTTCAGCCCGTACATCATATAATCAAAGTCGAAGCCGTGTCTACTCACCGACAGCAAACCGTGTGTGCAGGCCATTGACAAACTATGCCGTGGCGAATTTTCATCTAGCCCTCGCGTGACATCGTTTCTGTCAGTTGTCGCCCGATACCAAGTCACAGTGCACCACCTGGCGGGTTCATCAAACATACCATCCGACTTCGCAAGCAGAAACGCACCGGAATGCCATGAACCACATTGCCAGATATGCTCTTTCATATCGCAAATCGAACAATCTGTCGTTATGAGTGTTGCTGTGGAAGATATCATATCCGGCTCCACTCGCCTTCCGTTCACGAGCAGGTCCGCATGGCTCTCTACACAATCAGAGTGCCCTGACCTACGGCGCGTCAGAGCTCACCTAAAACAAGGCACACGTCCATCAAAAAAAGTAACAAATGCCAAGGACGTAAAACGTTACTTATCTACTACAACGTTGGCTCGCGACGGCGTCACCGTTGTCAAGTGCGACATACCATTCGCGCCAACCAAAGAACTTATCGTAGTTCCACGACAAGTGTTAGATGGCTTACTAACAGCGATCCACCTAAAGCTGAGCCACCCATCAAAACACCAACTCAAACTCGTAGTTCGTCGTAACTTCTTCGCATTGGACATCGACAACGCGATTGAGCGAGTGACCGACGCATGCCATACATGCATGTCACTAAAAATATCCCGACTACACTCATCGAACAAACAACGACCGACGCTCCCGAAGCGATTGGTGTTTCGTTCGCAGCAGATGTTATCAAGCGTAACCGACAACTCATATTTGTCGTCCGCGAAACCGTTATCTCATACACTTCTACGTGCATCATCGAGAGCGAACGCCATGACGCGTTACGTGACTGCCTCGCTCGACTCTGCATAGAGTTTAGACCCCTCGACGGGCCTCCTGCGATCATCCGTGTGGATCCAGCCCCAGGGTTCATCGCTCTCGTGAACGACTCACCTCTGCTACGTTTGGGTATTCGTTTGGATAGGGAGAATCAAAAACTCTAACAAAAACCCAGTAGCCGAGAAAGCTGTGTCAGAGGTTGAAGATGAGCTGCTATGACAGGAGCCTGGCGGGGGACCGGTGTCACCTCTTATACTGGCAATTGCTACCTCTCAACTCAACTCCAGAATCCGCGGTCGCGGCCTATCGGCACGCGAAATATGGTTCCAACGAGACAAGTTTTCCAACGCGCAGTTGCCTATTTTAGATCGTGCCATCATCGCTGAACAACATCAGTCTCGCCTACAAAATCACGCACACAGCCAGACGTCGAAGGCTCCTCGCGGCAAAGAGGCGCCTGTACCGATAATTCATGTCGTTGACTTGGTTTACGTACTATCCGACCGCAATAAGTCGCAAGCTCGAGACCGCTATCTAGTCACCTCTATCGAAGATAGCTGGTGCTACATTCGCAAATTTAGCGGGTCTCAACTACGCACTTCATCATACAAAGTGCGACTATCCGAGTGCTATTTAGTACCCGGTCAAGTGTCGACCACACTACCCACGCGCCATCGTGAAGATGGAGATGACACGGAAGACATCCCGCCATACGAAGATGACACCCCGCCTGATGTCCAAGCGAATGCAACTCCACCCGAAATCCCATTAATGATCTCAGCACCGCCCGAGGCTCCACTGACGATCACAGCGCCACCTGAGGCTCCTACAACCGCGCTACCGAAGCCGCCAACCACACCCAGTGACAACGTGAGGCCCACTCGACCCATCCGCAGACGTAATAAACCTGCATATCTACAAGACTATGAGTTATAATACATGTGCCATGGACCTATTGACTCTACTGCATATTTTGTATGTCATATGGACTATCACGTTATAACCTTACAAGCTTATGTGCTATTATTAGATCAGTGAAGGAGAAAAGAAAGTGGTCACGCCATATTGGATAAGTATCACATTTCCGCTTCCTGTATGATTGCGTCTGTACGTCCTCTTGCCTCGACTTCCGCTTTGAGATAAGTCTGTTCAATAAATGTTCTCGTCGTTATCGAGTCTTTCCCTTTTATATTGGCGCAACCTAAAACATAACAAACCTGCAGATTACTAGGATATACTTAATAAAGCAAGTAACAGCGTGAGAAATGTGGAAATATTTCACTGGATAAGTTGATGAACCACTTTGAAAAACTCGAAAAACCTGAAAGTGAAACTGCAGCTAGTGAGATACCTTTTGATCCAAGAAAGTCAAACGATCACGTAAACAGACCATTCACGGAATATGAGGTACTAAGGCAATTAAAAAAACTAAAAAACAAAAAGGCATGGGGTATTGATATTGGATTCCCATTGCACATTGTAGTTACAGCCCACATGGAGGCATTCAGTTTGACACTGGAACAATTGCAGGCAGTGAGCTGACCACTAGTCCAATACACAGATTTACAGCTGGTCCCCCAACTCAGCAACCCCAGTGATCAGGGCAAAGTCCACTATCCAGTTATAAATAGAACTCAGTAGTGGCTGCAGGAGACAGCAGTAGAGAAATAGCAGGGATATTTTGCATTTTGGGGGCCCTAAGGTGCCCTTACAATGATTTAATCAAATACAGATTTCTTGTGTACAGTAACACTACCACACGAAATGTATATGCAAAATTATAGAAAAAGTTACTGAACAGTTTTTGAAAAATGGGCGAAGTGGCACTGAAGTCCTTTGGACTAATGCATCTATATGTGGCCCCGGCTGACCAAATGAGTGATAAATCGGACAAATTGTAACATTGTTTTCTTACATCCTTGTAAAGGTTTGGTAGGGTGCTTTATACTGTTTCAAAAAAATATGACTGCTACAAAAATTGGCAAAGTTATGGAGCATTGAACATGATAGGGATCAAAAAGTGAAAATAAAGAAAACGGCTGTTGGAGTTTTACATTATATATGCAAATGGATTGCATGGAAATATTACATGCACAACATTCAAATGTGGCACACAGTATGCAATATGTATGTTATGATGCACTGGAAGTACAAATGTGCTGCTCCAAAGACTTATCAAGTTATGCCAGATTATGTATTTATGTGTAAAACTAAGAGGACAGATTATTTGAGAGCAAAAGGCAGACCCACTGTTTGACACAGTTTAAAACCTACAGGCAACTGTCCAGTTTAACAGGGGTCTAGTGGCTTAATGCTGTCTGTTGACACGAGCTACTGCCAGTGACCAATTACACATTAGTCACAGATTCCATCAAACAATAGCAGACAGAGAATCTTAGCTCCACAGCTGGGTGTAATACACAACCAGAGCCACCACTGATTCATGGTCAAGTAGATTAGCTCAATGCACCAACAAAGACAATACACAACACTGTGAGTGACAGTGTCCAGAGTGAGGCCTAAGCAGTGTCCTGGTTGCTGAATAGATCAATTAAACCTGCCAAGTGGGTGACATTCTGCACAAGTGTTCATTAATCCTTAGTGATTGTTCAGAACACCAGACTGACCACATACCTAAACAAAGCAAATGTAATAGGTGAATAACAGGCAGTGTTCAAATAGGGGTATTGGTTTAATTGTATTTGTCTAGACACAAAAGGCTTTATTGTGCCTTCATCGATTCTAAGAAAGCATTTGATTTAATAGACCGGTCCTCCCTGTGGTCTAAGATAATTTCATGCAGTATTAATGGTATTGTGTTGAAAGTTGTATACAACATATACAAAAATGCTAAATCATGTATAAATCAGGGCCAGGCTGTGTCAGCCTTCTTCTCATGTGATATATAGGTATGGCAAGGAGAAAACTTGTGTCCTTAGTCACAATTATAACGGACTTGACATGGCAGCTGGTGAAATTTACAACAACCTTAGGGATGATGATGTAGAAAATGTATGTTCTACTATATGCTGATGACACTAGAATGAATCAATCAAATACAGATTTCTTGCTTGTGTATAGCGGAAATATGTCAACTCTTCTAATGGTTGACCTTTGGTTGTTTCAGGTGTCAACTATATTATGAATCTGTAATTATTAGTCTATATTGATACAATTGATTTACACAGTACCATGTCTACACAAGGCATGGCAAGCGTAAACAGAACAGTAGAATGCATTTGATATCAATAAAGTGTAGGATATTTCATTCTATAGTTGTCCAGAATATTAATTTTCTATGTTTGTCACCTACAGGTTTCTGGAGACAATACATATTTAACCAATAGACACCACAGTCACACCATTTTATAATAATTAAATGAACATCAAAATAAACACAACTTGCAATTATAGAAAATCAATAGTTTTGAAGATAAAAAGTGTTAGGCAACTGTTCAGTCTAACAGGGGTCAAGTGTGTCTACTCTGTCTGGGCACTGTGACCAATTAACGATTAGTCAAGGTCTCAATGGAACAGCAGCACTGGGATGCAGAGATTAGTCTTGGTGTTGACTTTGTGGCACAATAAACAAAATCTACTGTTGGGGGTAGTCTCAAGGGCCCTTCTCAAAACCAACATCACTAGATAATGTAAAACTGTTGCACTTTGGGGACCCCTTAGGTGCCCTTAGAATGATTCAGATACAGATTCTGTGCAAAATTAGAAAAAAGTTGCTGAACAGTTTTTGAAAAAATAGGCCAAATGTTACATTTTTACCAGTTTTGGGGTCCTTGGAGGCCCTAGGGAGCCCTTAAAATGATTCAATCAAATACAGATTTATTGTGCATAGTGGCAGTGCCCTAAGATATGTCTATGCAAAATTAGAGAAAAAGTTGCTGAACGGTTTCCGAGATACGGCAGCTAATGGCGGATGGCGGACGCAGAGTGATGGCAATAGTCCATTAGACCTTCGGCCAAAGGACTAAAAATGGGCCAAGTGGCCCTGAAGTCCTTTGGACTAATGCATCTATATGTGATATTGTTTTCTTACATCCTTGTAAAGGTTTGGTAGGGTGCTTTACACGGTTTCAAAAATTATGACTGCTACAGAAACTGGCGAAGTTATGGAGCATTGAACCTGGTAGGGGTCAAAAAGTGAAAATGAAGATAACGGCTGTTTGAAGTTTTACATTATATATGCAAATGGATTGCATGGAAATATTATATGCATGGCATTCAAATGTGGCACACAGTATGTACGTTATGTTGCAATGATACACTGGAAGTACAAATTGCTGCTACAAAAACTTATCACGTTATGCCAGATTATGTCTTTATGTGTAAAACTAAGAGGACAGATTATTTGAGAGCAAAAGGTAGACTGTGACATGTGATGTTTATTGTGAGCAGGGCGGACAAATGGTTATCATGCGTAGACAGGTACAGAACGAAACTGACGTTTTATATAAAAAGAACACGTTTGCCTATCAATGGCATGTATTTCGTATTGTTGCCGTTTCAAACATACATCAAACAACCCTGTAGGTAATTATTAATCAAATGTTTTTTTGGTTAAACTAAGTACAGATCATTAAGGGTTATGATGGAAGTAAAATGTTGACATGTTTACTGTTCACTTATTGCACCACGTCTTGCATTTAGAGGAATAATTATAATAGAAAATAAAATGTTATGGCACATATTTTTAAATACATGCATTGATGAGAAACTGGGAATTACTTCAGTGGCCCAAGAATAACTCATTTCAATTAACTTTCTGCTTATATAAAACAACTGCATAAAAATATATATCCATACAAGACACAGACTCTGCATGTGATAGATGTTTTGGGAAAGGGAATAGTGTACTGTTTCTGGTACAATACACAAAATCTTCTGTTAGGGGACAACAAGGAGAAAACTTGTCTCCTTTGTTATTCACCTGAATGATTTTGAACACCGTTAGTCATAATTATAAGGAACTTGTCATGGCAGCTGGTGAAATTTACAACAATCTTAGTGATGATGATGTAGACATTTTCTTGCAAATGTATGTTCTACTATATGCTGATGCTACTAGAATAATTCAATCAAATACAGATTTCTTGTGTATAGCGGAACTATGTCAACTCTTCTAATAGTTGACATTTTGTTGTTTCAGGATGACCCCTTAGAATGTAGGCACAACTGTCCAAGAGTCTAGTGGGCACTGTCTATTGACTCAAGTCTCAGTCAGTGACCAATTACAGATTAGTCACACTTTCATCAGCCAGCCACAGTGAGGTGTGACAGATGTTGTGGGAAAAGGGATTAGTTGAACAAAATGACTGGAAGCATGATAGATCTGCTGCTAGAGTAGACCATTTAGTTATTAAATTTAGCATTTTAGGAGACCTTTGGTGCCCTTGGAATGATTCAATCAAATACAGATTTCTTGTGTACAGTGACACTAACACATGAAATGTATAAGCAAAATTAGATAAAAAGTTGCTTAACAGTTTTTGAAAAAATAGGCAAACAGTTAAAATTTACTAGTTTTGGGGTCCTTTTTTTGGGGATCATTAGGTGTCCTTAGAATGACTCAATCAAACACAGATTTCTTGTGTACAATGACACTGCCACATGAAATGTATAAACAAAATTAGATAAAAAGTTGCTGAACAGTTTTTGAAAAAATGTGTTTCTTGGAGGCCCTAGGGAGCCCTTAGAACGATTCAGTAAAATACAGATTTCTTGTGCATAGTAGCAGTGCCCTAAGATATGTCTATGCAAAATTAGAGAAAAAGTTGCTGAACAGTTTCCGAGATACGGCAGCTAACGGCGGACGCAGAGTGATGGCAATAGTCCCTTGGACCTTCGGCCCAAATGAATAAAAATGAAGTATTGAGGATAAACAGCAAATGCAACGGCAGAATACAGGTCGATAACCAACAACTGAATGAAGTGGAGAAGTATGCAAACCAGGGTACAAATGTCAGCAAGCAAGGAGGGTGGGGTGATGATATCAACAGAATACGAAAAGCAAGGACATCATTCATGAAACTGAAGCAGATGTGGAGCTCATATATATACGCATTAAGAACTAAACTCAAATTATATAATACTCTGGTCAAACCAGTCTTATTGTTTGGATGTGAAACGGGGAAAGTAAAGAAGTGACAACAGGAAACTAGACATATTTCACAAACAATCTCAAACATTCAGAAAGTCACAGCGGAAGAGAGGATTAGCATAGAAGTACAAAGAAGATGGAAATGGATTGGGCACGTGCTGAGGAAGAACGACAATGACCATTGCCTGAGTGCACTGACATGGATGTCCGAAGGAACGAGAAACATGGGTCGTCCGAAAACAACATGGCAAACCGTTGTGGAAAAAGAACGAGACCAACTGGGATGGACAACATGGAGCAAAGCAAAACACGTAGCCATTGACAGAGCAAGATGGCAGAGTTGCATAGCAGCCTTATGGACCACAAGGCCTGAAGAGGATAGGTGAGGTAAGGCAAGGCTCTATACAATGCAGTTAGTTCCAAGGTTGATAGATTTTGGTTTACTGGTTTATGATATATTAATAATTTTATTTATTTTTAAAATGCCATCACAAAATGGTAATCGTAATTTATAAATTGTCATAGCCCAGAAACTACTGGAGCCATAAAAATGCACAAAATATTGGTACATGGTTATCTTCCCCATATGTTCACTAAACTGATTAATTAAGAGATCACTGCAACGATTTGTTGCTTTCAAAGAATGACTCTATATTGATAACAAGCAGACATGGGTTCAATAACATTGTAGCTGAAATGCCAATTCAAAAGTTGTAATTGGTGAAACATTAAATTCCAATTACATCATGAAACATTTTAGGTTTCAAAAATCCCTTTAAATATACTCTGACTCTGAAAGGAAGATTGCAAAAATTACATCTGTTAAATATAGTTGCCTAAAAAATGAATGGTTATTTCTTGTTATCGAGCATGTCTGCGGTTATAATTGATAAATGGAATGTTTGAGATGACATTTTCAGTATTTTATATGTACCAGTAATTTGTACTAAATGATTTAATTGATTGACCACCAAGTATGATTATCCGACTGTTTAACCTTTTGGTTTTGATGCACCTATAAGCTCGAGTCTTCATATTGTAGCTTCATAATCAAGCCCTGTAACATTCTCTGTCATAGTAATATCAACATGCTCGCCAGCTGGTACTGTTTTCTATATGTAATGCACTGATTTTGTTTGCCCAAAGGTGTGACAAATCACCAAGAAGAAACAATGATAATCAGAAAGAACATATTTTACTGTCAAATATTTGATACATTGGCCAGTATTCCACAGCCCTTTACAATACACATACAAATATACATGGTGAAAACATTTCACTCTGTATACACCAAGGCACACCGACAGGACACTGAAAACATGTACATGCAAACACGTTTAAATGGACAACAGAGTGTGCCAAGTGACAGCAGGAAAATTTACAAAATACATCATTGTTGTTCAATCTCTGATTAGGATGTGCCTTTCTAAAAGTTATGGCCAGAACTTTCCAATTATACCTGCAGAACACTATTCAATACCTCTCTTTTGTTTTTCATCAGTGTGGAAAAGAGAAAAACACCAACACTTCAATGAGGATTTAAACCAACTTAACACATTATTTTTCTCAGGTTTCCACAGAATGTTAGAAAACAAATGTCCAGTATTTCAGTACCAAACCAAATGAAAACAAATCATATCTGCACAGAATACAACAACAAAACAGCAAAATGTGTATTAAATCGAAGTGAAAAATTCAACAAACTTGTTTACATATGGGAATAACATAAGTAAATACAGCACTGATCTTGAATCATACATCACACATGTAATACACCTGCCATATACATATACGTAATTCTATTTACAAAATGTACATTTATTTGCAACCATAAATACAATGCTGCATCAGAACCACGCAACTATCTTTAGAAGATTCATTCATGATTGCAACAGTTGTTCACAATGGACATGTGACAAATAAGAGCTTGCTCTACAGGGATGAGAACAAGAAGACCGGAAGTTGCACAGAGGTTACATGTTTCAATGGATCTATTTTCAAAACGGTCTCTAACACTGCGAGACCCAGGCGAATGATGGATATCAGTTGATAAGTAATACTATGTCAACAACACATCCAGTGATGCCGAAACTGGTTCACACAACCATTTACCTCAATCAAAAAAATTCCTCAAATTACACACCGGTGATGTGGCACAGTGAGTTAACAAATGCTATGTGTTTATCACTGGTAAATTAACAGGCAAGCCACCAAACCAGTTATGTGCAGCAACGTTCCACATGCATTTCTCGAAGAAACAGTATTGTTCACTCATATTTCATCTAAATACAGCAGCATGCCAATTAAATATTCTTATCTGCAATTTGTACCTGAAGAAATGGCATGTTTCTAACAAATATGTTGCAAAAGACTGTATCTTAAACCTTCAACCTTCCCACAGAGAACCTCTCACGAACCTTCCCACAGTGAGAGTATATGACTCAAGTATGTCTGCAGAATAAGTGATAGAGACACCCATTCAGTCTGATGGTGAAAAATGCAGTCATACAAAAAGTCATCTGTGTCCCTCAACAGCAGTTCAACATTTATCACAATAAGTTGGAATCACTAATGATCACACTTTCATTACTCAAGTTGTTGTACATATCACTAGTCAATCTGAATCATAAACCAAAGCTTACTTGCAAAGCTGTCAGAAAAGACAACTAGCGAATTTGTCAGATGGGCTAGTAAGGACTGGAATGACAAATAGACGTATGTTGTATCGACCGTGTCTGAAACAACAGCCGCAATCATTCGGAACACGAAACAATGTAACATATGAAACAAAATAATACAGTAACTTAAATGATATATGCACTGCATGCATCCGCAACTGAGATCATGAGCTATGTCAGGAAATGCAGAGTGTGTGATACATAAACAGCAACAGATACAGCCACTCAAGCCAGTCTACTGCACTGACAAGTATCACTGCTGCAGATAGAGTGACACAAAAACAGCCACAGACAGAGCCACTCAATGTCTACTGTGCCCTGAAATTAATCAATACTGCATACATCTGGCAGTGTCATGCAGAATACTGCCATTTATGCACGACTGAAACGGTATCCAATCGGTCATGAATGAAACCTATGGCAAATTTAACTTCCTGGTATGTTTCTGTGTGTCTACAAATGTACACTTTAACACCTACACATCTTCACAGAAGGATGACTATTCCCTCTTGATTCAACATACTAAGTATCTCTCATCTCAATCCCGAAACTGAAGGTATGGCCATCATATAAACAGTTTTAAGCATGTGCTGTGTTACAAATGATCTGGAATTCAAGGGAATCTTGCCAACAGCAATACAACTGCTGAGAGCAACTGTTCTCAAACACATGGATACTTGAGATGAAGCGGGAGACACTGCATTAGTTTCATAGTAGACAAGCTACACTGCCACAGGGAACAAGACAGAACCCGAGCCACTCGCTGCCTGAATGAGGTCTGCAGGGAGGGCATATGTGGGGAATGTGGAGACAAATACAGGGAAAAGACAGCAAGATAAAGATGGTTTCAAGGAGATTTGCACAAGCTCAAATTGAGTGGGGAAGATTAGCATCCCAGGAAAACAAAACTGCAGCCTGCCCATGTGGTCGGTTTTTCATTAATCACGGAGAGAGCATGTAGCAGAGATACACAGAGTAGTAGGGATACAGACACAACTGTGACACACCGATGCAGTTAACAGCTGAATACAAAACAATGGTGATGATTGACATGTCTCCACATTCACCTGTTCATCGTCATCACTGCCATACTGTCACTGAATGTTGTCACACGTCAATGGCTGCTCGTTGAACACCGCCACGTCCCCAAAAACATTCACCAGCTATGTCCACCTTACTATTAATTAAAACATTTGACAGACAAAAAGCACTAGATTGTAGTCAGCGAGACTGACAAATGCAGCTGCTACTCATTTTGATACATAGGTGTATGTTCGCGACTGTGATCGAGACTGGGCGGGATTTTCAGGGGCCTGAACATTGAGGAAGTCCCATATAAGGATAGTGTCATCGTGTGAGCTGCTCACGATTTGGAACTCGTCAAACTGCAGTCGAAAGACGCGTCCTGAATGCTCCTGCAACACAAACAACAGGCGTGTCATGTCACAAACAACAGGAGTGTCATGTCACAAAAAACAGGCGCATCACGTCACAAACAACAGCAGTGTCACGCCACAAACAACAGCTGTGTCACGTCACAAAAAACAGGCATGTCGCATCATAAACAACAGCCGTGTCTCACGGCACAAACAACATGAGTGTCACAAATAGTAGTTGTGTCATGTCATAAACAACAGCAGTATCACGTCACAAACAGCAGCTGTGTCGTGTTACAAACAAAAATCATGTCATGTCACAAACAGCAGCCATGTCACGTCACAAACAGCAGCTGTTTCATGTTACAAACAACCATGTCACATTACAAACAAAAGCCATGTTATGTTACAAACAACAGTTGTGTCACATCACAAACAACAGCGTTGTCATGTCACAAACAACAGCTGTGTCACGTCAAAACAACAGTCATGTCACATCACAAACAGCAGCTGTGTCACATCCCAAACAACAGCTGTGTCACTTCACAAACAGTGGTGTCACGTCACAAACAATACACTTATTTTCATTTTGAAACCAGTTTCTACAAAATCATGTGTTTGTTTAGCAAACAGCATACACAATTCTCCATTTCAATCATACTATGAGCAAAAGTTGAAAAACAGCAATTATCAGTAAAAAGCAATTATGAATCAATCTACAAATGGGCTCAAGGAATTCTGGTTATGTTTCAAAAGTAGGATATATTGTAGTTATTGACGTACCACGAGTGTCCTCAGACAGAGGGTGCCAGCAGGGGCACGAGGGTTCAGGGCGGCTGTCAGATCCCACACTTTCACTTTACTACAAGAAACAACATAGTACTTATATAACAAGTTTGGAGTACATAATGGGATTTGGGAACATTGCTATAGGACATTAAGGTTTTGTATCCACTGGCCCAGTAGGCCAGTAGATTTGATAAGTTACTGGCCCAAACTTTGTAAAAAAAATGTTGATACCAAGGTGCCCATCGCTTCACAAGAAGTACAGAATGGTTCGCTAAGAGCGATGACATGAATCCAGGCTTTTTTGAAGCTGTTATTTGGTCTATTCATTTATAAAATTTAGATAATACCTATGAGATGTGAGAATACGAAGATTTTAATCATGGTGCCACTCTGCTATTAATGCAAAATCTGAGGTGTCATTCGCAATAAACAATCTTAGCACATTTATGTACACGCTTTATTACACAAAATAAGTAAAAAATTAACCATCTGCACCAATGTCAAAAGTCACTGTCAGTGTTGTGTCACTTCTGTATACATATCACATAATAGTCGGTTTAAATTCCAAGAATACCTTAAAAATCAACCATAAAAAATTACATTGTGGCATTATATAGGCCTATTATCAGCTTGTACATTATCAAAATACACTTCGTATTTTTAATATTGACAACTGACTCATTCATTGACACTTTCAACGAATATTTTATTTCACATTGAAACTAAAGTCACTGAGTCAGTGAAGACGAACTCACGAAGCCGACAAGTAGCTATAGGTATTTTCAGGGGTGGGTGGCCTTGAAATTTTATCTGGCTGTCATCAGCACATCAAAAGCATTTTTTGGTCTTGGTTGTGCTACAGCCGGCCAGTATTACCAGGATCAGGTGTACATGATACCATGATGAATTTGCATCTGACCGCGGATATTGCCTCAGTGGTGATGTAAACAATATGTTAGTGTGCAAGTGTCAATGTGACCGCTGTCCAGAGTCCTTGCTCTCATTCCGTCAAGGCTGTATTACAAGATCCACTGCTGCAGCCATTGTCTTTTGTAATGCTATTAACCATTTGACAGTATAACAAATCATACTTAATGTTCTTGATTTGATGTCTTTCAATTATGCAATATGCACTACCATTTTATCACACAGACGACAGTTGAGATCGACTGTCATCTTGCCACCCCTAGTCTACGTGTAACAAGACCGCTTACTGGGCTAATAATTAATTGTAACAAAACGAACATTGATTGAAATATCAAATAAATAGATAGGTTTTACGGTCGTCCCACTTTGCTAGGTAGGATCGGGTTACCAGACACACGGTGGTGGTCAATTGGATTGAAACCAGTGGCCTGTTGGGCCAGTAAAATATGAAAACTGGTGGCCCGAACTGGCCCGACAGCTTCCAAAAATGCGCCGGGCCAGTGGGCTAGTGTTAATGTCAAGGCCTGCTATAGGCCAGGGTTCGGCAACCTGCGGTCCGCGGGCCATATACGGCCCACAGAGCTATTTCATGTGGTCCGCAGGCTAAAAATGATATTGTCCACAAAGCGTCCCATGGGGTGATAACAGTAGAAGCAATTAGCATACTGCAGTAAACAACATCAACCAAGAAAGCTGATATGGCAAGTGAATTAAAATGCATAACTTAATGTGCGTCATCATGAATGCCCTGAACTACGATTGCACTCGTGGTCTAAACAACCAGCAGTTGCAACACCTACTTGCAGAGATTACTGCGTAATAGCAAGCCAAGGTGCACTGCATGTATGAGTTGAGAAATTTGATTCTAGCTGAGTAGAAGGGCACAGAAATGCTGGAATTTGATGACTCCATGTGAATTTGCGATGATTTGGCATTTCTTGTCGATATCACGGCCTACCTCAATCTACCTAATGTTCAACTCCAGGGACGAGAACATCTCATAGTCTGGGCATAGGCCAGTGAAGCGTGCATTTGGGTCTGCATTATGATTTTGCATGTATTTATTAATATGCAAATTAGTCATCGCCATTAAATATACAACTTTTCTGACTATCTAAAATTGTAAACATCCAAACAATCAAAATGATGTGTCCAAATGCATGTTTTCACGGTATCTGGGTATGATTACGTCAGTGAACAAATTATAGTATGCATATTTTTCGCATGAATATGCAAATTAGCTCTGGCCAATATAAATTTATGACATTCGTTTATATCTCCTCAATAAGTGAGCAATAGGCACTACTTATCAGACCGACTTAAATGCCCCCCTCCCCATACAAACACCCAAATTGTATATAACTTGAAAACCCTTGATAACCCCATCATGGCGAGACCTATCATAGAACTAGTGTGACTCCAAGGTAAAACAAGGTCACCGTCAAATGATAATATTTTGAAATGGTCCACTTCTGCAAACATATTATAATTACAATGGTTGCATATCTACTTTTATTAATAATAAAATAGCTATGCCTTATATTTTTGGAAAGCTTTATTGTCTCCCAGTCAAAAGAGGATACGATATGGAGCTGTTACACTGTATAGTAATGGTGGAGCTAAGGTCAAACAAGGTCACCATATAATGATGAATATCCGAACTTTTGCAATACCATGAATGTCATTAAGATACAATAACTCAGTATTGACTTCATTTTTATGTTACATACATCACAATAGAAATTTCTTCCATCAAAATGAGATATGACTTGGAGGTGTCAGTCGATGGAGTTTGTGTGGAGCGGCGACCAAACAGTGTCACTGTCAAGGGTTAAATGTTTGAAACTGCACCGGGATGCAAACGTTATACAATACCAATGTTGGCTTATAGCCTATCTACGTTACCTACTTACTCATGGCAATGTGATATACATTTTGAAAGACTACTGTCTCCCTGTAAATACAGGATACCGTGGGGAGCTATCAAGTGGTGCAGTAAGTGTGGAGTGAAAGTCAAGCAAGGTCATCACCAAATGATGAGTGTTCAAAACTGCGTCATTACGCAAATGTTGTACAATTACAATGTTTACATAATTATCTACTTTGTCTACCTACACTGGGCCATGTTATACAACTAAACGTATTGTATCCCTGTCAAAATTATTGGCATGAAATTGTAAAGTGGTGGTTTAACTGTGGAGTGAAGGTTGAACAAGGTCACCATCAAAAGATGCATTTTCGAAATTGTGCCATTCCGCAGATTGTAGGTGATGTTATACTTCTACAGCATTTTTGCATCACCCATGGGATGATGAAATAGATGATGGTGGATGCCACCCTCAATTTTGAATTTGAATGTAATTTTGAGGGTCACAAACTCAATCTTCTGTAAAAATATTTTTATTAATTAACTGATATGTTCTTGTGCACATGACAGCCTCTGTCCTATGTCCACCCCAGCCATCTGGAGTGTCTACTGATGAACCAGTTGACTGGTCAACCAAATAAAAGTGTGTTACACTATGCACTCTGAATACTGCTAGAGCATCCAGAGTTACTGGAATATAATGATATTATTCCTTTGACACAATATCTTTCTCATTGCCTCAATAATGGAGACCCTGCATGCTGCAACTCTATTTAACAGAGGGCAATGGATCCAGATCCAAATGGATGTGTGAATGCTGTGGTTCCTTCGTGGTATGAAATTTCGGTTTCCCATGCTATTGACAACTGGCAATGACGTGAACAGGTCTTTTCCCAGAGCATGATGAATGTCATTGCCATTAAGATGAATGACGTTATTGCCTGTCCCAAAGCCTGTCCAAATGTATGCAGCTGGATATAAACTTAACAAGCTCATAACTCCTAACAACCGGAAACACATTGTGAATCATGAATCCCTTTTCCACAAAGCATTTTGCATAAGGATCAACAGTTGCGTGCCAGATTCTTCATGATCATACTGGATGTTTTCTATGGAACAGAGAAGAAATGGCATTCAGTGGACACTGTGAAAAAAGAAACTGGACGACCTGGACTTCACAGATGACATAGCCCTACTCTCTCACAACTACCAACAGATACAAGACAAGACAAATGCGCAGGCAACCACATCTTCGCAAATAGGCCTCAACATCCACAAGGGGAAAACAAAAAACCTCTGCATCTACGCCACCAATAGAGAAGTAATCACACTACCAGGAAGTGCCCTTGAAGAAGTGGAAGCATTTACCTACCTCGGAAGCATCATCGACAAACAGGGAGGAACAGATGCTGACGTCAGAGCAAGAATTGCAAAGCCAGAACCATCTTCCTACAACTCACGAACATCTGGAATACCAAATCCATTGCACTCCACACTAAGGTCAAGCTCTTTAACTCCAGTGTCAAATCTGTCTTACTTTATGGGTCCGAGACTTGGAGGACAACAAAGGCAACCATCAAGAGGCTGCAGACCTTCACCAACAACTGCCTGAGAAGAATACTTCAGTTTCATTGGCCAGATAAAATCCGAAACGTGGATCTGTGGCACAGGACCAGTCAACTTCCTGTGGAAGAGGAAATCAGGAAAAGAAGATGGATCGGGCACACACTTGGAAAACCAGACACAAACATCACCAAACAAGCGCTGTCCTGGAACCCGCAGGGAAAGAGGAAAAGAGGTTGATCACGAAACACCTGGCGCTGAGAATTTGAAGCAGACACCAGCAGTTAGACCACCACTTTACAACTCTATGCCGTGTCTCATTTTGAAGGGGATACAGTACACATAGGTGTATAACATGGCCTGGTGTAGGTAAACAAAGTAGATATGCAAACATTGTAATTGGACATCTGCGGAATAGCGTAGTTTTGAACATTCATCATTTGGAGGTGTCCTTGCTTTGACCTTCACTCCACACTTACTGCACCACTTGATAGCTCCCTGTGGTATCCCGTATTTACGGGCAGGTAGTAGGCTTTCCAATGGCATATGACGTGGCCATGAGTAGATAGATAATGTATATAAGCCACCATTGGTTTTGTATAACATTTACGGGATGGCATAATTTCGAACATTTATTACTTGACGGTGATACTGTTTGATCGTCGCTCCACACAAACTCCATCAACTGACACCTCCAAGCCATATCACATTTTGACGGGAAGAAATTGTTCTTTCACGATGTATATAACATGTCCATAGAAATGAAATAGATACAGAGTTATTATAACTTTATGACATTTGCGGTATTGCAGAAGTTCGAATATTCATAATTTCACAGTGACCTTGTTTGACCTTAGCTCCACTTACTATACCAGGTAACAGCTCCATGTCATATCTCATTTTGATGGGGAGACAATAAGCTTTCCAAAAATATATTACATGCCCATTTTGTTTTTAAATAAAGTATATATGCAACCATTGTAATTTTAAGATGGAAGCACACAATTTAGAAAATTTATCATTTGACGGTGACCTTGTTTGACCTGGTGTCACGTTTAGTGCATCACTTGGCAGTTCTAAGATAGGTCTCATTGTGATGGGGACATCTTGGGCTTTCAAATGATATACCATTTGGGTGTTTGCACGTACGGGGAGGAGGCATTTAAGTTGGTGCGTTAGGCAGTGCCTACCACTCGCCACATGAAAAGCGTGAGGTTATACTGGTCACAGATAATTTGCATATTCATGTGACAAATTTGCACACCATGATTTGTTCACTGACGTAATTGGACACATCATGTTGATAGTTTGTATGTTTGCAATTAAAAATTTTCAGAAAAGTAGTATATATTTTAATGGCGATACCTAATTTGCATATTAATGGGTTTCTACAAAAAGGCTCAACGGTGCCAAGGTAGCATCCGTCGGATTATTGACCTAGGTTAGATTATCACAAAAATGCAATAAAACATTGTGCAGACCTAAATGCACAGTCCGCCTTCAAAAGGACTTTCATCAATTAGATTTCCCTATTAGTTTCGGCTTCCAAAATTACAAACTACATGCACTTTGCAAAACTAATAGAAAACAAAGGCAAGTCCGAACACATACGCAGCATTCATAGAGCTACTGAGACTGGAGTTTGCAGTGCCTTACCAATCTTAGGATTCAATGGAACTCAACGGTGCACTGGAAGCTGTGCAGATAGTGTTCATCGAACTACAATGCAGTGATATGGCACTCAAAAAGCTACCTCCGAAGAGTTGACGCTTGAAGAGTTCTACCACAAGTATTTTTTGGTGGAACATTTTGCTTATCTGATCAAATATGCCAAGCTCATTTACCAATATGTTTGGTAAATTGCACAAAATGTCACAATAGTCATGCTATGATGACATTTGTGTGTGAAAAACACTGACTGTGAACAATGAGTGTTTTAATAATAAAAATTTAAATGTTCACAATAACAACACATTTTTAGACATTGATGTTTAATAATAATAAATCTTAGTTGTAAGAGGCAATAATTTGTAAGTTAAACATCAATCCATATAAACAATACTGCCTATAGTTAGATACCAACATAACAAAATGTGCCAGTTTGCATAAAGCTAACGATCATCAATATTTAGTAATACATGTGTGGCCCGCTGACTTAGTCCAAGTCACCTATTTGGCCTGTCATCCAAAAAGGTTGCCGGCCTGGCTATAGGCCTACCAAGGCATGCCATTTTTAACAGCAATGAACAGGTTTAATGTACCGTATTCGCTCTAATTAGCGAACATGCCCTAATTAGCGGACACCCCTATATTTGGCAATGTTGGGAATCCGTAATGCAATGTCCTCTCCCCCTATATCAAGTTACTGCGACATTTGACAATCTTTTTACATCACATTTGTTCACACATATCTGGAGATTTTGCAGTGTTCTTATATCCATTTGACCACACGTGAGTATATAAATAGCTGGTAACGAAATGTGAATGTGTCCAACTCAGATGACACGCTTACCTGGCGTACGCCATTAGCACACGCAGACAGCGAGACGATGGTGCCACCTGGCGAATATACAGCTGGCTACGTAATAAGGGACCGGTTAGTATTCATTCTCTTGCTATAGGCAGTTTCGTTGGGGCTGAGCGGAGCAACCGAGTGTTAAAAAAATATTGTCTTGATTTAATAAAAATAACTGGGATAATACAAACACAATACATTGATAAATGGTCACAAAAGTATTATGTTACAATAAGAATGCAAGGGTATAAATTCAACATTATCCCAGGCATATTTATGTTTAGGAATATTGCGTCTTAGCGCATTTTTGAGGCGTAAATAGTGCCCTGGTATGCATCAACATATGCTGCTATATCGCTCATTTTACGTGCGCGATGCAGTAACGTACGACCGCAGTGGTGCAGACTAGCACAAACATGGTCGTATTTTCGTAATATAAATATGCCTGGGATGATGTTGAATGATGGAACTAACGCACTCAAGTATCAAAGTTAGGCAAAACTCAAGTTATAACGGTGAAGTCAAGATGGGTCCGGATTCGACACAAGTGCCCTGCTTGCTTGCTGGCGATGTGTTATTGCGCCTAGTCCCAGTGGTCTTCAGGCTTTGCTGAATATTTGTGCAAATTTTGGTTTTGAAAATGATATTGAATATAATCCGATAAAGTCAATATATATATCAAACTACGAGGCTTTCATCTGAAATGCCCAGATATTTATATGAACAGTAAGGCGACACCAATTTTATTATTTGGATTACGGACCCGTTGACGTTGTTTATTACAAAACGGAAATAAAAATATAATTGCAATTTTGAACTTTTATTTCTGATCGAAATGCCGAACCAATAATTTTTGTATCGATTCATCGAGCATATATGCATCATACCGAACTTTGTATGTTAAACATTGTTTCATGGGTTATCGCGCTTCTTCGGTCTACGATCCAACAAATCCGTGAAAGTCCAACATATCATTAATTGATCTAAACCATGGCTGAACCAGATGCTGCAGTGTTGTTTTTATCAAGAAATTGAAGTTTGGCGCTGGTTCCCAAAAGGAAGGAACAAAATTTAAATTACCCAATACAATCAATAATGTAATTTCCCATGTTTGTAGTGACACCGCTCTGATATCGAAAGTATGTGTTGGTATCGATTGTGCGGATTATTGTCGAAATGACAGCGAGCGTCTTTTCGGGTGCTATGTCAGCAATTCAATGCTTAACACATTTATTTTCTTGAACGATGACAACATTAGTGCCACCGAAATGAAGCGAAAAGGCAACCCGAAGGCTGACATTTTAGACATGATGTAAAATAGCAATAAAGAAAATAAACTGCAACGTGCAACACAGGCGAAACCAGTAACGTGCACATGTTTAACGCACTATTCATTCTGTCTACATGCAAAAATCTGAACATCAGATTTTGGCCAATCAAAAGTTTGGGAAAACGGGTTGTAGACACTCTCTTCAATGCTTAGTCATATCAAATTTTGGAGGAATAACAATCAAATCCTAATTATGCCAGTCAAATTAACCTGTTTTTGTGGCACCTGATTGAATCAGGGGTCAACACCAGGTTACTAACAAATTGCAGTGTTGTCGAGTGTGGAACTGCATTCCGTCGCAAAACATGAAGACTACTACTAACATTGATTATTTAACATCGCAATGATTTTACATTCATGGACATCTGCGCTGGTGTTGGTGTGAAACACGTCATCGTTTCTATGGAAATGTATGGCATATGGCACAAGAGCCATGTTTTTTGTAGTACATATGTTCATACCAACACCTACTAATGTTCTATGAAGAAAAAGTAAAGAAATCAACTGACAAGTTCACTGCTGTTGTCGTATGAAATATGGACCCGGTGATATTTGGACACCGCGGGTCAAAATTTAACATGATAATTGATATTTGGATCCACGGGGCATGCAACAAAGTACTTGTTTTTTAATCGGTATTTTACAATGAAATTTGTCCGCACAAGATATGAAAGTGTACGAAAATGACATCCAAGTGTCAATTTTTTTTTCTTCAACCTGCGGCTAGCCTTAAGTAGGCCAAAGTTTATGAAATTTTGGATTTCTAACAGCCATATATACCTCTTTCCAGATTTTTTTAATTTTAAATGTCAACTTTTATTTTTTTAAATGACTTTGCTTGTAAACTTTACATGGAATGGTTGTCATAGCCAAATATTATCATAGTAATCTATATCCTATTGATTTCATTGTAGGCTGTTTTGGGGCAAATTTTTTTAATCAAAAGCTAGTTTTTGATTTAAAAAATAATTATATAACGTAAATCATTAGTCCAAATATCATATGAAATTTGCAGGACAGTCTTATTATGATGCTTAGACCATGGGTCCAAATCCAAATACATTAACCTTTTTAAAAGGGGATACAAATGTTGGGCTGTCACTAATCTCATAGGTGGGGGTCCATATTTCACAATGGTATTTGGACCCGTGGGTTTAAATCCAAATATATTAAACTTTATAACAGGGGGTACTAATGTTGGGCTCTCACTAATCCCATAGGTGGGGGTAAATATCATATTTCACTAATTTTAGACCCGTGGGTCCAAATATGAGAATAGCGAGTGCCCAAATGTGTACTCACGTTCAAAAAGTTTAATATATAATTCAGTACACACACATATATGTATAAACATTATATATGGAATAGTTCTGATGATGACTATTTTTAAAGGAGTACAAATCTCATGGGGATCCATATTTCGCAATGATATTTGGACCCGTTTCCATTATGTATGCTATGATATTTTGACCTAGCATAATAATTCCTAATATGGAATGTAACGTAGTAACTTCCAAGTTGTAATTTAATTTTTTTTCTCAAAAGATGTAGACATAGGTCCATTTTTCATGCTATGATATTTTGATCCCCCAATCTTTTTGTTGAATATTGCTGATATCACAAGTTATACCAATTTTGTTTATGTGACCTTCTGACATATGAAGAAATGTGCCACAGACACCTCGATATATAAACACAAACCTGCTAGGAATGAGTTATACGACATCACAAACATGTATAAGGAACAAATATAATGATTAAAACATTTTAAATTCAGGTCCAAATATCATAAGGTGGATCCATAATTCGTTATGATATTTGAACCTCCGGGTCCAAATCTCACCTGACACCGGAACCACCTTATGTTAGAAATATAGTAATGACAACAATTGCTGCCCTTGGTTTGTTGATCCATGGGTGAATGTAAGTTAGTTGAAAAGTAATACATCAATTAATATTACATCACTTCCTATTACATTATGTTTTATCAATCTATTAATTAAATTTGTTGTAATTGTTATTATTACATATAACTATTATCCCATCAACTTCCGAATAGAAGTTGATTTGTAATCTCCAATTAGGAAACATTAAAAATTAAATTAAGAAACAATAATGAAAACATTATACTACGAGTTGCATGAAGTTTATTTCTCCCATACTAGTTTTAAAAAAGACACCATAAATGCAACAGCTATGATTAATGAAATCTGTTTAACAAGCTAGACAGAGCAACAGAACAACACTTTACGTACCCATCGTAGGCCCCACTGACGATGCGTTTGTTGTCAAAGCGGATACATCTGACTAACTCCTCGTGACCCTCGAGGACTCTCAGACAGGCACCACACTCTATATCCCAGAGTCTGCAACACACATACTACAGATGAGCAACACTATCACAAGAGATACTCTCAGACAGGCGCCACACTGTATAGGGTTTTAGCATAATCTCTCCAGTCAGCCACCCCAGATCAGAGATAGGGCACTCCATTATCCAGTTATAAAAAGAGATCAATGGCAGTTATAAATGAGGTCAGTACAGGAGGCTTACAGCAGCAGGGAAATAGTATGAAAATTTAGCATTTTAAGGGGCCCTGAGGAGCCCTTTGAATGATTCAATCAAATACAGATTTCTTGTGTATAGTGGCACTACCACTTGAAATGTCTATGTAAAATTAGAGAAAAAGTTACAGAAGAATTTTTGAAAAAATAGGCAAAATGTGAACATTTACCAGTTTTGGGGTCTTTTTTGGGGGGTCATTAGGTGCCCTTAGGATGATTCAATAAAATACAGATTTATGTGACACTACCACATGAAATGTATATGCAAAATTAGAGAAAAAGTTGCTGAATGGTTTCTGAGATATGGCAGAGTGATGGCAATAGTCCGTTGGACCTTCGGCCCAAAGGAATACAAATGGGCCAAGAGACCCTGAAGTCCTTTGGACTATATTATGAGTTTGTAATTATTAATGAAATGTTTTTTTGGTGAATCATAGTTACAGATCATTAAGAGTTATGATGGAAGGAAAGTGATGACATGTTTAGTAGCTCTCTAGACTATATGCATGCCACTGAAGTTGCAAGTATACGAGTAGAAATTTTGTGAATATTGTATATATTAGTTAAGGTGTTATTAAAAATAATTGTCAGATTTTATCCCAATACTCTGCTATTAAGGGCGATTTTCAGTAGTTATAGAAACTTTGCAAGAGAATTGGTGAGTTGAAATCTTGCATGTACCACAGTAAAACATTGTTTAAGAAAATGCACACACATTATCTGTTCTCATTTTGCCCCTACCACCCTCCCCCAGAATGGGAAGAAGAAAGAGATGAACTATGATAAACCTTTATTTGTTACAAGGTACATATGCACAGCATGCATTTTGACTTAAAAACAGTAGTAACGACATAATACTAATATAACTGGAGTGACGAAATAGATACAACATGACTTTTGTATAGTAAAACATCTGAATAATATTCCTTATAATTTTTGGCTAAATATGCTTTAACCTTTTCGAGTATACCTATGTTATTTTACTTTATATATTATTTTATACCTAAGTTATTTTATTTTAATCCTAGGTCATATATTTATATTGCATTGATAATTATGTCTACTATTGTTTTAAAGTTCCTCAGGTTCTACATGTGCTGTAGGGATTCCCATTACACATTACTTACAGCCCACTGTTTGACACTATGAAGATACAGCTTAAAACCTACATGCAACTGTTCAGTTTAACAGGGGTCTAGTGGGTCAATCCTGTCTGTTGACACAAGCCTCTGCCAGTGACCAATTACAGATTAGTCACAGTTTCCACCAGAGATCTAAGCTCCACAGTGGGGTGGGGGGGGGGGGGGTAAGGCGGGTGTAATACACAATCAATTGGCACTCTGCCAAACTAGTCCAGGCAGAAACAGACAAAATGTGAACATTTTAATGTTGGGGACGCCCTGAGGTGCCCTTAGAATGATTCAATCAAATACAAATATCTTGTATACAGTGACACTACCCTAAGAGAAGTCTATACAAAATTAGAGAAAAAGTTACTGAAATTTTTTTGAAATAGCAGAAAAGACAACCTGTGATCCATGCAAGATACAGATTCCGCATGTGACAGATGTTGTAGGAAATGAGATTAGCTGTATGACAGTGTCTAGCCGGCCAGTTGTAGATAGAGCTGCAGGGCGTTTCTGATGCAGCAGACAATTTAGTTAGCAAATTTTACATTTTAGGGGACCTTAGAATGATTCAATCAAATACAGAATGCTTGTGTACAGTGGCACTACCACATGAAATGTCTATGCAGAATTTAAAAAAGGTTACTGAAGAGGTTTTTATATAAAATAGGCGAAATGTGAAAATTTAGCAATTTTGGGGTCCTTTTGAGAGGTCATTAGGTGCCCTTAGAATGATTCAATCAAATACAGATTTCTTGTGTATAGTGGCACTACCACATTATATTATATTCTGAGATAAGGCAGCTAACGGCGGACGAAGAGTGATGGTATTAGTCCACTGGACCTTTGGCCCAAAGGACTCAAAATAGGCAAAATGTAAAAAATTACCAGTGTTTTGGGCCCTGGGAATTCAACTGCATCATGTGCCTAATTAGACAAATTAGTCCAAATTGACTTATCAGTGGACTTTTATCAGTGAATTAACCTCCACTGTCAACCTTCTGTCCTCCCCTGTAGAGTAGGTATATAAAATAACAATGACCACTGGTGGCCATTTTGGAAAATGGCTGCTACAGTAATCTGTAATGGCTCAATATCCAAATCTGTTCATAATGTAAGACTACACGTGTACCAAATTTGGAGCTTTTACCACAAAATGCACAATTGGTTTGCTATGCCACCCCACTACTGGTTGTAATATTAGTATTGACTGTAGGAACAAAAAGTAAATCAGACCTAGATGATCAAAGCTTGATAGGCTTTTTATAGGAGTAAGCAATGAATATAAATATGCTGGTTGATAACATGAAAGTGCGTGATAGGTAATGGTACAGATCTTAAAAATAATACGATATCAGACAGGAAGCCAGTGCAGACTTCAGAAGAGGCACTGAATGAGAAAACCACGGAGACCGAGTCATAACTATTCTGTACATGTTCTAACCTAGCGATATCCTTAAGGGCAATATTGTGAAAAATGGAATTACAACAGTCAAGCCTACTAGTAACAAGTGCAGTTGCGATAGTCTTTGTAACAGAAAGAGGTAAATAACGGCGAATATGTCATAAATCTCAAATATGATAATAGCAACAGCGACAAGTTTGAGAAATGTCATCAAAAATTGAAATTATCATGAAAGATTACTCCAAGATTTCTTGCTGAAAGTGCAGGCCTAACATACTGGCTAAGCATAGGTGTGGGAAAAAAGGTTTGAAATTAGTCACGCTGGCTCTGTGTACCAATTATAAGAAACTCTGTTTGATCAGCATTTAACTTTAGTCTACTGTCAATCATCCAAACAAAAATGTCATTAAAACATTTTACATTTCAGTGTCTCATAAAATAAATTGGGAACATCGCTATAGGCACACGTAATTATACGCATGCCATTTTAACAGCAATGAACATTAAGCAACAAAGAATATATTATCATACGTGCAATGTAACTTATGTTTTGTTAATGGCTGCAGTTATTTATCCGATTTCACGAGGAACTTTGTTTACATATTATAATAATAATACGTTAACTTCCTTGGAAACCAAGCTCAGAGGTGCATCAAAACGAAAGGATTGGTCAATCTCAAAATCCATAAGCAGTATTCCAGTTGTCAACAGATGGGTCAAGGCGCTAGGGAGCTACAGTGGATAAGCAAAGTTGTAAAGATAAGTTTTAAACGACGACAGAATTTTTAAATATTTTCAACTGATCTAACACTAAGAGGGGGCATATTCCAGAGTTAGTGCAGCAACAGAAAAAGCCCTAGTTCCAATGTTGATTGGCTCTAGGAACAAAAAGTAGGTCAGAACTAGATGATCGAAGCTGGATAGATTTTCTTACAGGAGTAAGCAATGAATGCAAATAAGATGGTTGCTTACTGGACAGTGCCTGGTATGTAATGGTACAGATCTTAAATATTATACGATATTGTACAGGAAGCCATTGCAGACTTCAAAAGTGGTACAGAGCGACAAAAATGAGATCTTGTAACTACTCTTGCTAGACAATTTTGGACATGCTGAAGTTTTGTGATATACTTGCTAGCGATATTATAAAGGAGGGAATTGCAAGTCAAGTCTACTGCTAACAAGCGCTGTTTCAGTTTTAGCAACAGAAAATGACATATACGGCAAAGATCACAAATATGATATACTCATACACACTCACGAGTGTTTGATGATACTGATAGCGTTGTGGGTTTTTGTTATTAATTATACCACTAAGCGTCATTCTTGGCATAATATATTATTTGCTGACTTGATTCTTCTTTTGACATTTGCTGACTATGATCAGACAGGTGTTGTCATGAATGCAAACAGTGTCAACAGTTTGAACTGTCTGATTCAGTTTTATATTATCCACCAGTAGCTCCACGGGGTATTTTGGATAACCTATTACCACCCAATCATGTGATAATGTAGTTTTATCAACAATTTAGAAAACACATTGTGTTATCATTCAAAATCAAGATGGTGCCATATTGTCAGCATCGAAGACAAAGCCCACTGGTGTTGCATTTGCACTGCTAAATTTGTCTGTAAAATCTGCTCAGCCACTAAGAATTTTATTCCAAGTGCTACACAGAGGCTAGAGATAATGGTGGTCCAACATGTTTATATTGTTTTCAATAAGCCAGTCGCTGAGTAAACATTCAGACGCCAAGTTCATGGCTTCATATTGTCGGCGTCGCTTTTGGTGGGTGGGAGCCTGGCCGCTGATCGGTCACGTCAACCGCCAATCTTTTGTCATTAAATAAATTATACATCAACTTATCAAAGGTTTAGTTTAGAATGTGCTGTACATCAATTGTGCTTCTCATCATCTCATTTTTTAGTAAAATCATTTAAACAAGTTCACATGGTTACACAGACTTTGGGGGTTGTTTTGAAGTAAATATTATACAAGTTGTCAGCGAGTAATATAGCCGGACATCGCCGTCCTGGACCCGGACCTGGGCCAATTCGGCCTGCCTACCCTGTAGCGATCGCCAGTGAAGGATACGATGCATTCAGAGTTCAAACACAACATATTCTATAACCTGATGGCATTATATTAATATTATGTATTATTTATTTTATTGATATGTAAGGAAATTGATAATGGATACATCACGCATTCAACCAATCAGGAATTATTTAACAGCAGAGTATAAACCAGATAACATGTAATGATAGGTTTTTTGTTTTGACGCATTTATAGAAATTAAGTTCATCAACACATGACATAGCTGTACATAAAACATAATAAAAAGAAAACTGTTCAACACACCTGATTATTTTTGTGCTTTCTGTTATAGCTTACATGCATTAATATGTTTGTCTCACATGATATGTAGACATCAAGTCACTCATGGATAATTTAGTAGCAAGTTGAAACTAGGTTATCTTGGCTTTCTGTTGTGATGACATGTCTTTTAGATGCACCATCTCGCTATTAAAGTGGCAACTATAAACAGAAAATGCATTACAACTACAAGTCCATACAACCAGCAAATAATTAACAATGAGTTTGTGTACACCTAAAATAACGTTTCTGTATATAGAAACTATATAGTGATCTTTAATAAAATACAATGTCCCACCGATGATGTTACAAAGCCCTATTAATAGTATGGGTAGTTAAACTTAAATGAGGCTCAATGTCAGGACTCATTTGTATTAGTTTTGGTGCAGCAACAGAAAAAGCCCTAGTTCCAATGTTGATTCGCTCTAGGAACAATGTGTCTGTGAATAATTTGTCTGCTAACTTACGTTTTCACTTACGCCACCTGAGAACTGAATTACTTTTAGGTATTCGAATACGTACCGTAATTATGGTAGTACCATAAAGTCTGTATGTTGGGACACTTAAAAATAATTAATTATCAGCTGTCCCAAAACTTGAGGCGCACAAAAATAATTATCAGATTCACTGTCCCAATACTTAGGGACACAAACGAATCCTGATGTCATGTCGTCCCGTTTTTATTAACCTGGTGTTAACCTGGCTTTGTAACTTCACCATGGTTTCCTCATCTAATACCCTGCTACTAACTATTTCTTGAGTGGCTGAAATGCCCTATATCACAAGAAACAAATGTTATATGTACATCTTCAGCCATGTCAAATATTTAGTCTGACTGGTACTAGTTTCCCACTCTTGTTCGAAGACTTTACTGAGTGTCCAGTTGTATTGTATTTGACCGCAGTACCACCCATATCCACATTACCACCCACCCCTGTACAGAAACACATATATCATTAAAATTTAGAACATAAACTTGCAGAAATGCAACAAAACATTGAACTACCTGTGGTATTAACAGGGTGTCATCCATTACACTGTTAGTAACTAATTTCTTGGTGGATGAATGTCCATATATGCAGATTAAGACATCAACTATATGTGAAACGATGTGTAAAGTCGTTAATGTAGACAGTTGATTATGCAGTTTTGTACATTACAGCCAAATATTGGGGGCTGCAACTACGATTTTAGATGTATATTGTGACACTTCCTAAATGTATAAAGGCCTAATTGTAGCTGAGAGAAGGGCGATCGTGCTACGGTAACTTACATCACCCACGTTTGTGTTGTTTACACCAGAGCAGCTGCGACTGTAATACATTTTGTTACATTGTTTTTTATTTACGCCTTTGCATGAGATAAAAAATTGAGTATGCGCTTGTCAGAAAGATGAATAATTGCTGTCACAATACACAGGGACATAAATAATTACATTTACAAAGGTGTACATGCGGTACAGCAAAAATATTTTTTTTTCTAAATTTGTAGGGTGTACAGACCTGCCTACCCCCAAAACTTCCTGTCAGTAATCCATCTTCCCATTTACACCGATTTTCAGGAATATAGGCTTCCTGTCAGTAATTGTTCAAAACCGCAAGATATTGTCACCGGGGGGGGGGGAGGGGGGTAGCCACGGCAAAACCATACATTCTAGTCTACTCAACTCTAGTATATAAGCCTATCCCTGTATTACAGCCTAATAGAATGATAGACGGGGAGAGGGGGGTAGCGACGACAAAACCATTACATTACGCTGTCAACGACATTGCCTAGACTCTAGTGACTGTACGATAAGCTGTAAATGATAGACTAAACTCCTCAATAAATACACTAACTTAGTCTTAATACAGTCAGTTGGCCTAACACTACAAGTACAACACTCACAAAATTTTTGCATTACACGTTTCTTTTTGGTTGGCGGTGGCGTCGTTTTGCTGTCAGCCATCATTTCGTGCCGCGTGACTTCGTTTTGTTTGATCGCGGAAATGCGAATTTGTCATAATGCTGTTTCCTATTGGTTAAATTACGACCAGACTCAGCGAATTAAAAACCATGTCACAACATGCTGCATAGATATACTGCCACCTGTTGAATATAGTGGAAGCTAAATTTGAGTGTTTGGCGAACATGGTGACAGTCCGTAATATTTTCATCCCTCACCGTAATACCGTAATTTGAGTTGACATTCCGGAATGATTCCGGACAATCCGGAATGGTAGGCAGGTCTGGGTGTACCAAAACATACGGTGCCCTAGTACATATGGTTATTATGGTATATGAGTTCTGATTGGTATTAATAAGTTGTGTCTCACCTGATTGTGTTGTCGGAGCTGCCACTGACCACCAGGCGGTCGCGATACTGCAGACAAGCAATGCCACGCTTGTGGCCATTGAGTGTGCGCACAAATTCACAAGTTGATGTGTTCCACACTTTGATGGTGCGGTCTCCAGATGCTGACACAATGTACTTCTGGTCAAAGTCAACAACGTTCACTGCAGCACGGTGTCCGACTAACACACGACGCAGGTTAATGTCAGTTGGTGACTGCATGTCCCACACGGCTATCGACCGGTCCTATTGTCAACACAACATCACATTTCTTCACTAACGTTTACTCTTAGGTATTCACATTTTGAAATGGGACTCCTTAAATACAATACCATTATGAAAGATGTTTTTCCTTTTTTGCAGTTGGTCTCTGCCTTTCAAACCACATTCTCAGAGAAAAAGACAAACATTCATAATTTGCACATGATTACTTTTATTTCAAATGTATCTTAAATATAAATTAAAACATTAATAACAGTAACAAAGTGGTGGTGTATGGATTGAGATGATTTTCCTTTTTTGCAGTTGGTCTCTGCTTTTCAAACCACATTCTCACAGAAAAAGACAAACATTCATAATTTGCACATGATTACTTTTATTCCAAATGTATCTTAAATATAAATTAAAACATTAATAATCATATAATATAAATAAATAAAAAGTAACGTTTGTTATACATATCAATTTGCTATAGACAATCCAAGAAATTTGCCTAGTGACCCCTGACGGATAAATGTAGAAATCCACATATGACCAATACTCTGTAAGGTTAGAATATTGGTTGTTTTTGCACCAATGAAGGTGGTCAACTTTGGGTGCTTGCTATGGTTTAAGTATGACACATATGCAAACCTTTACATTTTTAGAAAGTTCATAAACCGGCAATCCAAGTATGGTATATCTGTTGCGATTTCATAACAGGTAATAGCATGGATGCCATGGTGACAGATTTTTTTTAAGTTGATGAAAAAAGTAAGAGGTACTTTCAAATTCTTGAATATTATAGCTACGTCTACCAACATTTAACCAAAGTAAGATGATTATATTAGAATTAAAATAATGGGAGCTTTTGAAGAAAATTTTTTATTTTTATTTTTTACAATTTCTGCCATCTTCCAGCAAACCTGTCGTACAAAAAAATGAATATTTCAAAAAAGAAGTTTCCTCATCTTCCAGCAAAACTGTCGTACAAAGTGAATATATCAGAAAATAAGTTTGTTTAGCTGCAACATGTATACTAAAACATCTGAATAATAATCCTTATAATTCTGGCTAAATATGCTTTAATCTTTTTGGACACTGGAACAATCGCAGGCAGTGAGCCAAGGCTAGTCCAATACACAGGTTTACAACATCTTAATAATATTCCTGATAATTTTTGTTAAATATGCTTTAACCTTTTCGAGTATAGCTAAGTTATTTTATTTTATATATTATTTTATACCTAAGTTATTTTATTTTTTAGATGCGTCTGCGATGATTTGTCATGATGTGTATACCCCCTTTGCAACGCTTGTCTTGGGGCAATCTTTATCCAGTCTTCATTGCATCATAGGATATCAAACATATTTGATATTAACCCTCTCAAGGCCAGATTAATGCAAATATGTGCCTGTTATTGAACCCTATTAAATCGAGAGAATGTGCTGTGAGTGAATCATGTGATATACTCGGGTTGTATGAATGCAAATAAATAAATAATTTTTGATCCAACTCAAGTAAAATTTTCACTACATTTGAAGAACTAATTCCTGGTGTAACTAGCCAAGTATGTGACATATATGTCAATTTATGACCCAAATATGAATTGCTAAAGTTTGACAAAAATAAAATACTTAAATAATTTTCAACAATTCATTTTTTTAAATATTTTTCATTAATAATTAGCGGTTACATGCTGCGTATGAAATGTTCATAAATTACTATGCTACAGAATGGAAAAGTAATTAAATGGTAAATAAAACTGAAATAATTTAAGTTTTTCAGAGTGCATGTATTTTCAAGATTTTATACAAAATGGCATTCTTTGTGATCATAGCCATCATCCCCGTCTGAACTATTAAGTTGGTGTTATATTTAAAATGCGTAATCATAGTACAAAAAATTCCCCTTCGATGGCAGCGTTCGTTATAAACTCGATTCGAAAATTCCATCAAAGTCCGAATTACTGGAGTTTGACATAATGACAATGTCGAGAATTACAACAAAGCTAAAAAAAACACCACCCGCTTCGTTGCGCGGCGCATTAATACTTCTTTACAACAAAATAGACCGCTCAAAAATTAGCATTTAATCGTAGAAATCGCCTGCGGACGCATGTTTTGGAATAATTCCTGGGTGCTTCCATGTTTATGCCCGCAGCAAATGTTAAACTTTAATCTCATTGGCTGAAAATCACCATTAAAATATTCACTGCGTGGCGTAAAAGAGGGACCGGAAATTGTGTGTCGCTGCGTTCGACTACAAAACGCGTGGTGGTTGGCGCTATTTAGTCACTGAAATCGCCATCATATTTCACTTTTGATGCTTCCCAGTGAAACTTCAATATTATTATATGCTAACTGCCGAAATAAATTGCCGTTATTGGATGACACTGTTTCGCGGTACCAGTTTAAATGTACCCCTGTATTCGGGTTGATTCGGGCGTTCTGGCCGTGAGGCATACTCGGGTTGATTCGGGCGTTCTGACCACGAGAGGGTTAAAGACAAATTGTTGCAAACAAATCATTGCATTGTGACTTAATGCAGGAAAAGACAAATCGTTGTAGACAAATCGCCGCCAGTAAGTTGCATTGTGACGTGTATGCCAATACAATCCCTGTCAGCGATGTATTTTTGCTTTCTGAAATGTTTTTATTAATTTATTTAGGTAAGCCATATTTGTGACAGGCAGACTCTAATACATAAAACAGTTTTAATAATGTTTTAATGACATCTTGAGTTGATGTTTTATAATAGTTACAAACATATTAGAAATATATTCATACATTTTAAACATAAGTACAGGGCTGCCTACTTGACAAAAAACATTTTCCGTAATGCCCCCGTCATTGCCCCCCCACCCCACCATTGTTTCAGCAATTTTTCCGAGCCATGCACATTGTGCACACCATGCGCTGATCAGTTGAGCACATTATACGTAATTGCGTTGCAAATTATGTCTTAACAAAAGTAATTTATGAATACTCCGGGAAACTGTCTTCTATGTCTTGTGTATATGTAGTGCAACTTGAAGGATGGGCAATTCTGTTAGTAAATGAAAAAATATGAACAATGCTTGATATTAGACCTACCTTTGAACATGTGACCATGATGCCATCACAAAAGCGTAGGTGTAGTACTGCCTCACAGTGGTGAATTAGTGTATTAATCATCTCTCCCGTCTTCACACTCCACACCCTACAGATACAGAGCTCACATTATACATGTCGACCAACGAGCCCTATTGCTCACATTATACATGTCGACAAACGAGCCCTATTGCTCACATTATACATGTCGACCAACGAGCCCTATTGCTCACATTATACATGTCGACCAACGAGCCCTATTGCTCACATTATACATGTCGACCAACTAGCCCTATTGCTCACATTATACATGTCGACCAACTAGCCCTATTGCTCACATTATACATGTCGACCAACTAGCCCTATTGCTCACATTATACATGTCGACCAACGAGCCCTATTGCTCACATTATACATGTCGACCAACTAGCCCTATTGCTCACATTATACATGTCGACCAATGAGCCCTATTGCTCACATTATACATGTCGACCAACGAGCCCTATTGCTCACATTATACATGTCGACCAACTAGCCCTATTGCTCACATTATACATGTCGACCAACGAGCCCTATTGCTCACATTATACATGTCGACCAACTAGCCCTATTGCTCACATTATACATGTCGACCAATGAGCCCTATTGCTCACATTATACATGTCGACCAACTAGCCCTATTGCTCACATTATACATGTCGACCAACGAGCCCTATTGCTCACATTATACATGTCGACCAACTAGCCCTATTGCTCACATTATACATGTCGACCAACTAGCCCTATTGCTCACATTATACATGTCGACCAACGAGCCCTATTGCTCACATTATACATGTCGACCAACGAGCCCTATTGCTCACATTATACATGTCGACAAACGAGCCCTATTGCTCACATTATACATGTCGACCAACGAGCCCTATTGCTCACATTATACATGTCGACCAACGAGCCCTATTGCTCACATTATACATGTCGACCAACTAGCCCTATTGCTCACATTATACATGTCGACCAACTAGCCCTATTGCTCACATTATACATGTCGACCAACTAGCCCTATTGCTCACATTATACATGTCGACCAACGAGCCCTATTGCTCACATTATACATGTCGACCAACTAGCCCTATTGCTCACATTATACATGTCGACCAATGAGCCCTATTGCTCACATTATACATGTCGACCAACGAGCCCTATTGCTCACATTATACATGTCGACCAACTAGCCCTATTGCTCACATTATACATGTCGACCAACGAGCCCTATTGCTCACATTATACATGTCGACCAACTAGCCCTATTGCTCACATTATACATGTCGACCAATGAGCCCTATTGCTCACATTATACATGTCGACCAACTAGCCCTATTGCTCACATTATACATGTCGACCAACGAGCCCTATTGCTCACATTATACATGTCGACCAACTAGCCCTATTGCTCACATTATACATGTCGACCAACTAGCCCTATTGCTCACATTATACATGTCGACCAACGAGCCCTATTGCTCACATTATACATGTCGACCAACGAGCCCTATTGCTCACATTATACATGTCGACAAACGAGCCCTATTGCTCACATTATACATGTCGACCAACGAGCCCTATTGCTCACATTATACATGTCGACCAACGAGCCCTATTGCTCACATTATACATGTCGACCAACTAGCCCTATTGCTCACATTATACATGTCGACCAACTAGCCCTATTGCTCACATTATACATGTCGACCAACTAGCCCTGTTGCTCACATTATACATGTCGACCAACGAGCCCTATTGCTCACATTATACATGTCGACCAACTAGCCCTATTGCTCACATTATACATGTCGACCAATGAGCCCTATTGCTCACATTATACATGTCGACCAACGAGCCCTATTGCTCACATTATACATGTCGACCAACTAGCCCTATTGCTCACATTATACATGTCGACCAACGAGCCCTATTGCTCACATTATACATGTCGACCAACTAGCCCTATTGCTCACATTATACATGTCGACCAACTAGCCCTATTGCTCACATTATACATGTCGACCAACGAGCCCTATTGCTCACATTATACATGTCGACCAAATAGCCCTATTGCTCACATTATACATGTCGACCAATGAGCCCTATTGCTCACATTATACATGTCGACCAACGAGCCCTATTGCTCACATTATACATGTCGACCAACTAGCCCTATTGCTCACATTATACATGTCGACCAACTAGCCCTATTGCTCACATTATACATGTCGACCAACTAGCCCTATTGCTCACATTATACATGTCGACCAACTAGCCCTATTGCTCACATTATACATGTCGACCAACTAGCCCTATTGCTCACATTATGCATGTCGACCAACTAGCCCTATTGCTCACATTATGCATGTCGACCAACTAGCCCTATTGCTCACATTATGCATGTCGACCAACTAGCCCTATTGCTCACATTATGCATGTCGACCAACTAGCCCTATTGCTCACATTATGCATGTCGACCAACTAGCCCTATTGCTCACATTATACATGTCGGCCAACGAGCCCTATTGCTCACATTATACATGTCGACCAACGAGCCCTATTGCTCACATTATACATGTCGACCAACTAGCCCTATTGCTCACATTATACATGTCGACCAACGAGCCCTATTGCTCACATTATACATGTCGACCAACGAGCCCTATTGCTCACATTATACATGTCGACCAACTAGCCCTATTGCTCACATTATACATGTCGACCAACTAGCCCTATTGCTCACATTATACATGTCGACCAACTAGCCCTATTGCTCACATTATACATGTCGACCAACTAGCCCTATTGCTCACATTATACATGTCGACCAACTAGCCCTATTGCTCACATTATACATGTCGACCAACTAGCCCTATTGCTCACATTATACATGTCGACCAACTAGCCCTATTGCTCACATTATACATGTCGACCAACTAGCCCTATTGCTCACATTATACATGTCGACCAACTAGCCCTATTGCTCACATTATACATGTCGACCAACTAGCCCTATTGCTCACATTATACATGTCGACCAACGAGCCCTATTGCTCACATTATACATGTCGACCAACGAGCCCTATTGCTCACATTATACATGTCGACCAACTAGCCCTATTGCTCACATTATACATGTCGACCAACGAGCCCTATTGCTCACATTATACATGTCGACCAACTAGCCCTATTGCTCACATTATACATGTCGACCAACGAGCCCTATTGCTCACATTATACATGTCGACCAACTAGCCCTATTGCTCACATTATACATGTCGACCAACTAGCCCTATTGCTCACATTATACATGTCGACCAACTAGCCCTATTGCTCACATTATACATGTCGACCAACTAGCCCTATTGCTCACATTATACATGTCGACCAACTAGCCCTATTGCTCACATTATACATGTCGACCAACGAGCCCTATTGCTCACATTATACATGTCGACCAACTAGCCCTATTGCTCACATTATACATGTCGACCAACTAGCCCTATTGCTCACATTATACATGTCGACCAACTAGCCCTATTGCTCACATTATACATGTCGACCAACTAGCCCTATTGCTCACATTATACATAAAGGAAAGTTCCTATACAGCACAGTATCCAGTTCTTTACACTTTACTCCCTAGCAGACCTGTTCAATCGAACACCATCTCAACTTCTTTGGGAAGCATCCAGCCACACTGCAATTAATGCCCAGACTAATCGTACACAAATATCCATCACTGTCTATAGCCAGGTACCCAGTCATGCATATAGTGAACTGGAGCAATGTAGAGTGAATGAACTTGCCCTAGGTTCAACAGCGCAGCACAGCATTCGAACCGGGGTTCACTGAGTCGAGTCCAAAGATCTAGCCACTGCACTCCACAATGTTGACCAACTAGCTCACATTGTACACTCGACCAACTAACCCTAAAGCTCACATTGTACACTCGACTGTCTAGCCCTATAGCTCACATTATACAGCTGTACACTCGACCAACTAGCCCTATAACTCACAGCCATGTCGAAAACTTGTTTTATTTTCCTACATGACATAGAATTGTCATCATTCAGGTTACACTAGCACCAATACTTAACAGTCGAGTAAGATGCGGTAGCAGAATAAGACTTTGTGAAACGTATGGTTGTTGTATTGACTGCAATTCGGGAATTATTTTCAGCATTACACAATGCCTGAAATGGACCGAAACAATAGTGAGAGCATGATCAATTGGGAGAGCCAAATATAAATATATATATATCCAGTTGGAAATATGAAGTGCTATGCCCTGCACTCACCTGACTGTGGAGTCACTCGAGCCAGACACAATGATGTTTTCGTCATATTGCAGACACAGCACGGAGCCAGTGTGACCAGTCAATACTTGCACACACTCAAGACTGCCACGGTCCCAGATCTGATAACATAAACAAATAAAGCATCATAATAATGTATGGTCTTATAGGGCACTGCAGTCTGCCAAACCCTTTGTATCTGGAATACACACCAGTGGATACTTGCTCTTTGTTGGTCATTGTTTTTTCGAAGTCATTTGCCAGTTATGATGGTCACATGATACAGCACATAAGGTTTGGCTCACTTCCTATCATGGCTGTTTGGAACAAAACATAAATTTATTGTACTATTTTGATGAGATTTCAGCACATATTTTTCATGTTATTAAATGCGTCACTTGTGCACATTTTAAGAAGCTTAAGCAAGTAAATTTGCCTGTAAACATAGTGGTTTACCTGCGTAAAAAGTATAGTTTATTGATGATTGATATGGGGAAATAGAACAGATAAGATTGTTGGTGATTTAGATGCAGAATTGTGTTAGTGCCTGTTGACTTTTCCATTACTGATATTGGTGCAATAAAATATATATCGACATTTTATTTCTCATGACTTTTGATCTCATATTTTGTGTTTACCCAATAAAAAATATGAAAAAACATGTCAAACTTTCAGACGTTTTTTATTTTGAATTGTTAAAAATGTGTTTTTAAAAGTTACTGAACATTCTTTAGGATAGTTCTTTAAAAAAAAATAAAAATCATACTGACGTATCCAAATTTTTTTTTACCTGGTAGAGGCTTTGATCAGACATATCACATCAACTTCTTCTGAAGAAGTCATTGACTAAAAATGGGGGAAATTAAGAAGGAAAAGTTAAAGGCGAGTTTTCAGTGACAGAGACAAAAGTTCGGACTCATCTCCTATCAGATTGAAGAGTAAGCTTTTTTCTATTTATTCAGCATAAAATATGGTAAATTCATCCATGACACACGAATCAACAGGCCATTGAAGTGATGTTGCAAACATCGAAGTTTGTTCGACGCGCCATTCGAAATGGCACAGTGAGAGCACAAGTCTTCAAATTTGCAGCACAACACTCTGACGCTGTGAAAGATGCACTAAGCAAGATGATGTGGGACATACTCGTGACCACCAGAGGCCAGCTGAAAGAGTTTCTGGAGCCAGGAGAGTTTGACAGCACTCTCACCACAGAAGATCAAAAGTCTCTCGTTCACTGTCCCCTCACCAACCTCTGCGGAAAAACGTGTTTGGAGAGTTGGATTTCGACATGGGCAAGAAACGTAACACTTCGTTCCATCACAGGTCAACAACACAAATGCTGCACCACAACAAGACCTCCATGTAGCTCGCAGAGAAACCTAAAGAAGAGGCTACACATTTGCTGTCAATCGCCCACCGAGAAAGTAACCTTCACATACGCCACAGGCGACAAGAGCAAATTGTGCGGCTGAAGTTCTGAGAAAAACGTCTTGTGAATGAGAGGAAGAAGAAGCTGCTGCAGCAAGAAAGACGGCCTTCTTAATTAGAAAGGTGCTAGCCCACGGGGGGGAGGGGGCTTGTGCAAAAAGTGGATGTCGCACACCTACAAAGAAGATTAGGAGAGAGCAGGGAGAAATTAGGTGTTGTAAAAGAGGTCTTGAAGGATGAAATTCGATTCCAAGTCTTTAAAAAAAAATGGGCCAAGTGGCCCTGAAGTCCTTTGGACTAATACGTCTATATGTGACCCCGGCTGACCAAATGAGTGATAAGTCAGACAAATTGTAACATTGTTTTCTTACATCCTTGTAAAGGTTTGGTAGAGTGCTTTACACGGTTTAAAAAAATATGACTGCTACAAAAATTGGCAAAGTTATGGAGCATTGAAAATGGTAGGGATCAAAAAGTGAAAATGAAGAAAACGGCTGTTGAAGTTTTACATTATATGTGCAAATGGATTGCATGGAAATATTACATGCACAACATTCAAATGTGGCAAACAGTATGTAATATGTATGTTATGTTGCAATGATACACTGGAAGTACAAATGTGCTGCTACAAAGACTTATCAAGTTATGCCAGATTATGTCTTCATGTATAAAACTAAGGACATATTATTTGAGAGCAAAAGGTACTCACTGTTTGACACAGTTTAAAACCTACAGGCAACTGTCCAGTTTAACAGGGGTCTAGTGGCTTAATGCTGTCTATTGACACAAGCTACTGCCAGTTTACACATTAGTCACAGATTCCATCAAACAATAGCAGACAGAGAATCTTAGCTCCACAGCTGGGTGTAATACACAACCAGAGCCACCACTGATTCATGGTCAAGTAGATTAGCTCAATGCACCAACTAAGACAATACACAACACTGTGGGTGACAGTGTCCAGAGTGAGGCCTAAGCAGTGTCCTCATTGCTGAATAGATCAATTAAACCTGCCAAGTGGGTGACATTCTGCACAAGTGTTCATTAATCCTTAGTGATTGTTAAGAACACCAGACTGACCCCATATCTAAACAAAGCGAATGTAATAGGTGAAGAACAGGCAGTGTTTAAATAGGAGTATTGGTTGAATTGTATTTGTCTCGACGCAAAAGGCTTTATTGTGTCTTCATCGATTATAAGCGTTTGATTTAGTAGACCGGTCCTCCCTGTGGTCTAAGATAATTTCATGCGGTATTAATGGTGTTGTGTTGAAAGTTGTATACAACATATACAAAAATGCTAAATCATGTATCAGGGCCAGGCTGGGTCAGCCTTCTTCTCATGTATAGGTATGGCAAGGAGAAAACTTGTGTCCTTTATTATTTGCTATTTACCTGAATAATTTTGAACACTGTTAGTCACAATTATAACGGACTTGACATGGCAGCTGGTGAAATTTACAACAACCTTAGGGATGATGATGTAGAAAATGTATGTTCTACTATATGCTGACGACACTAGAATGATTACATATTTCTTGCTTGTGTATAGCGGAACTATGTCAACTCTTCTAATGGTTGACATTTGGTTGTTTCAGGTGTCAACTATATTGTGAATCTGTAATTATTAGTCTATATTGATACAATTGATTTACACAGTACCATGTCTACACAAGGCATGGCAAGCGTAAACAGAACAGTAGAATGCATTTGATATCAATAAAGTGTAGGATATTTCACTCTATAGTTGTCCAGAATATTAATTTTCTATGTTTGTCACCTACAGGTGACAGAATATTAATTTTCTATGTTTGCCACATACAGGTTTCTACAGACAATACATCTTTAACCAATAGATACCACAGTCACACCGTTTTATAATAATTAAATGAACATCAAAATAAACACAACTTGCAGTTATAGAAAATCAATAGTTTTGAAGATACAGTTAAAAAGTTTTAGGCAACTGTTCAGTCTAACAGAATAGCACTAGGCTGCAGAGTTTAGTCATGCTGCTGGCTTTCTGGCACATTAAACAAAATCTACTGTTGGGGGTGGTCTCAAGTGCCTTTCTCAAAACCACATCACTAGATAATGTAAAACTGTTGCAATTTGGGGGCCCCTTAGAATGATTCAATCAAATACAGATTTCTTGTATATAGTAGCAGCACCCTAAGATACATCTATGCAAAATTATTTAACAAAAGTTGCTGAACAGTTTTTGAAAAAATAGGCAAAATGTTACATTTTTACCAGTTTTGGGGTCCTTAAAATGATTCAATCAAATACAGATTTCTCGTGCATAGTGGCAGTGCCCTAAGATATGTCTATGCAAAATTGGAGAAAAAGTTGCTGAACGGACGCAGAGTGATGGCAATAGTCCGTTGGACCTTCGGCCCAAAGGACTAAAAAGCTAGATAAAGGACTAAAAAGCTAGATAGAGACCATGATTTTTGGCAGCCACTTATTCAGCACTAATACGTTGTTTTGTAGATCAAGTCAATTGGCTTAATGACAATTTTTTTCATGTCCCTGTGTAAGATCATTAATACACCATGACACATCAACAAGGAAGAAGGAACCAACAGCTTTTAATTGCTCATCTAAACACAGGCAAAGTGGGGTGAATGCAACAGTTCTTAACCCCTGGGTCGTGATCCATAATTGCATTATGCACGCACTGTGCAAAAATCGGTATCATTTTTATTAACTCCTTATCAAAGTACACATTCACAGAGAAATATTGCTTTAATCAGCACGTGCAGGCATTTATTTTTCTATCAGATTGTGTACCTCCATCTTTGCTTTTAATTTGCAACAGGTGTCCTATTATTACATCAATAAACCAATGAATGACACTGCTTTGTTGAAACCTTCGTTTTTAGGAAGCAAGTTTAATAAATGTTAAAATTTATCAATCATGTATTTATTCTATGCATATTTCTTTTATCATAATTAATTGTTTGAAGGCATGGGATGCCAAGGAAGTACATCAATCTGAAATTGAGTCGCAGCCAAAAAGGTTAAGAACTACTGATAAACAACATTGGTGAGGTTTGGAAACGGCAGTAGGTGGACCGAAGCTACGGTCCTCTCCAAGAAGTCTAATCCCACAGTCGCAGCACAAGTTTATAATATCATATTTATAATATCATGAGTTAAATTTGTATTGTAGATGGGACTTTTCTTCTTAAGGGGAAAGACAAGGTAATTTTGGGGGTCATTAACCTAAAACAAGTAATACAAACTAACCATTTGCAACTACATTAACATTATCACGCCATTTGTTTATTAGAAAAAGCTTGTTGAACACACAACTGTCTTTCATCAGCCACACCATTGTTGTCGATAAGTTCCTGATTATCTCTACGACTAGTTTTTCACTCCTCCGACAGATGGTGCTGCGATTACCTGAATAACACATGCATGGTGATTCACTGTGTTTAGACAGTGGAATGTATCCCACCTTGATTGTGTTATCACGTAGACCACTGACGATCTTGAGGTCATCGTATTGTAGACAGTAGACACCTTTGCTGGTCTCACTGCGACAATGGATGCGTTGTAGAGTGTGGTGACCCGTCCGCCAATTGTTCTCTATCCTCTGCAACAGACAAAACATAAACAAGAGTTATTTACCTTTACACAGACCGACAGCTTTCTGCTACAATTAATTTTATTATTATCTTTATTCACACTAAGTCATTAAGCATGCATATAGTGGGGGGCCAATGTTTTCCCGTAGGCATGGAATGGTAAATTATGGTAACCCTTATAAATAATAATAATAAGATAACTTCTATTGCGCCTAAATCCCTGGAAACCAAGCTCAGAGGTGCACCAAGACAAAAGGATTGGTCAATTTCAAAATCCATAAGCAGTATTCCAGTTGTCAACAGATGGGTCAAGGCACTAGGGAGCTATGGTGGATAATGATAATATTCTCATATGACTTTAGAAGCAATCAGAAAACTGATGTTGCCATTTTTCTGTTGATCATTATTGACCTTACACAAAGGTCCGACTTTTTTATTCTAAAAAACCTCCTACTAGCCAGTGAATGCGATTGTTTGAAGCCTCTAATCATTCTGTCAAACAGAGGCATTACTCATGGTTATTTTGAGACATTTGGCATGTGAATGCATGGGTTGATTTTCTGGCCAAAACAGGAAAGTTACAGGAGCCTATCTATGGTACCAGGGATTGATCTGGAAACGGCATGCATGTGCCCTTCAGGCACATCAGAGATAGAACAATGTGCCTTTTTTAAATTGTATGTGCCACAAATCAGTTGAGTACAATTTTATTTATTAATTTGCAAGATAGTATAATCGCTTAAATAACCTTTAATAATATGTGTATATATATCAATATATATGTGTGTGGGTGTCTGAATTTCTTTCTTGACAGGATGCAACTCGGATGCCAAACTTTCAGACAATAATCTATGACCACACAGAAGAAAAGTACTACCTTTATTGTTCAAAGTATATAATAAGTTCGCTGCTTGTTATCCCTAAGATGTTTTAAATATTGAAATGTGTATGAGTTAATGAATAACATAATACAGTAAATGAGTCAATGAGAAGAATGTCGGCAAACACGCTGCTATGCATGTCTGCCTGGCAGGAATATTTTGGCGTTTGGAAATTTTTCCCTGACCCATGGTGATCGGGGAAAGGAAAACCAGTCACAAAAAGTCAAATAAAAACCAAACAATATAACAGAGCTTAATTAAATTTATTGCAGTGTCCACATATCAAATTTATCTTCCCTTTTATCATATTTTAATTTGTCTGTTATATTTTTAAATTTTGTGCTTGTCTCTTGCCAGGAGCTAAACTGTCCAAACACTTCATTTTTTAAAACATGATATCTCAAAAATCTCGTCCAACTCATATTTGGCATAATTATTGTATAATATACAATAATTATGCCAAATATGTTGTTGTCCTTGGATATGTCTAATATTATGATTCATGCTATTAATTAAAAAGTTGTATAATGTCAAAAATGGCATTTTATAACAAAATGCTTGCCTGATCCTACATCACATGCAGGAGATGCTGGTGAGGGATATGGGTCTATAGTTTGAGGCAGTAGTTCTTGTTCCCTTTTCATATACTGGTATGACCCAGGCGTGCTTCCAGTCTGCTGGTACTGTATCTTGGCTGACTGATGCCTGGTAGATGAGTGTTAGCACTGGTGAAAGTTCTTTCAGGAACCTGGCTGGAATCCCATCAGATCCCTGTGGCTTTGTGGAGTTTAACTGCTTCCAGTAGTTTTCTTAATCCTGCTTCAGATACTCTGATACGCGGAAAGTCACTGTATGGGCTCATTCCTGGCAAGGTTTGATGCATTGCTCGAGTCTCTGTCGGGGAAGACTGATGAGAACTGCATATTTAGAATGTCAGCTTTAGTTTGGCTATCGCTGTGGACAATGCCATTCTTCGTGAGTGGAGCTACTCTGCTGTTGTCCTTCTTTTTTTAATTGAATGAAAGTTTATTTGGTTACTCGGTTACAGTGATTTTACAAGTATGAACACAAATATGGATTCACCAAGTAACTCGGGAGATTCTCTAGAAACCCCTGGGGGCTTATTTTGAGAACCACCTATAATTAGGTAATGAATAATTGTAAATTTTTTAGATTGCCGCAAATAAAAAATAACAACAAGGCATCACAATCCAATATAAACTCGAATGACTACAAGAGAGAGAGAGAGCATACATGAAGGCGGTGCAGAATAAGATGGATTTCAAGATTAAGTTGTAGCGATCTAGGAGGACTCTAGATCATGTAGCTCAATGTCGACAAAAAGCGCGGATGGGTATGTGGCAGATCTTTCGCAACGGTGAGATATGTATCGGTAAGTGTTGATGCCCGATTTTGGGCGTCTACTAAACTAATTTGCGTTAAATATGATGAAGTTGGTGAGCTGGGTGTGTTTGTTTATGGCGGGAAATAAAAAACATTATTTGACAAGCTTAGGTGGAAATGTTTACTTAGCTGATTTCATAATTTGGTTTTCAAATGTCTCCCATCCGGTTCTTTGTCGTATATCATCTACATGCTGATTTATGGTTAAGAAGACTGCCTGTAAGTTTGTAAAAGCAACAAATTCTGATGGAGACCAAAGCAACAACAACACCGCTTGCGCCACCTAGCGACCATCTAAAAATGTTCACTGCCATGGTAATACATAAGTAAATGAGCCAACATTCCACATATCATATATACTATTTATTTAACTAATTAGTACTCAAAATCTGGCTAAGATACGTCTCGTGTTAACACAGATATGGCCTATTGGTTATTAGTCCATTTTCAAGTAGTGGCTACCCTTAGACTACATATACTATGTATACATTGCAGGTTTAAGCAAACACACGATATTCAACCGACAATAACTCAAAAACAAAAGACAAGTCCTAGGTACAGTCAACAGCATATTTGTAGATGAGTATTATCTTTACTGTGATATCAAAAAATCCTAAATCCCATTCCAAGTTTAAGCTTTCAAAATGTTCAAATGACAACAACTCAAAAAGTAAACAAAACTCCTGTGTACACCAAGTGACACATTTGTAGGTAAGATTATTATCTTTACGGTTATATAAAATATTAAATTCCACGAATGCAATTTTAGGTACATACAGCCTGAAGCACGCTATGCAAAATCCAAGCAGCCCTTATTTTAAGGGGAGGCTTGGGTCTAAACGTATGTTATTTTATAACTTCATTGTTACTTACTCTACAGAGCTGAAACTTTGACAGATTGATAGTCCACCTAATGGGAAGGCGTGGAATTTTTTCAAAATTTTACGGGGGGATTTTCCCATGGTACGGCAGCCATCTTGGATTTAATGCATGCGTTGAAATATCTTGGTAACTACTGGACTTACATTACTCAAATGTGGTGTGTAGTTACTCCATATAACCCTAAGTGTAACCAGCAAGATACATTTTGTATTTAAAAAAAAACTTTTTTTTAATGATTTAAAAAAAACAATTTTGTATTTGTTCCCGAATTTTTTTTACTAGCGACTCATTTGATTAAAAAACATGCCTTGCTTTTGAAAAAAGTAGCTTGCTGGCTACCAGGAGCATAATGTCAAAATACATTGTAGCAAGTTTCAAGCAAATCTGTCAAGCGGTTACTCAGATAAATAAACAAGAAGACGGCTGGTGTGAGTGAAATCATGTTTCTGAGAAAATCGCGTTCAAAGTTTAGTTACACTTGTACACACTTTTCAACACCTAAAAAGCAACCTAAGTGATTGAAACTTTGTACACATGTTACTCTATGTATAATCTATCAAATGGCATAGTTCAAAGTGATTTGAACAGCATAGTAATATGTCAAACAAAGCAATGTAGCAAAAACATTACAGAACAGGAAACCGTATTTGTAAAATAGCACATCATTCCAACATTTATACAGATAAAGTTCACAGGAGCACAGATAAAGTTCACTGGAGCACAAATCTAGTTCACTGGAGCTGAGATAAAGTTAATTGTAACCTAAAGAAAGTTCACTGAAGAAGAGCACGGCAGGTTCGCGACAGCAACATGGCGCAGCGTACAAGTACAGTCGGCAGATCTGCACAAGTATCTCCTTCATCCTAATCCGGGAAGTGTGAGACCCCCCATCTCATCCAGAAGATCCGTGTAGCCAAACTTCCGCTCTGTCGCAGCATCCGGGAAGTGTGAGGCCCCCATCTCATCCAGAAGATCCGTGTAGCCAAACTTCCGCTCAGTCACAGACAGTCTGAGACGGATCGGGTGACACTGACAGCCAAGTTGACGCTAAGAAACAAGTACACAATACCAATGTATTTCATGAACACAAGTATTACTAACAATAAAAGCCCCTCCCCAGTACTATAATTCTGTGACTGTAGTTTATGTTGCGCCTTTTGTTTATTTTATTAGTACTGAATTATATACAGTGTAACTGTATGTCATAAAGGGACATACCAAGGCAAGTTGTACTAATATAAAACATAATTCCATAGAATAATGTACAAAGTATAACTGTCATCCCTAAAACAACATAATCTGAGCATGTACATAATTATCACTTTTATTTTATGTCAACTATAATGGTTCTGGCGTGCCTGGATAGTCCCTGGACGGCTGAACACCAACAAGACCATGAATATAAAATTATAGGCAAACGTCAAATAATTTCTTGATACAGGGTTCAAAGACTAACTGTGGAGACAACATGAATATATATGTATTATTTACACTGTCAGTGTTATCGAGAACATATAAAACACAGAAATTGTCCTTACTCTGGGTGCTGTTGACACAGCCACTGCTCTGGGCCTGTCATCGTGGTCGAACACGTCGTCGTCACATATTCAACAACAAATTCAATTTGCAGTCTTTCTTTCACGTGCTAACTGCAGCTGCGCAATATTGCGTCGCTTCGCGGCACGGAAACCACTCACTCACTTTCGACCAAACGGCATAATGTCGTTTTAGAAAGCTAAAGAAACACGGAGAATAAAATGTAAATCCTGTCGAATGTAGCTGGTATTACAAGCTGACGTCATAGGTTGGACGTATTACAATCAATCAGAACATTTGACTTGACGGAATCAGAGGATTCTGTCATCACGTGATGCAGCCTGACCAATCGTTGTAGGGTTACCCATTCCTTTGTCCCCGAAGCGGCAAGAGAGGCGGTCGTTTATAGGTTGGGTTATTCAGGCAGCAGCGGTGCCATCTTAAAATAGTTTATATCATCATACTGAGCGAAAACAGGGCTTTCCCGTGATATGCGCCATGATGGAAGGCAGTATTTTTTGCGACGCAATCGATCGCGGAAAATTGCATAATGTTCGATTATTCACGCTTCGTTTGACAAAAACAAAGACTTAGCAATGATAGGCATCACACAAAATGCATGTTTTGTGACATAAACAGGTTTATTTCGGTAGTTTAACGTATATGAATGGGAAGTTGAGTAATTTTTATACATAAAAATGTCAATAACTCAAAACTCATTTTATTTTCAAAAATCCGTAAATTTCGACCCGAGCCTCCCCTTAATGATGTCACCAATGGTTGCTAGGTGTCGCAATGAACTGTGCAGAAAATGTACAGAAAAATTTGACCAAAAAGGGTCTTGAACTGGGCAACAAAGAGGGTTAAAAGAATATTTGAATAACAGATCACTATATTTAGAGAATTAGAGTATATTTAATTCAGATTGTGAATAGAAAAGGTTCATTTAACTTTTTTTTTATAAATACCACTCATGATGTGGTGTACTGCCTTTCTTTGCTATGTGGATCTTTTGACTGTAAGCAGAACTCACATCGATGTCTGATATAATCTGTGGGTAGAGTCTACGGTAGAACTTGTGATCTTTCTGTGATTCCCCTGGTTTCGGCCTGAATAGAAAATGTCCCCTGTTGAAAAAACGAAATCATACAATGATTAAAAATCAGTACTTAAAACTCTGCATTGAACTGAACAATGTAATTAGGCTAAATTAGCACAAAGTAAGCCCACCCGTTGCCACATAGCAGGATTTGACAAAAATAACAATTGGAAGGTGTAATCTAGGAGACAGTAGGAAAATGTTGGATGGACGGAAACCGAACTGTTTATGGAAGCTGGAAATTAAGAGGGGACCTTAAAATAGGGGAAGGTTGAAAGTGGAGCATCTAGATGAGATAATGTCCAACTGCAATAAACCAAAAGAGAATTCAACTTCAAGGGACCACAACACAACTACAGTGTATTTAATGTTCATTATGTTGTCTTCTTGGTTGGTGGAAATTACAAGTATTACATTGATCTAATTCACAAATGAAGCTGGGCTTGTACAAGGCGATGTAGTCACATATAAACTCATTACAATTTGATTGTCCCATGTAAACTCTCTGTAACCACTATGCTTCATAGTGACATCACATGATATAGAACTAATCCTATTTTTATACAACATCGTACACCTCATCATAGAGACAACAACAAATAATATTATATTCTCACTAGCAACTTTCCTCTGTTGCAACTGTACGAAGACTTAAGTGTTACATTCACAACAAACAGAGCTGCTGTCCTACATGCCTATGTGATGAGCCGTTACTTAGTTCTTGTAGTACGTACCATCCACGTCGTTCAGCAAGTCCGTGCCACAGGGGGTCTGTGTTAACCATTCTCTCTATGAGTTTCTTCCATAGCATGCCATCAGATATGACCCTGTACCACTCCCTACACACCTGCTCAGCTGCACCCAGGGACGTAGCATCCAGATATGACAGGATCGACTCGGCCACATGATCTAAGCCTTTTGCTGCAACATCAGAATGTAACAATGTCAATTTTTGTTTATAATCCATGATGTCATCCTTGCAGAAATTATGTTAGACAAACAATTAAATTGTTTCAAGATGGCACCTGTCAAAGCCTACTATGCCTATTTCAAGAACTACATAACTTACAATTTATATAAAAATACAGGTTTTCAGGAAGACCATCAGAAACCTCTGCAAAGATAATAATAATAATAAGATAACTTCTTTTGCACCTAAATCCTCGGAAATCAAGTTCAGAGGCACATCAAAACAAAAGGGCTAGTCCGAGTCAATATCAGAATCGATAAGCCATATTAAAGTTGTCAACAGATGGATCGATATGCCATGGAGTTAAGGTGGATACGCAAGGTTATAAAGATAAGTTTTAAAATGACGGTGATATATTTTGAACTCATCTAACATTAACAGGGAGCATATTCCAGAGAGTTGGTGCAGCAACAGAAAATGCCCTAGTTCCAATATTAGTATTGACTCTCGGAACAAAAAGTAAATCAGAACTAGATGATCGAAGCTGGATAAGCTATTTTACAAGAGTAAGCAATGAACATAAATATGCTGGTTGCTTATACGAAAGTACCTGATAGGTAATGGTACAGATCTTAAACATTAATTTTATTCAATTCCAATTCAAATTGGCAATATTAGTCAATTTAAATTGTTTAATTAAGCATCAGCCAGGAAGTCCATAATAAAATGTCTGCTTTATTCTCAAAACAGACAGCGATAAGCAGGCCTTGTACCAAATACTGCAACGTTATGTTGACTCAAGTCAGACAACCTGCACCAGTATAGTATGGTACTGTCTTGCAGCCTGGCTAAAGAAGATGCTGCACTCTGGACTTTGGCAAATACTAATTCACCCCCTCAGCAAACAGTAATTATGGTCTCTGGTGGTCAATTAGCACATAGCAGTTCTGTTCTATACTGCTAGCAAAACAGGGGTACATAGGGACTATGAGAGCAGAGAACTGCTAGACAAAGAATTGCAGCCTATGCGTTGTCTGGTAACAAATGCTTCCGTGCAAATAAATGCTGGTAGTTCTGCTGTTGATTGTTTTATTTTGGTGTTTGACCAAAGACACAACCAAAAATGTTTAACATATATTTCTATTTTGTAGTTTATACATGTCAATTTATACAGAAAAATGGTGTACATATATTTTCCGTTTCGATCAATTCATCTTAATTTGCAGGATTCAATTCCAATTCAAACAGTTTTTATTTTACTCAATTCAAATTCAAAATTTTTTTCAATCAATTCAATTGCAATTCAATTAAGAACTGAACCCGGGTCTGCACGTAAATAAAATTGTTGTTATTATTATGGCACATCAAATCAATGGCTAATTTTGAATAATTTACTATTAAAAATACACATTATTCAAGGTCTGCAATGTTGTTGTGCAACTTTTGACTAAGTGCTCCATTTTCAAGTGAGTTTGGCGTGTGTGATAGTTTAAGAAACTGTTCTATTTTCAAGTACATATGGTTGCATGATCCTACACTTAAATGAATGTCACTTTGAGTGTTACAGAGCCACATTACATTTTGGAGAACTTCTACACAGCTCCGGCACGACATCCACTATAATGGGCTGTAAGATAAGAGCAATACAAGCTCCTAGATCTGTAAAAAGCTCTGCAAACTCCCATCTCAGCAGCTCAACGAATGCTTCGTACGTATCCAGCATTTCTGGTTCATTTTCAAGAGTGTTGAGAAATGCAATAGCTGTGTCTCCTACAATAGCAACCTGATATCGAAAGCGGAAACGAACTTGCAGAAACAAACTAGAAGAGTTCTCTGGTTAGATGTTCTTGTCCCTTGAGTTAAAAATTTAGCAGATCCAGATGCGCAACAATGTCGACAAGAAATTAAAACTCGCAGATGCACCTGATGGTGGATGTCCGTTAGTCCTTACCATTAGAAAGGTCTGCTCTATAACCAAGTTAATTCTATGTCTCAGCTCGTGCACGCGACCCTGCATGGTTTCTTGACTATGCCAGCACACTTTGCAGTAGCATAGTAGATCTTGATATTGCGTATTCCATTCATCTCTGCCAGAAGGTGCCTGAACTGCTGAAGTTTAGGCAACGATCACGAACATAGTTCACGATCTTCACAACGATGTTTGCATTTTGATTGACTTGCAACACAGGCTTTCTTGTTAGATAGATGATGCAATGGGACTGAAAGGATTCGCAGTGATAAATGCATTGTGTCAAACCTTTCCAATCAGCGAAATGACTCCTTTTATTCTTCCTCCCACAACAACAGCGGCACCTACAAAGGGCAGCCAGTCAACACCTCCCACAAGAAACAGACAATCAAGAACGGCTCCCACCAGGAGGGGCAGCCAGTCCACAAAACCAGCAAAATAGTAGGAGAGGAGATGGGAGTGGATAGCACCAGCAGTAGTATGTATATAAACACCTACGGCAAAAACCTGCACAAAATTGGTGAAGGGAATAAAAAAGAAATAGGGAGCACAGGCCATATTACTGTAAATAAACTCAAAGCCATATCTGTGAATGCCAGAAGCCTTTTAAACAAGCTGGATGAAATGCAGTATGTTGCAACTGAGGAAAACCCAGACTTGATATGTGTAACCGAAACGTGGGCTCACAAAGATGTATCTGATGCAGAGCTTAACCTCGAGGGATACAGTTTGATCAGAAATGACAGAGAGGGAAAGAAAGGAGGAGGCTGCATTATATATGTAAGAAACAATATAAACTACGTCAAATGTGAGGAGCTTACACAAACACACAACACGGAATCAGTATGGTGTCGCTTAACAACAACAACAGACTCCCTACTTGTGGGAGTATGCTACCATAGCACATCTGCTGATCTTGACAGCGAACTAGCTCTACATACATTATAACGCACAGCATGTGCAACGAGCAATAACATTGTAATATTTGGAGATTTCAACCACAGAACCATTAACTGGAGTAGGATGCAGGCAGGAGCCGAGGGGATATGTTTCATGGAACTCACCCAAGATCTGTTTTTAACCCAACATGTATGCGAGGGGTGAGAATATATTGGATCTTATACTATCCTCTGAACCAAATATGGTTGGGCAAGTTAGGGTAAGTGAACCCTTCAGTGACCACAACATGGTGATATGTGATATTATAGTGTCTATACACATAAAAGAGAGGAGAGAAACTTACTACGACTACAAGAGGGCAAACTATGATGGAATTAAACAATGTTTAGAGAATTACGACTGGAAGCAGGCATTCCAGGATACTAATGTACACACAAAATGGGACATCTTTAAAAGAGTCGTTAATTCGGCAATGAAAAGTTTTATCCCTGTGTCAACAAGGAGACGAAAGACCAAACCCAGATGGATGACTAAACGAGCAGACATGGCAAGACGGAAGAAATACCACATGTGGAGTAAATACAGAGAAACAGGAGAACATCATCTGTACGAGGCATACAAACGTCAACTAAATAAAGCCAGGAAGGAAGTGGTTAAGGCTAAACAAAATTTTGAGAAAAGACTTGCCGACAACATAAAAAAAGACCCGAAGTCTTTTTATTCATATACTAGGACGAAAACTAAGACAAAAGACACTGTCGGCCCCCTTTTGGATAGCAATGGGGATGTGATCATAGACTCGGTCGAGACAGCAAATGTACTAAATGACTACTTCGCCTCAGTGTTCACTGAGGAGGTAACAGAAAATCTTCCTGACGCTGTGAACTTTTTCACCAAGACAATTGAGGAGTCACTCCAGCATATTGAGATAACTACAGCAATAGTACTGGAAAAGCTGTTACAACTTAAACCATACAAAGCCCCTGGAATAGACGAATTAAATTCGACAATGCTCCGAGAAGTGGCCACGGCCATTGCACCACTGCTAAGCGAAATCTTCGCAGACAGCATGGAAACGGGAGAAGTTCCACTAGACTGGAAAAGTGCAAATGTTACCCCCATACATAAGAAAGGTATCAAATCACAACCCAGTAACTACAGACCTGTAAGTCTAACATCACAGATATCTAAAGTAATGGAAGCCATCATCAAGGATAAAACCGTGGGCCATCTTCAAAATCATGTTTTGATTAAACCGTCGCAACATGGGTTTTGGAAGGGATGTTCATGCCTGACGAATCTTTTAGTGTACCTGGATAAGGTTACATCCTATATCGATAAAGGGCTTCCTGTGGACTCTATTTATCTAGATTTTAGTAAAGCTTTCGATCGAGTCCCACACTGCAGGCTGGCGACGAAACTAAATGCACATGGGATAGGAGGAGCGGTTAATAGATGGATATCGTAGTGGTCGATGGACAGAGTACAGCGTGTCATTATAAATGGCTTCAGTTCAGGGTGGTCACCTGTTAAGAGTGGTGTCCCCCAAGGGTCTGTTCTGGGTCCAATTTTATTTGTAATATATATTAATGACATAGACGAAGGAGTGTGCAACCATCTCCTAAAATTTGCTGATGACACTAAACTGTTCAGTCAGGTATCAACCTGTGAAGATGCTGAGAAACTTCAGAAGGACCTAAACAACTTGCACGGGTGGAGTGCAGAATGGACAATGTTGTTTAATGCAGAAAAATGCAAGTGTGTACATTACGGTCATAACAACAGGCAGTACGACTACTTCATGGGTGATAACCCCATAGAAACATCACATGTAGAAAAAGATTTGGGAGTGATAATAACAGACACACTTAATGTAACGGAGCAATGTGTTAAGGCATCAAATAAGGCTAATGCGATGCTAGGCATGATCAACAGAGCTATCAAATATAAGACCAAAGAAGTAGTTGTAAAACTATACAAGTCCTTAGTAAGACCTCACCTAGACTACTGCATTCAGGCATGGCGCCCATTCAAACAAAAAGATATAGACTTATTAGAAAAGGTGCAACGTAGGGCAACCAGGATGATTTCAGATTTAAGTCACTTAGATTATCAAAGACGTTTAAGAGTGCTAAATATCACAACTCTGGAGACTAGACGACTCCGTGCTGATTTACTGGAAGTTTATAAAATATTCAACGGGTTAGAGAGTATTCTTCCTGCAGATTTCTTTGTTATGGAAAATAAACAGACCAAAACAAGAGGGCACCCCTTCAAAATAACCAAAGTGCACTCAAGATTAGATATACGCATGTACTCCTTTACTCAAAGGATAGTTAACGACTGGAATAGACTTCCGGAAGCAGCAGTGATGTCCAAAAACATCAACCAGTTCAAGGGTCACATTGACAAATATTTACGCAATAGGGCGGAGGATTACACGAGTCAACGTTTGACTCCCTTCCTCGTCAACTCCTTGACTACTAAGTAGAAGAGGAGGATTCAAGGTAAATTCAAGGTAAATTCAAGAAGATGCACCATGCAATTGAATATATGTTGTCATCCCATGAGCTGCATTGTGTGCAATCTTGATTTTTGTCCGCGGGTCACACGAAATAGCTTTGCAGACCGCAGTTAGCCCACTGGCCGCAGGTTCCCAACCCCTGGTCTAGGCAGTTCCAAACTGGTTCATCCAGATCTCCAAAGGTCCCACATCCCGAAAGACAAGACAGATGTCGAGTCCCTGGTTGACCTGATGGAGAACAGCTGGCAGAATCCAATGTGTCAGAAGAGACTTAACTTGTCAGCCTATCGACTGGTACTGTGACCCCTACAGATGTTGATAAGGATCTTCTGTGAACTCATCAAGTAGGCGAAGAAGCATACCAGATGTTCAAAAAGACATGCTTAGACGAAGCTCCACCAACAAATAAAGTCCACGACAAGATGACAAAGCAAAACTTGAAGACATTCTCCAATGTAAATGCAAAGAAAGCCAGTGGAAGAGGAACAACCAGTGGAAGGCAGACAAATTTATTTGGCTATAAGATCCTTGTTGTTCAGAGTAAATAGCTGCCAATGAGGGATGTCCTGGCTCAGCCACTTGGCCCTCTACCCTGGGCACGTGCAAATGCTAATGGGTCTTTGTGGAAAACGAACAAGGCTGCACACGCTAGAGAGTTGGAGAGAAACATTTTACCAGCAGAAGATATCCCTGACCCATCAACCTGCAATATTGATGGAATGAGTTTGGTGCAGAAGCTGAACTGCAACAACAAAACGTTTGCACAGCTGGCAATCTGTCACACCTCTAGTCATACATGATGGGTCACAGAGTCACAGGATTGTTGTGGTATTCAAGGGTTACTGGGAGACGTCAATCAAAAATGCTGAGAGGTGCAACTGGGGATGAGGCACAGCTATTCAGTACAAGATTACTGCTGGAGGCCACACTATCCAGCAGTGGAGGAAGTTACTGTGCAGCTCCTGCAACAAGTCCAGCCTGATCAAATTAAATGTCGATCAGTGAAAACTGCTTAAGTACAGGGAGAAGCTACAAGACAAGTCACTGTATGTAACCCAGTGTTTCCACTGGGTAAAATGATGGGCGAGGTGGTAGGGCTGAGCTACACGAGCAGCGTAGACGCGAAGTGCTGCTGGAGGTGTCAGGGGACATGTTCCACCAGAGATTTTTTTTAAACTAGCTTAAATATGGTGCATTCTGATGTGTTTTAACCTTTTATTCTTGAATATAGAGGGGAAGATATAAAACAACAAGACACTACTTGTAAATGTAGTAATCATGATTGATAAAAGTCAGTAATCATGATTGTTTCATTGTGTTTACGTGTGGGTGCCACTTTACCACTGGTACTCAGTTGAGGTGTGGTTTCCACTTGACCACTGGTACTTGGTTGTGGTTATGTTTTTTTGCCCTAACCCTAGGCCTTGTTACCTCGCAGATAGAGTAAATAAAATGTAAAAGGTAAGTTCCTATATAGCGCAGTATCCAGTCCTCAGGACTGCTCAAAGCGCTTCACACTTTAGTCTCTGGCAGAGCTGTTCAGTTGAACACCATCTTGACTTCTCTGGGAAGCATCCAATGGTATCATCTGAAGACTCTTTTCTGTGCAAACATGTCATTGTCTAGCCCAAGTTATTGATAACCCGTTAGTATACACGGTTTTGGGCAACAGGCATCTTTTGAGATGTGAACTTCGATGGTTTATATTCGTAAGTACTTCACTCAAATCAACTTTCCCAAAAGTTTGTTTGCACAACTTTGTCGGAATGTGTATTATATATTTAGCACAAAGATATCTTACGAATCACATTCCTTATTTTGCAAAAAAACCGGCATAGAACATTAGTTGAATAGATTTGTGAGCACTTGTGTAGAATCTTGACCCACGTCGATTTCGCAGTGAGATAGTTCCATCATTGACCATTATCCTAGGCATACTTATCTTTAAGAATATTGCGTCTTACGTCCATTTGAGGCGTAAATAGCGCCCCGATTTGTATCAACATACGCTGTGTGCTGTACGGTAACGCACGGCCGTATTGGCGGAGACTTGTGCAAACAGGGTCGCTATTTGGGCTTCAATAGGGTCCGGACTGGATACAAGTGCCGACTAGTGAATAGGATGCATGGCTTTTATTTGGGCTTCAAAAGGGTCCGGATTTGAAACAAATGCCGACTAGTGACATAGGCCCGTAATGCCATCAGCCTGCATGGTTTTTACTCCCACCACTGTCGTAAACCACAAACTCAACATCAGTTACACCAGCATTCTGATTTAATGTGGGCACATACTATAATAAAATGGAGCGCAAAAGACACCTTAGTTCAGCTACCGTTTTCTTTGTTTTTTTCTCCGAGTTTCACTTGTATCCCAAACCCAGTTACCGTTTGGGCACCATGTTACATGAATGTCTAGATTTCTAGCATGTCGAAACTCCGCAAGGTGTCACCACTGGAGACACCGGGGATCCCGCGGGAATATTCCGTGATTGGACAACTGACAGATGATGTCATCCACAATGTCCAATAGAGTTAATTCCAAGAGGTAAATCCTAACCGGCCCACAGCGACTAAACAATGTTGCTACAAGTCTGAGATTTTGTAGGAATATAACGACGCTGAATATATCGCGAAAGAACGAAAAAAAATGGGCGCAGGAAATAGCTACAAGGCAGCAATTTCAGCATATTTTGGGCGAGGCGGCATAGAAAAACGGCAAGGCCTCGCTTGTCATATACCAGGGGAAACACTGGTAACCTGATGACCATAGGTGACTAGGTGGAAGTCAGAACTGAGATCCACACAAGAAGTAGATACTTGTGTGCTCCTATATGCATGGTGCGCTGCAAAGGCAGTCATAGTGACAGCAAAAGACATGGAAGTTATGGTGCTCTACCTTGGTTTCAACAGAGACATCCCATGAAAACCGCACACAGTTCATCGACCGTTTGGAAACTGACATGGTCATTGAGAGACAGCATCTGCAACGTCCTAACTTGATTACATGCCTTCACAGGCTGTGACATTGTGAGTGCCCTGAAACTGATGAAAAAGTACAGCACATACCAGGAGACTTTCAGCCAACTTGGTTAATCCTGGGAAGTCATTAAACAACTCTTTGACAAAATACAGCTGTTTACTTGCTACCTGTATGCGACAACTGCCAGCACTGACGAAGTGAATGAACTGCACTACCAACTCTTCTGTGGCAAACAAGGAGAGGTCTGCCATGCAGAGATTACCTCCACATGCATGTTCTTTGAGGCAACCACCAAGCAGCAATCTGGAAGTGCTGCCTTCAGACTCAGCCATTCGTGGCTGATTCAAAAGAGTGTGGATGGACGACATATGATGACGGTCATCTGGTCATCGAGTGGATGCACACTCCTCCAGCCCCAGATGGAGATAGCGATAGCGATGGCGATAATTGAACTGATGAATAAGCCTATTAGTACGAAACTTACCGTCCGTGATTTAGCAAAAATGCAAGCTAAAAATGTCACACGGATGGCATTTCGCGATGGCATGGCTTTTGCTAACATGTAGGTCGTGACAAATTGAAAACCCTCACTTGTAAAGATATTTGGACTGTTATGATTTCTAGTCAACCAATAAGAAGAAATTTTTAGAAATTAGCTCAAATAGTGATTTAGCTGTTGTGAAAACAATGAGAATAATGGTAAAATAGGAGTGACTAGGGTGATCCTATTCTATCTGTGTTAATTTCTATGCATGCCAGCCATTCCAATGAAAATGTCTGGGGCAGGTATTTTTACAATTTAATAACTTTGTTATTAATTGTCAAATTTTCATGAAATAAAAACATTTACTTAAGGTAGCTGGTGGGTGTCCAAGGGATGTGTGGGTGTCCAAGGGATGTGAGGTGTCCAAGGGATGTATGGGTGTCCAGGAGACAAGAGGGTGATTTGGTGTCCTGAGAGATCCAAGGGATGTATGGGTGTCCAGGAGACAAGAGGGTGACTTGGTGTCCTGAGAGATCCAAGGGATGTATGGGTGTCCAGGAGACAAAAATATCATATCAGTTGATTTCTAATTTTTTTCTTCATAGAACATTAGTAGGTGTCAGTATGAACATGTGTACTATTAAAAAAACCAAGGCACTAGCGCTATATGTCACCAATCCGTCCTTTAAAAACTAGTATTTTTAGTGTGTCTGTGGAAAGTCCCTTTTCAGATTCTTGGAAACTGACGATGTTTCCATAGTGACGATCACATGTGCGTAGCCCAATTCAAACATAAATTCGTTCACCATGAATGCATATCATATAGTCTGGTTATTCTTATGCCACTATGCTGTTGTATTATAATTACCTAAATGCATCACCAAATACTGGGGGTAGTTTTGTTTATTCTCTGATAATGCCTGACCTTCACCGCCAGTTGCAATGACATGTGACTGACCCCAGCAGGTGTCAATCAATCTTGTTTACCACAACAAGTTCAACATGTGGCCTTTCGTAACACAATATCATTAGACAACTTGGCGGGAAAAACCTTGGGGGGAAATCTCAGTAATAGAAGTGTCTGTCAAATCGTGTTGAAATAAACCACATGCCAGTGAAAAAGTCACATTTCTAAGCAAAAAAAACAAGCATCTGGTGACACTTGTGTTATCAGCAACAACCAGGAAGTATTACTTAATGTTACTTTTTTTATAAAAACTACAATACTTACAAAGCCATAACTTGGCATATGAACTCGACTTGTGTTTACCCAAAATTGCACAGGATGGTTTTATGTTTGGTGAAGGGGTCGTACCAAAAAATGCAGTATGGATTTTTGCTGTCTTTCAACATTGTAACAAAATGTTTATGAAGCTGTATCAAACTTAATATGTATTTGTTTAAACAAAAACATACAAATGTCAATAACATATTTGTACTTACAACCATACAAATTTTACTTTTGGGGAGTTTCTCAAAATGAAATAAAATGCCATTTTAAGGTGATTTTTGACAAATTTTTTTATTGTCTTTAAACACATTTAAATATCACTAAACAACATAAAAAATCTATTCTTTTTGGTCTGGAGTATTGTTTAACGTGTTAGGCATTGTCTGAGAATTTTTTTTTACTTTATCTTCAAAACATTTATTAACTTTATTTAAGTAAAAACAAGCATGTCATAGGCAATCCTACCACCATAACCCTACAGGTGACCAATAGTAAACTTCCACGGTGTACACAATTTGGAGCTACTTGTAGGGGTGCTTTAAAAAAATCACAACTTCGCTAATACGTATTGCAGAAATATAATTGAGCTATCATTGTGTTGGCAAAAAGTCCCTTTATTATTACGCAGTGATGATATTTGTATAAAATCAAATAATCATGAAGATATAACTGTTTAAAGTTTAGATAAAATAAATGCAATTTTTTTTTTTTCATCCTACTACTAGCTAATTTCTGAGTGGTTGTATGTGTCAATGTCCAATTAGAGAAATGTAGCCATGTATATACGCTAATGAGTACAAATAAAATTAATCAAATATACTCAGAAGTTTTTGTTATATGAATTTTTTAGGTAGACCCATGTAAAATTTAGACTATTCTTCATGAACGTCAGAATGAGGGTAAAGTAGAAACCCAAGTTTGCCCAGTGACAAAATAATTATTGAGCAGTTGTATGTTCATGCATGCAGTGTGACAAATGTAGCTATACATTTCAGCTGCGTGATAATGAAAACTAGACTCAAATATATTCAGAACTTTTCATTTTATTGTATTTTTTGTAGAACGTTAAAATACAACCAATACGGCAATAGGCCTCATATGCCTACTGTTGCACGTCGTGGCGCACTTGTCCGATAACATGGCGTATCTATTATAAATTTCCTTACATATCAATAAAGTAAGTAATACCTACAGTTCCTAATTACACACATATATATGTCATCAGGTTATAGTACATGTTGTATTTGAACTCTGAATGCATCGTATCCTTCGCTGGCGGACTGAGTAGGCCGGCCGAATCGGCCCAAGTCCGGGTGCAAGACAGCGATGTCCGGCTCGCCAGCAACTTGCATAATATCCACTTCAAAACAGCCCCCAAAGTCTGTGTAACTGTCTGAACTAGTATAATAACTTGATCCACAAATACTGTCATGAATTTTGCTGATACACTGACCCGGACATTTGAAATAATTCAACTTATATCATCGAAGCGAGACAAAAAACATGGTGGACTTTTATCGTGATGGAATAAAACCAGCCGTCAACAAGAAGATGTCAACAAGAAGACGTTATAGAGCCATGCGCTGATTGGTTGACCGCTGACATAAATTTATTTGGATAGACCAATCGTTGGGCTTTCCATCGGTACCTCCATTTCCCTGGTTAGACCATATGAATGGGAATGTAAAATCCTGATGCAGAGCGTACTAAAATCGGCCATATTTGGGCATCTACTACTGACATTTTAAAGCTTGGTTGTGATTTGCTACTACTGAATCATGACGCAATACAACTCATTGATAAAAATGCCACAGGAAGAAGAATAATTCAACTTTCCAATGATACCTCACATTCCCCTGTCAGTTGCTAGTGACGGAAACAATTTTTTTTTTAAAGAGTGATACTGAATCGGGACCAGTTTTGCACTGATCGCGAGGGCCGAAGTCAGCCCAGGGGTTATGAAGAAGTAGGTACTTATAGCCACAAGAACAAATGTCTAAGTAATGTAGTTTTTAATTTTCACGTGTCAATGCAAGTATCGCTACTGTATCAATGTAAGCTTACCAGGAAGGGCAGAAATGAAGTCACGCTGCAGCATGGGCTTGAGGAAGACGTTCACTTGTCCGTGTTGATAGTGGCACATGTGTGAGATGAGATGTTGTACAAAATAGACCTGCTCTTGCTCATTCCACTGGTCGAAGTACTTGACACACATGTCCCGCTGCTTTAGATACTCCTCCGAAGGCTGCACATAGTCACAGTTCTCTGTCGACGTGGTTGACGAGTTGCTTGCCACCATTGCCAACCTTTCCACCTGAGAAATGTCACCAGCAGTGTTACAGCAATATATCACACAGAAAGACAGCATATCAGGCTCACCTAATTATTTAGATACACATATAAATGTAAAGTTAAAGGCTTGGTTGTAACATTACGATAATGCCTTTAATTAATTAAGTATGTGTATGTAAAGTTAAAGGCATGCCTTTAATTAATTATGTACGTGTATTTATAGTAAATTATGTATTTGTAGCCGCACTCCTAATTAAAGCCGCACCCCGACTTATGACCTAAACCCTGACTTTCCTCCGCTCAGTTTGTTACAAAAACCTTATTGAAAGCAGCACCTGGACTTTGAGCCAAGACCATTTTAGCACTGCGTGTGACATACTACTACTGAATCTCACAGATCTCACTTGGCTTTCTGGCATATCTAAATACGCTCGGCTTGGCGTATCTGCAATGAGGAGTCTTTTCCGCTCCACATACTGGAACTCCACATCGTATCGATGCAGTTTTAGCATCAGTAACTGCAGTCGTTTCGGTGTTTGGCTCAGTGGTTTGATGCCAGAGGCTTATGATCATTTTGAAAAATCGCCTTGCACCCATATGTGTACTAGTTAAATCGTTCAAGACCAAACACGACCGACAGAAGTTCCTTTTCAATCTGAGCCCACCTACGTTCGGTAGTCGTCAAGGACCGAGAAGCATACTCAATCGGCTTCCCGTCCTCCATCTGATTAGTGCAGCGCTTAAGCCATCTTTGCTGCTATCGACTTGCATTTCGAGTTCTTTATCGGGGTCAGAGTATGCCAGGACCGGTGTTGCCGAGATCTTCTTCACCTCATTGAATGCCTCCACGCAATGTTTTGACCAGTTCCAGTCAACGTTCTGTCGTGTTCTTATTGGTTCCAGGTCGCTTGCTAGACCTGGCATAAACCATGCAAGGTATTGAATCATGCCACAAAATCGTTTGACTTCATGCACATCAGTCGGTGCTGGCATCTCAACAACTGCTTTGACTTTTCCGTTGTCTGCTTTGATGCCTTCAGTGGTTATCATGTGTCCCATGAATGCCACTCTGTTCTGTTTCATCACGGTTTTGACGTCGTTCAGCTTGATGCGTTTTTCTAAATACCTCTTCTGTAGCTGCTTCCAGTTTTCATCGTGGTCGCGTTCCGCAGCTGTCTTTGTGTCACCGCTTCCAATCACGAGGATATCACCTGTCAGACCTTCCTGTGCTTCATTCAGCCGCTTCTGGAAAATTTCACTGCTCACTTTGAGACCAAATGGTATTCTGGCCCATCAATATCTACCAAATGGCATAATCATCGTCGTCAGCTTGCTAGATTCTGTGTCAAGCTCGACGTGCCAGAATTTGCTGAATACTTTCGCATTGTTCAGGCTTGGCAACACTTCGTCAAGATTCAGCAATTTGTAGTGCTCTCTCATAAGTGCTTCATTCAGCAGTTGTGGGTCAATACACAGTCGTAACTTGCCGTTCTGTTTCTGCATGACTACCATCCGACTTACCCACGGGGTCAGATCGTCAATTGGTATCAACACACCTCGCTTCACAAGTGTGTCTAGTTCGACCTTCACATGTTTTTGTAGTGAAATTGGTAATCTTCGGCTTGGCAGTACCTTGGGTATCACGCAGCGAGTAAGCAAGAAGTGGACGATCGAGGCATGTTGGGAACAGCAACCCTCCAGACAGACCCTGGCATGAGACCCAAGGTACTGCCTTGCTTACTCGCCGTGTGATAGCTCAGGGCGCCTCTAACCCCAACTTTCATAGGGGCGAATTTCCCCTTTATACTAGCAGTTTTCTGCATGGACTTCCATCCATCAAGCAGTGTTGTTTTTGTGGCAGTTTGCAGATTCCCTTTGTTTTATTGTACTTCTGCAATTAACTTTTCTCTGTTAACAGTGAGTAGGCCCATGTCCTGTACTAATGCCATCATGCCGATCCAATGAGACATGTGAGATCGTTGTTGACAACAATAAACTCAACATCTTTTATTTCGCCAGTTTTGGGAGTCGTCACGGCCAATTTCGTCACATTGTATAGAGTCATTTTGGAGTTGTTCCAAATACAGTCGCGCTTCGTTATAACGCGGTAGTCAGGGTCCACGAAATGAATCTGAGTTATAAATGTGGCACGTTATAAACGTTGCGCTATAACACATTCCCATGTCTGCCATCAGGGGAGCTACGACGACGACCGACTGTGACACCACTGCTGCATGAAGAACGCCATTGAAGCCAGAATGTGCAATTTGCGCAGTCTTTACAAAGTTTATGAAGCTTATTAAGCTGTCAGCCAATGTCAATGTGTATTCTGTTTTAATGTCATACACTGTCGAATGTTGAACTGACTAAAATTCATGAATGGTGTGCCATTTTAAAATAAACAATAGACCAACAGGCCATGGTCAACTGAACGATAATATGGTACAGCTGACGTAAGATCTAAAATAATGACCTGGCACTCAGCAGCCGAATACACAAATGAGTTGACAAACGCTGTGTTAGAGTTGATTAAGGATTTAAAGCTATAAGTACGCTCATAATTGGCTAAACTTTCGTCTTTCAATCAATATCAAAATACCAATTTAGAAAGCACATTTACCGTGCCAAACAATATTACGATTCACCAATTTATATGCGGTTGACGAATTAATATTTTAGCGCACCAGTACAGGCAGTAGCTTTGCGTTCATCGCAGCAAAAAGCTAATACTTGTTAGGCAATGTTAGCATTCTGATCTTGCCTACTAAGCTGCATTAAAACGTATTTAACCCATTCTTAAGCACTTCGTATTTGTGAATTTCAATTGCACTTTATAAGACGAACCTACGATCTGCGGAAGCCATGAGCATGACTAGCAGAATGGAAACGATTTGTTTGATGTCGGCGCGAAACAAACAATACCTTTGATAGCATTGGCAGTGCAGAATAAACAACGGCAACGTAGTGACGCGCCTCACACTTGATTCGTTGCAGTTGTACATCAACGTTAAATTTATTGTCCGCCAACTAGTCTTTAAAAATACACATGTAGTGGACAAAGACGGGTTTCACACAAAACAATTGACAGTTATTATTGTGTTAATATAGTTTGCCATCGCACCCATTTTCCTCATGGCGGCAGAAATTCGGGGTCCACGACCAACCGCGTTATAACAGGGCGCGACTGTAACAAGTTTTCCTCGTGATTGGTGAACTTGGTGCTTGTATTCGAATCTTTGCGTGAACGTATTTACGCCTGCACCAGTGTCGAACTGGAATCGGACATCGCAGTTATTCACCTTCATAAATGCTGTGACTTAATTAATTCGTTTGCTATGACAAATGCCATAGGTGTGTACTGTAACCATTCCTGTCCTTCGTCGATCGACTTCCTGCCCTTGTTGCCGTTTCTTTCGGCATTTAGCGCGGAAATGGTTAGGGCCATTACAATACGAGCATTTCATGCCCAATGTTGGACATTTCCCTCTGCCTGGCTGGTGTTTGTATCCACAGTATGCACAATCGTTGTTCTCATACCTGGGTTTCTCAATAGTGTGCTCAGAATTCATTTCTGCCTGTGTCATTTCAAACGCTTTGTATTATGTCGATCGCATTCCGGAGTGTTAACTGCGTTTCTCGCAATAGCAATTCTTGCAGCTTGTCTTTTGCAGAGAACACTATCTTGTCCCGGATCATGCGCGCCGTGTCCTGGTAGTCGCATAGAGCTGCCGATGTACGGAGTTCAGTGAGGAACACATCAAACGGTTCCTTCCACAACACATTCCAGAAACGGTACGTGTTTAGTACAACATTTCCCTTGGGTGCACACTGCACAGTACTCTTCAAATTTCTGGAGTACTTTCTCGGGGCGATCTTTGTCGCCTTCTTCTGCCCACACAAAATGATTGTATACTGTGATCAAGTCTAGCCCAGTACAGTTAAGAATCATTGCCACCTTTCGCTTTCTTATTTTTTTCCGACACTGCCAAGTATTTGAACTTGAAGCTGTTGCTTCCATTTCATGAACAAATCTGCAAGATTCGGATCGTTCACATCTAACTTGGGCGGCACACGAAATTGTGCACCATCAGCCAGTACTTTTAAGCAGTCGCCGCGATGGCGAAATCAAGTCGTTTACCGTTATGATGCGCTGGAAACTGCTCTCTTCCTGTTCGTGAGTGATGGCTCTTAGGGTTCGTGATTCGCTGCCACCGTGTTGATAACTTGTGTTATGTCATTAAACAGCTTTATTCGAGCAGATACATACACATACCAAATCGTTGTGCTGTTTAGTTCCAGTGTCGCGGGGGAGAATGAGTCAGTCCCAAGTGCAACTAGCTTGTCCACTAGATGGCCCGTCCATCGTCAACTATCAACGCTTGCCGAACAAAATGCAATCTGTTCATGTCTATACAAAATAATATCCATCCATACATTATACTACCGGTATATGCATGTTTTTAAATTCATGTATGCATTTTAAAAGCATGTTTATCAATCATGCCTCCGTCACCAAGGCTCACAAATAGTACATTCATTACAAATGCCCCCATCACTTTGGTTCATAAACTTTGGAGAAAAAAACAATCCTATATTTTAGTCTTACATGTAATAGTCTTACTGTATATTATAATTTAATTGGACTAATTTAGTTGGGTGATTTTCCTGCAACTTATAATCAAATTTCCTTTCAAAAGACTGCACCATGCAATTTGAACCACAGACTGAGTAAGGCTATTTCATACACCTGTTCATTGATGTATCAATGAGTTTTTTAATGTTTAATCAACATGATTCTTTGAATAGTTTTAGTTGGGGCTCTCTCATATGTGAATCGTTGTCACTGAATTTGATCAAAACCTGAACATTTCTGAGCACTTTGATATTGATGGTTACATGTTTTGTACCCAGAAATATGTCACGTAGGCAGTCCTGAATAGAATTCAAAACAACTTAAATAATAACATGATTACATGCTTAATATTTCAAAAAATTATTTAAGGTTATTTAAGCAATCATATTATCCTGCAAATTAATTAATAAAATTGTAATCATCTGATTTGGGGCACATCAAATTTTGAAAAGGCACATATCTATCTCTGATGTGCCTGAAGGGCATGCATATGCATGTCTTTTTCCAGATTGATTCCTGCAAATGAGTACCCCCTTTTAACAACTAACATATTTGGATTTGAATCCATGGGTACAAATATCATAGCAACTTGTAGACCCTCGCAAGTTCCGCGAGTGTGTACATTCCACTGACATTGTAAGGATGAAGCCACTGAATATTAAGAACGAAACATGAAATGTATAATTGTATACTCCTTAAGTGGAGAGTTTTATATCAATTGTGTTTATAAATGTGACCTTCTGACATAGGAAGTAATGTGCCATATACACACATGGATATATAAACACAAACATGCAATGAACTAGTCATAAAACAAATATAATGATTAGTAGACCTACATTTTAAAGAGATTCTTTATAAGCTAATATACATTCGAGGTGTACCGTATCAAAACCAGGGATGGGTTCAAGTACTTGTGTACTTAAGTACAGCAAGTACTGTACTTGGGCTTGTACTTGCCATTTTGCTAATTGCAGTACTTGGACTTGTATTTGACCATCAAAGTACATGGACTTGGCAAGTACTGTTTACAAGTATTTTTTTACGTGTGTTAAGGCCAGACACGGCAGGTGATAGGATTATTTTTTAATTTGTGCACAGTTCAATTTGTCTGCCCAATGCATGAAATGGGTCTTACTGAGTAAAATATATTGAACTTTTTTCAGCCAGACCCCCCGTTTCCATGGTAACAAACAAAATGGCTGCCATTTTGAGCAAATATTGGCAAATTTGGAAACACTGCCATTTTTTATTGAATCGATATATAGTTATAATTCTTGCAAATTCATGTTCTCTAAAGATTCTATAGTGAAATGATCAGAGCATTTTTTTTAATGTTGTGTGTGAAAAAAATCTTGTTTTTTGGCAACAAATCTTTCAAACTCTTCATGATTTTAAAAAGTGTCTGATCATTGCACACAGTAGAATATGCTTAATGCAACACTGAAAACATTATTTATATAGCATAATTATTCCAACAGATATCCCGTTTCCAAATGCAGAAATTTGAAGAAAAATGTTTTTGAGAAAATGGCTGTCAAAGATTGCATAATGGATTTCATTCCATGATATCGACATGCTTGATCCATGATTAAAACTCGCTTAGAGATATGTAATTGTCATAGAAGTGAACTTTATTGATAGTATGCATACAAAGGTATAATAATCTGGCAGAAAACCATTTTAGTATTTTTTATTAAAAAACACCATTTCACCTGGGGTGTCTGGCCTTAAGTAGTTGGGTCTATCGGAAGGATTGAAAAGAAATGGCTACAGTGAAAATCACTGTATATTTATTGTTATTTTGTACAAAGCTTCATAACACAAAACATAATTGATGGTACTTGTGATGGTGGTTGATTGGTTTATAAGTATGAAGGGGATGATAAGCACAGGCACTTACATGCATGTCAGCTGGGAGTTGAAGCCATGAGTCAATTACATGGGATAAACAAACACTATCTGATGCTTTGATCAGTTGTAGTGGCTTCAGATGTTCAGAAACCACCAGTTCCTTTGTATTGTAGACTTTTGTGGTAGAGATAATGACTGAACAGTAGTCAGTTGCAAATTGCAATCTGTTCAGAACCTCAGAACCTGGCACTACAGACAAGCAACATATTGTCTTGACTACTTGACTTAAATAAATAATGAACAGATGCATAATACTGCTGCTTTTGTGTTTTCATCGCTTTAACTTTCACCACTATGAAACATAAACGTAGTGTTCAATGTACTTGACTGTACTTGACTAGTACTTGTATTCAAGTACATTGTGCATGTACTTGACCCATCCCTGATCAAAACGTATTAATTTCCCATACGTACTTTCTTTGCTACTTATGTCTTGCATGTTTATGCATAATTTGGGTGTTATCTGCACATAAAGCCGATAAACAGTTGTGTTTACGCGAATCATTTTGAGCTTGTTGCCACGTGGATGATTAATTCTGCAGCCCGAGTATAATTAATATTGATGCATGCGGAGTGAACCACACAGCTAACATGTCTGATTTCGAGGTGAGTTGATTCAAGCAATGACATTGTAAATAAGCAATTTGTAGACATATGTATTTCTATAAGTGTAGGAAGCATATATATCCTGCTTCCCAATGCCGTCAGCCGAGTAACGTTTCGATTAAATAGAATTATAATGTCTGCCGACGCGGACGGCTGCAGTCGGTGTCAGCTGCCGCTGGGACTGTCAGAGTCTGTCGAGCTTTTACTACAGTAACTAAGATAGCCTTAGGCAAGGGTCTCGCCTTTCTAGTTAGTAAAACTGCATTGTCCAGTATTTGACATGCAGTGAACGAAAATGCACACTAAAATATCAGTATATGCAACCATAGCAAGAGGATTAACCTGGTTGTGGATATAATTTTTTTGCCTAAATCTGGGATTTGGGAATGTGTGTCTACGGGTCTTGCCTTTCCAATTCCAGTCAGCCATTTAAAAAAAGTCCCCATTTCCCCACTTGTTTGAACCAAAACATAAAATGTGACATTCATACGTTTACATACTGTTTTTAATGCTACAGCTACAATTGCTGGTAAACCTGGCTGGCATGTCATCATTCAATGTAAACATTTTAGGTTTGTAGTAGAGTAACATACGACACTGTCCTATAAACAACAAACGGACCGCATATATTGCCCTTGTGCACGCTGCTTTAGAGTACGGAGCCATAGTGTGGGACCCATACCATCAGGGGGACATAGACAAACTAGAGCGTATACAACACCGTGCTGCTCGCTTCATTACCGGCGACTACCACTCCAGACATGAAGGATCAATGACAAACATATTAATAGACCTAAAACTCAATACCCTACAAAGCAGACGTCGGGATCTACGACTCAAATACATGTACAAAATAGCTGAGGGATCTATCCCAGCCATCCCCGCAGAAACATACTTTCGGCCCCAAAAAATAAATAAAAGACGCATCCAACCCAAACATTTTCCAGATCACGTATCCTCAAACTTTGTACAACACCTAACAACCAATAACACCAGGTGCTATATAGTACCTGCATCCCACACCGACCAATTCAAAAACTCATACTTTGTAAAGACAATAGTAGACTGGAATAAACTAAACGAGTCGCAGGTCCAGGCTGAGACCATAAACGATTTCAGTCTCCTATCTTGCGGCTCAAACACTCAATAACACCATACGCACCCACCCCGTCATAAACCATAGCCAACAGTGGCTCCTTACGACGTAGATAATTAGAATTAGAATTAGTACACAATACCATCTTGCCACGGAATTCTGCGATGCCCGAATTTTGGACACCAGCAGATCTGCACTCTAATATACATAAGTTTTTATCCATAAATATACTATTAAAACATATAATAATAGATCAGATCAAGTTGACTTCACTGTTACTGTACACTTTTTATGAGAATGGCCCATATGTATAATTATATACAACATTAATTATTAGAGCAAGAATAAAGGAAAATATACAGTGCACTCTGGATATGGTCGAACTTCCAGGGACCCATGACAATATTGATAAGTAGAATTTCTGATAACTAGAAAGTTATCAGAATGTCCGTTTATTGGAATCTTTGCCCTGGACTGAGGAAAACATTGACTTAACTTAGCGAAAATTAACTTATGTGAGTTCGAGTTATCTGAAGTGCACTGTATATGACCAATGCATACAGGTAATTATGTAGAAGCAAATTAAAAGTTGGCCAAAGTAATGAATTGGGATTTTAGTCTGACTAAATCAACATAACAAGGTTCTCTTGTATTTCTTTTCCATTTAGCCAGCTATACACTTGGTGATAAGTCCCATAATCCAATATCTAAACTGAATTAATCTGCATAGTGTTGGGTTAGTTAACTCATATTCAGACTCGGTTTCCTAAATTCAACTTTGTTTATTTGCAGGAACATTGGAAATAGCTGAACTGATGGAAAGAGGAAACTGAAGAGCTGTACTTAACAGTGCCATTAGTTGGACAATGGGTCATCTGACATAAGATGATGCCTGACTTTGTTCTGCCCCATTCTGTTATGTGCGACATCTACTGGGAAGTTGTACCTCATTTCGAGTTTCAAATGGATGTGTGCATCTGATAGCTTTGTGTACCAAAATGCATAGCAATGCTATAAATAAGACAATATGTTAACTGACACAGTAGTGAAGAAGATGTCTGACTTTGTTCTGCCACATTAGTTCCGTGTGGCTTCTGCTGGGAATATGTACATCACTACGTGTCAAATGGATTTGTGCAATCGATCACTTTGTACATGCAAATGCACATCATCTCGCCATTATGTTGCAAAGTAGGAGTACATAATCAAATTTATGCTTTCTTATGTTCATCATGTTTGGATTGTGTTCTACAGCATATTCTTCAAAAATATTTGAAACAAGTTTGTGAACTATACTGGGAGTAGTGTACAGCGTTCGAAATAGCACTCGTCCGTTTGTCCGGGACAAGTGATTTTTGGCCCGGACAAGTAAAATGACTCGACATGGTTATCTGGCGGACAAGTGAAAATTTACGTTAAATAGTGACGAGTGCAACATTGCAAACTTTTTATTTGAGGAAATTCATACGTAAATGATGTTCGCTAGCAATCGCGCGCATTCCAATTTTGTTAGTGTGTCGGCGTCTTGTCGTTCCGCCGCCAGTATGTTGTACGTCAGTGTTCGACCGAGTTTAGTGCCTGCGTTAACAGGGTCATCCGCTGAGCGCTCCGACCTAGCTCTGCCATACGCGTAGGACAGACTCCGCATCAGCCATCGCTGATCGAGGCTGTATTTCACACAATCGTAAATCGTTCAGTTTGGCCGACGTACACATTGCTTCCACTCTCGGATCATATTTGATGAACTTTGGAAATAGTAGACTTTGTATCGCTACCTGTTATTTCAATAATTATATAGTTTTAACCATTATTACACCTAACCCACGCGGACTCGGCAGTCTTCCAAGACCAAGTCATCGAACGTTAGCCGATCCAGATCGGTGACAGTTTTCAAAACTTGTAACTGGCTCTCCGGTAAATCTATGGTGCAGGTTGATAAACGGAATATTAATGACATTTCAGAAGTGTTGTTGTATCTATGTAACATCTATTTTAACCATAAATTGCGAGTTTTCGAAACTGAATTATGCAAGACGCGCGGCCGGGGACGGGGCGCCAACCGCCGTTGACATGTCAGCTTCTGCCAACTACGGCGGTCTGCGCGCGGAAGCAACGTTATGACGTAACTAAATCTATAAATTATTTCCCGCCTGGTAAATGTCATTCAGACACCGTTAAAACTGTTTTATCATCATTGAAATAGTAATATAACATTTAGGAAAAAATCTGCGTTTGTTTGGTGATGATCAATTGAATATTATCTTCGTTTGTAAAATACAGAACTTTGTTAATATTGAAGTTCATAGAGGTTTAACAAAATAATATCAGATTATATAATTTATTATGATTTTTGTGACAACATTTCCCGGCTTCGCATTGATCGTGTTCCTGGATGAGTGGCATCTTCAATGACAATCTGATGCCAACATTTTACAGCAGTGTTATATGTTTTATATATGTATATATATATGTCATATTAAACATAAACAGTTTTTGCAACAATATAAAAACGAATAGCAAGGAAAACAATTGTCTCATTCCTATCATCGTAATAATTATTTGTTATTAATAAAAGCGTTCATATCAGCATCACTAAAATATTGGTATACATCATGTAGCGTGTCTACTTTTAATATTCGTGATGAATAATAATTGACCGGAAAATAGTTGCAAAAATAATTTTGCAATTTCTATTTTTTTAGATTAAATCAAATTGTGTCTTTGATCACAAGTCACTCAGATGTACGTGCAACAAAACTGCAGGAACACTGTGTTGTCATAAAAATAAGACAGACTTTTTATGTTTTTTTCCGAAGCTTCGATTCCCCTTCACAACCAATCGGACAAGTTAAAATTTTGGCGGACTTTGAAATTTAGGTTTTGAAATCTACTTGTCCGCCGGACAAGTAAATATTCTGGCTTATTTCTATCGCTGGTGTATAAAAAGGTGTCGACAAAGTTGCTTTTATAATAATTTTGAAAATTTATAAAATATAAATGTTCCACAACATTAAAAAAAAATGTTTTAGGGATCTTCTTGAGCTAAATACACCAATGATGACTGAAAAGTGTTTTAAAATATGTGTTACTTTTAAAGTTTTATAACTTTATTTCCATCATACAATGGCTATTTTATTTGTTATCGATACAGGAGTTTTACAGAAACAAATTCAATATATTTTACTCTAAATGATGGGCAGAACAAATAATTATTCCACTCCCAGTACAAAATAAAACATGTTTTACACTGATGCAATATATTTTAATATTTTTTCAACAATAATGTTATGCTCTTGATAGATCTACATTTTTCAAACTAAAATTAAACCTTATGTAGATAAGAAAGTACATAACCGCCTATCCTATTTTAATTCCTATTTTAATACCATAAATTACTTTAGTGATGTATAATGTATTTATATTACTTATGGAAATAACTATTGGATGTGGCGCTTAAGAAAATAAAATATTATTATTATTATTATTTATGGTGCAAATAAAATGGTTTCATTATTTAATGTTTCTCGACTTCAGTAAGTTTCTGTTATATAAACGTTTCATTAAAACTTCACTTCAAAATGTATAGCCAGATGTACCTAGTGAAAAAGGAACATGATAGTACCATAGTTTTTATATTCCAACAAAAACAATGTCAGTCATTCAATATGACATCGGCGTCGCCATCAGCAGCTTCATGCATGGAGGTGGTGTTTTTTTTAAATCAATCCGTTTGTCATGAACTGTCGCTATGTTCATTCTCCGTTTATTCCATATATTTTCCTTCACTGAATCTGTGACATAAACAACAACTGGTCCATGTTTCATTTTGATAATTTTATCGGTTTATCATGGCGGTGGCTAATCCATATATATACACATGTTGATGACGTATTTCTTGCATCTATTAACTCTGCGTAGCTAATTGAATATTCATGAGCATGCCTTGTGACGGTGGGCCCAACTATGTGTACGTAGAGTTATTTTTTCGATATATTGTCAGCGTCATTAGTGATTAATAAAACATAATTCTAATGAAATAAAGGCATAGATTTACATGAAATAATCATATTAACAGGATTACCTAATAATTGCATACATTACAGAGATTAATTTTTTTAAAGAATCCCTTTAAAACCAATAATAAAGGGGGGGTCCAAATATCATAGGGCGGGTCCGGTTTACCGCGGGTCCATATCTTGCTATGATAGTTGGACCCGCGTGTCCAAATATCACCCGGGTCCAAATCTCATCTGATACTGGGTATATATATAAGGCACAAAAATGGGTATAGCCAAAAATGTAGGCCTGATAAGTGAAACTTCTGACTGTGAGTGACCGTGTCTGAGTGCGAGTCGTATTGGTAGCCTGAGCCGAGGGCTGAGGCAGGAGTCAGGACAGAACCAGAGCAGCATCCACACACCAATCAACAGATCGATCAATCAATCATTACTTAAAATGCCCACAACACATGGGCACACTCCTGCGTTACCCCAAGATTGGGATGTTTTAGGTATAATTACTTGAGATTGAAACTGACAGAGGCGTTAACACACCGCAACAAACCAAAATGGCGACTGTTTTCCTGTTTTGACACACAAGGAAGATTATGGTAGTTGTCCTGCCTGCCAACATTATATTTGAAATATGGTCTTACCCGCTTCTGTTCCGCTTTATCTTCGCTTATGGAGTTTGTCTCCATGGACGTGTCCACAGTAGTCATTGTGTGACATCAATTTGACATTAATGTATCTGGAACAATTTTGACGACAACCTTCTCAGCAAAAGGGAATATATAATGTGACGTCACGAATCCGGAACTAAACTCGACCACACGATATTTCTTAAGTAGCGAATTAATTTAGTATAAATATGCACAACATTACTTGTTCGATATTTCCGATTATTGTATATACATTACGTGATGCTCGAATTAGGTTTCAAAATATAAGACTTAAAATATTCACAGTTCCCAATAGTCTGCCATCATGGCGGCCTTCTGTGATTTGGGGTTGCTTTGGTCGGGAGACAAAATATTGCTTCAGAACAAGATACGGATGGCCGTAAAACGTAATTTTTAAATCATTGTGCATGCCATGTTTCGCACATAATCGTTGTGATAGTATTGTCAACTTCATACTTTTTTAATACGATACTTGATTTGTTATTATATTACATTATCGCCCATACATGATACCGGGTGCACATACCGAGTGCCGATTGTTTCGGCCCACAAAAGGGTTCGAACCATTCGTTTCGCAAACAGGTGAACCGTGACCTGCTTGGGGTCATGTTCTAGTTAAGAACAATGCAGTGTATTTTTGAGAAATAATTTTTTACTAAATTCACATGCTGTGACATAAGTAGGGAGGTCAGACCAATTTACCTCCCCTTCTGACAACATGGGAGACAGGGGTCCCAGTTTAATGGCCATAGTTTATTATCATGCATTCTACCTGTTGGTTTGTGATTTTTTTTATGTTGTAATAATGTAAATGTGTGTATCTGCGCTGAAAAAATATTTTTTGGCGGTGTTTATTAGCGGTAATGATTTTTTTACTCTCAGTGTCGTATTTTGGTTTTCTTGATTTACGCGTGCGGCCATCTTGGATCACGTTGACAGGCCCCACCTATCAAACTGATTTGCGAGATTATGTTAATGAGTACATCAATATTGAAATGTGATGAAGAAAGAGGAAATTCAGAGGAAAATGAATCTGAAAATATTATTGTAATCCGTCGATAAAAAATTATAGTAATTATGGATTTTAAATGGCCTATGTTTGACGATGTTTTGTGAGTATTTAATTAGTTGGTTTCAGCGGAAAGCATATGCCGAAGGGTAAAGAATTGTGTCAACGATAACGTGATTACAGTGATGGCTTTCCAATTGATAGCACAAACATGCACAACGTCCGTTTATGGAACCCCCGTCTAAAATGATATCGCCATTTTGCCTTCTTCCCTCTATGCACGCAGTGCGTCATGGTATACAATGCACTCGTGACTCAGATAGCGATGTGATCGACAGCGGTTACTTTGATTAATACTGCCAAGTACATATGACTACACCTGAGTAATTCATTGCTGCCATGTTTAATGTAACTGATTGATGTTTATATTAATATATTATTAGTTTATTTATTGGTATTACTTTAGTTTAATTATACAACTGTTGAGCTATTTAGCACATACATAATACTGTGTGTTGGTTACATTATTACAATTTATGATAATTTATGTTTCAATTCATTTATTGTATTATTATTTGTTTATAAAAAAAATTATCGTTATAAATTATTTTGATGTAGGGCCTACTGTTTTTGTATTTGATATGTATGTACCAGTTTTTATATATATTAAGATTACAGAATAAGATTATATCTTTGTATTTGTCACTATATAGTATACATAAAATAATATACATTAAGTAAACATTATGATTTATGGTATCTATTAATTACATATAATCATAGACAAATAAGTATAATAGTATGCCCTATTGTTGATGATAACAATGGGTTTAACCACAGTATATTACAAGTTAATTGGTTTGGCAATCATAGTAGTTATGGGATTTGCCCAATGTAACAAGTGTTGTGTATTGGGGGACTATTATTGGCATTTTGTGCCACAGTGTATTACGAGTTAATTGGCTTGTCAATCATAGCAGTCATTGGCTTTGCCCAATAAAACAAGTGTTGTGTAATGGGATACTAGTATTGTCAGTTTGTGGTTCTAAATCACAATCAACAAATCCTTTCATGTGGTTGTAAGTTCATACAGTTGTTTTAATGTTATGAAGATAGAACCACATTGAGCATCTTTGCTCAGTTGCTGTCATGTTCATGATTTAATGCTATTGTAATACATGATGTGTGTGCGTGTGTGTGTGTGTGTGTGTGTGTGTGTGTGTGTGTGTGTGTGTATGTATTTACTTTTGTATGTGTGTATTTATTGTTACATGTAATTTTGTATTGGCCTTCTTTATAGATGGCAAGACTCAAGATGATAAAAAGTAATTTTCTTGTGATTCATGTACACAATCAGATCCGTCAGAAAACGTTTGAAAAAAATCATGAAATTTAGAACTTTGCAAAACTGTAGTTTTCTGTTGTACTTAGCTACATGAAATGAATAGCATTGTACTTCTTATAGTGACCACTATGTGGGAAAATATTTTAAACAAATTGTCCTTGTGATTTATATGCAAAATCAAATCTAACGGAAAATTGTCGGAAAAAACATGAAATTAGAAACTTTACAAAACTGCAGTTTCTTTAATATTTCATTGATGTACATGAAACAAGCACCATTGCACTTCTATTAGTGACTGTTATCAGGGGAAAATACTTTAAAAACAATTCTTGTGATTTATAAGCAAAATTAGATCTGTCAGAAAACCGTCAGAAAATGTCATGAAATTTGAAACTTTACCAAGCTGTAGTTTTTTTAATATTTCACTTAGATACATGAAACAACTACCGTTGTACTTCTTATAGTGACTACTATCAGGGAAAAATGAGAATTTTTTTTTTTTTACGAAACAAAATTTTGGTCCGACCACCCTAACATAAGTGCATTTGAGTAGGGAGATTTTCATGTGTGACTGTAAAATGGTAGATTTCTAGATGATTTGAATAAGCGGAAGGATATTTGGCAGCAATTTGCCTGTGTGACCTGTTTGCGGAGTAATTCTTGCCGGCATTTGTAAATATTGACGGGTGTCACACATACAGGCATTTTACTAAAGCTGGAAGTATGCAATTTTTTTTAAAATCTATCGGCATGTCAATGAGATGATGATAACAGCAGGTGAGAAGTTTGACATTTTGCAGGTCACGTTTTCTTATAATCAAACAAAACGTTAACATGGTCGCCTATCGGAAAACCAACAATGGGCTGACCCCAATAAAGACCCTGGCAACGGAAGCATGCTATTGTCATTGCACAATCATGGAGGATGCATTTTACTTCAAATATCTTGGAAACAATCACTGATAATATATGTATGACAAACCAACAGTTGAACGGAACAAACCGTTTTTGGATATTACAAACTTCTCATCAGTCTGCAAGTCCAAATCACAGTGTCGGAACACATGTCTTATAAGGGGGGTGGGGTGTGTATGCTTCTAGTGAATTTTGCAAATCTGTATGAAAATGAACCAATGACATTGCAGCAGGGTGATCCATCAATCTTTTGTGTTTACTCCTGCTAGTTAAACACACTTGAAGATCTTGTCATTGACCCTAATGAAGCCTGATGACTGACTAGCTGGAGTCAGCTGTAGCCTGAGCCTGTTATCAGATACTGTCTACTGGCCTGACCTTCTGGCCAATCAAGCAAGTGGCATTGTTTTCTGAATGTCTGCTAATTAGGCTGTGTAATATTATGTAATTGAACTGCATAAGATGTCTGGCCTTTTGAGAATTCACACCCTAAGGTGACTTTTTGTTGATATTTACCTTTGTAAATAGGGCACAAGGTCATAAAATCAGTATAAATTTAAATGTAACATATAACAACTTGCTGTATTGAATATTCTTATAAAACATATATTTGTTGTGCTAGATTAGAAATTGTCCGACAGTGAAATGCTTATTCACACGGTGCCGTCACGTCGGGTGGCTCTTTTGAAATGTGTATAAAAAACAAACATGTGGACGAATAAAAAAAAAAATACCACACAGTGTATGAGATAGGAGAGCCTATCAAATGTGTTAGTTTCAAAAATTTTCTCCAAAATTGCCTTGCCTACTTGGGGTTATGTTCTAGTTAGACTTCCTGCCTGTTGTACACGAAGAAAAATGCAGTGTATTTTTGAGAAATGATTTTTTACAAAATTCACAAGCTGTGACATAAGTGCATTTGAGTAGGGAGATTTTCATGTGTGATTATAGAAGGTGTTGACTGTAAAATGGTGGATTTCTAGATAATTTGAATAAGCGGAAGGATATTTGGCAGCAATTTGCCTGTGTGACCTGTTTGCGGAGTAATTCTTGCCAGCATTTATAAATATTGACGGGTGTCACACATACAGGCATTTTACGAGAGCTGGAAGTATGCAATGTTTGTTAAAATCTATCGGCATGTCAATGAGATGATGATAATAGCAAGTGAGAAGTTTAAGACATTTTGCAGGTCACATTTTCTTATAATCAGACAGAACGTTAACATGGTTGCCTATGGGAAAACCAACAGTGGGCTGACCCCGTTTGCGCGCACGTAGGCCGAACCAACCGTTTGTATAACCAGTACCAACTGGGCCGAACCGTCCGCCCTACTTCTCATCTGTTGTAAAATCTGACTTGCGATGTGACGCATTGTAAAACAATAATAATTTATTTCTTTACAATCATGAGATTTAATCAAATACAAGAACCATGATAAAACTATCATTTGCTATCCTAAAACCAGTACAAGTTGTTATAAAATTAATTACATTAAACAAATAATATACAGTATATCTATATATGATTTATATATACATATACAAACATATATATATATATACACTACTCAAAAAAATTAAAGCGCCAAATATTGGGGATGGCATACCTGGTCTACCACATGAGTTACACTTTGTGCACTCTCTGTGTGATTAGGGGATTGTCTTAACTACAAAACAACTTATGTTTGAATGAACTCAAGCGTGACGACAAAGTCTTTCGGTGTGGCAGCGTGTAAACCACTTATTCAAGGAATGGATTTTGTGATACTTGCATTAGTTATTTTTCCAGTCCTTGGGCGTCATGATGTTTTCTGCATGGATTGTGATTGTTGGATGTCTCCCAATAGTCACTGATGCTGCCAGGTGGTGTTTGGGCCCACCAATATGGTGAACGGGTTTGCGTGGTAGCTCGGAGGTTTGATGTGTCTCCAAGTGTAGTCACCCGACTATGGAGACATTACCAGGAGACTGGGCAGTACACCAGGAGTCAAGGTTCTTCGCAGACAACAACCCATAGACAAGATAATTTTCTTGTCATTTTGTGTCGTCGAAATCGCACGAGTTTAGCTCGATGCCTGGAAATTGACTTCCACCATGCTACTGAAGTTCACTTATCCAACCAGCCTGTTAGGAATCGACTCCATGGGGATGGTATGAAAGCCAGACAACCTGCACAGGCCCTATTCTCACTGCGCAACACCATAGAGCACGATTGGACTTTGCAAGTGAGCATTAGAACTGACAGTTACGTCACTGTAAGCAGGTATTCTTCACAAATGAGAGCAGGTTGTCTGTGTCAACTAATGATAAGCGTGTTAGGGTGTGGAGACACCAGGGAGATTGTTATGCTTATATGTTATGCTAAATTTAACATTGTGGAAGTTGACCGGTACAGTGGAGGCTCAGTCATGGTTTGGGTCAGAGTGTACATACATGTATGTGTTTGCCAGAGGTGATATAACGGCTGCAAGATATTGCAATGACATCCTGGAGCCTATTGTCAAACCATATGCAGGTGCTGTTAGAGATGATTTCATCTTAGTGCAAGATAATGTACATCCCCTCACAGCTTAGGTGTCCATGACCTTCTTTGAGGACGAAGGTATCAACCTGTGATGGACTGGCCAGCTAGGTCTCCAGTCCTGAACCAAATAGAACATCTCTGGGATATGCTTTCCAGATGTGTTACACGAAGGCCACATCTTCCAGAGAATGTACAGAACCTAACCAATGCCCTACAGCGTTCGAAATAGCAATTGTCCGTTTGTCCGGGACAAGTGATTTTTGGCCCGGACAAGTAAAATGACTCTACATGGTTATCCGGTGGACAAGTGAAATTTACAGTAAACAAATGACGCGTGCAACATTGCAACATTTTTATTTGAGGAAATTCAAACGTAAATGAAGTTCGCTAGCAGTCGCGCTTGTTGCAGTTTTGTTGGTGTGTCGGCGTCTTGACGTTCCGCCGCCAGTGTGTTGTACATCAGTGTTCGACCGAGTTTAGTGCCTGCGTTAACAGGGTCATGCGCTGAGCGCACCGACCTAGCTCTGTCATACGCGTAGGACAGACTCCGCATCAGCCAGCGTTGATCGAGGCTGTATTTCACACAATCGTTCAGTTTAGCCGACGTACAAATTGCTTCCGCGCACGGATCATATTTGACGAACTTTGGAAATAGTAGACTTTGTATCGCTTCCGTGTTATTTGAATAAGTACATACAAAGTTTTACCCATTATTACGCCTAACCCACGCGGACTTGGCAGTCTTCCAAGACCACGTCATCGAACTGTCGTTACGTTAGCCGATCCAGATCGGTAACAATTTTCAAAACTTGTAATTGACTCTCCGGTAAATCTATAGTGCTGGTTGATAAACGGAATATTAATGACATTTCATAAATGTTGTTGTATCTGTATAACATTTATATTAACCATAAACTGGGACGGTGCGCCAACCGCCGTTGAAATGTCGGCTTCCGCCAACTACGTTACGACGTAAATTGTAACTAAATCTATAAATTATATTCCGCCTGGTAAATGTAATTCGGGCACCGTTAAAACTGTTTTATCATCATTGAAATGGTAATATAACATTTAGGACAATTTTGTTTGTTTGCTGATGATCAATTGAATATTATCTTCGTTTGTAAAATACAGAACTATGTCTATATTAATATTGAAGTTCATAGTCATAGTCATAGACATAGAGGTTGAACAAAATATTCTCATATTAGGTCTATATAGTTTATTATGATTTTTTGACAACATCTCCTGGCTTTGTATTGGTCATGTTCCTGGTTGAATGGCGTCTTCAATGACAAACTGATGCAACAATTTTACATCAGTGTTATATATATATATAACCAGTGTTTTATATATATATATATATATAACAATATATACCATATTAAACATAAACAGTTTTTGCAACATTATAAAACGAAAATAGCAAGGAAAACAATTGTCTAATTCCTATTATCGTAATAATTATTTGTTATTAATAAAAGCGTTCATATCAGTATCACTAAAATATTGATATACATCATGTAACGTGTCTACTTTTAATATTCGTGATGAACAGTAATGGACCGGAAAATAGTTGCAAATATAATTTTGCAATTTCAAAATTTGCAGATTAAATCAAATTGGGTCATTAATCACAAGTCACTCAGATGTAAATGCAGCAAAACAGCAGGAACATTGTGTTGTTGTCATAAAAATAAGACAGACTTTTTACGTTTTTTCCAAAGCTTCGATTCCCATTGACAACCACTCGGACAAGTTAAAATTTTGCGGACAAGTAGATTTCAAAACTTACTTGTCTGGTGGACAAGTAAATATTCTGGCTTATTTTTATCGCTGCCCTAGTTCAGGAATGGCAGGCCATACCCTAAAATGATATCAGATGGATCATCACGAGTATGCCACATCGTTGCCAGAAGTGTGTGAATGCTAAAGGGAGCATACAAGTTATTAACAAAAAATTTGTGGACAATATTTGTTAGATTGTAAACAAATCTGTAAAAATAGCTAATGCAAGTACCACAAAATCCATTCCTTATATATGGGTGTCAATGCGCAGGTATTGTCATCATGCTTGAGTTCATTCAAACATGAGCTGTTTTGTTGCTAAGACAATCCCATAATCACACATAGACTGCACAAAGTATAACTTGCGTGATAGACCAAGTGCGCCATCCCCAATATTTGTTCCTTTAATTATTTTGTATATACATATACACACACCCAAATGATATATAAATGTAAGCACTTACATGCATGCATAACTACATTCATACATACATACATAGATATTCACATAGTACAGTATTGTATTGTTAGGAAAGTCGCTCTGAGCGCAGACAGGCATCAGTTAATAAGGCAGTTTTTGTTCCTGTTTTGTTTTTATTTTGGGTAAGAGGTAGCTTGTACAACATCATGTATTATAACCATTGCTGTTGGAAGGAGTTTGTGTTGCGGTTGTGAAAAGGTCACATAACTGTGTGCATTTCAGTGAAACCAGCTGTGTTGGATCTAACTGGCTGTTGCTATTGTAATCGCTTGTTTTATTGTAAGTTATAAGGCTCCCATTATAAGGCACATATTTTTTAACTGGTAAATGTTTCAGTAATTATATTATTTGCAACTATTTTGACAAAAACAATTTTTTTTTGTACTCTGGAAATTGGTCAGTGTTTCAAGAATTATTGTTTTACTTGCATCTATTTTGACTTGCATATTTTAACTGGTAAAGCTGTGAAATGTAGAATAATACCTCTACAGGTGTATCAATGAGTCTTTGAAACTGGTCACACATTTCATCAGTTCAAATGATTTCTAGCCAATTAACTACATAAAGGGGTTGAACACATACAGTGTGCTCCAGCACCTTCCAACACATTAGCCTAGGCTCATGTTAATTTTGGCTACTGAAGCTGATGTGACATACAAACAAATAACAAACACATTGTTAGTGTCTCAGCTCAAGCAAACAATAAAGACACAATAAGTAGGTCAAGGTGAAACATTAAAACAATCTTCAAACTCAGACATCATTATATAGAAATTATAATATGTTATTTATATGTATATAATATATATATTGTGTGACATGCCAAATGTTGTTATCATTAGTTAATTGTGTACAAACATGGGTTATTTTTTAAATATTGTTCTTTCATAGGTTTTTTCATAAATATGTATTACATAACCTTAAATATGTATATTAAACTATTGAGTGCATGCATGTATACGTGCATGTGGCTTGTGTGCACGATCATGGTTTATTTTTAATGTAATCACTCCATATGTAACGTGGGCCGAATCGCATAGGCCAAAACATCTGACACCGCTCTGCAGTTTTTTGTGCAGTGGGCCAAACCATCCGTCAGCATAAGCTGAAACATCCGGGCCAAACCATCTGGGAAGTTCCATATCCTGGCCATGCAACAATCTGAGAACCCCTTTCAGTAATAATCTTCCCCAGTCCATATTTTTGTGAGCTCATGAGCCCGATTTTGCTCTTTTAAATTGGTTTTGCTCTTTTAAATCGAAGCCCTTGTATGGAATCTAGGCACACCTCAATGTTGCTGTTATAACTTAAGTTTTTGCTTAAGTTTTATAGCTCAGTGCATTAACCATTTTAGTGCCAGCAAAAATTTGCGCAGACATGCAAGAAGTACCAAACCATTTTTTTTGGACGCACTTCATTCTAAACTTGTATTGTTATACTTTTAGTTATCACCAAGTAAACTATACATTTTCTGAAAGGGCAGAAGATTTTATATTTAAATCCAAACATGTAATAGTCAGATGACACAACATAGCTAACTTTCAATAATATATATATATACATTTAGACTCATCTGATACAATTTGCACAGCAAACGTACACATTTTTTAGGTTTTTGGTTACGACTTCTGGTTTATTTTCGCTATTTAACACATGCAAATCTAAGCATAATTATAATACCAACAACCATACTCCTCCCTTTTGCAATGATCAAAGGGAAACAAAAGGCTGTTTTGGGGCCTGTGCATCTAAAATTAAAAAAATTAAAACTAACCATTAGCAACTACAATTAAGAATATTTTGCGCCAGCAGTTTAATAGAATAACCTTGTTGAAGACACAAAATTTAAATTTCACAGGCAGCGCTATTGTGATAGAAAGCCTGATGTCACAGTGCCTATTCTTTCCAATTCGCCCATCGCCAAACTGAGCTGCGCTGTAACTATTAAAAATGTTACATCAGCATGGTGCACCATATAGCATTATAACAGGTGTTACAAGTATAGTTAACCCTGAATCGAAGGAATACAAGAAACCAACATTTGAGCTGGCATATTCATATACATCGAAGAAATGGGTGTTTTATGTGTCACCGCAGCGTCATAGCCAAAGAAGCTCTACGCCCTTATTGTTCAAGCACCAGGGGCATGTCTCAATATGTCAGCTGGCAGGAACTGTGAAATTTCATGAAAATCTTCCACTTTGAACATACATTCCGGGTGAACCGCATGAGTGATATTGTTAATTTAGTTGCAAATGATTGTTAAGGTGTATACGCCCACACAATTGCTTTTGTTTCCCTTTAAGCTTATTGACTAATTTGGAATGGTGTCACACACATCAACAAATGCCAGTAGACATTGCAAAAATTGAATTGGTGCAGTTCGCTGCTTGGCACTTCTTGGTAAAACCGATGATTGGTGAGATCAACTCTTAGGCACTGAAACAGTTAATTCCATCATTCCACATAATCCAAAGCATATTTACGGTATAAAAATATTGTCTCTTACTTTTGTTTCATGTTAGATATTTGGAAAAGTGATTTCTGGCTATGATATCACAAGTCTTCTATATTATAGAGAATGTAAACCCAGAGCATACCGTTTTACTTATAACTAAAACATAAAACAAAATGACAGTCTTAAAATTTAACTTGACATTCAAGACAAAAACAGAAAACGGAATAACAAAATTATTGCCAAAATCCACATGTATACCAGACAACCAAAGTAACGTTTCATGACAAAACAACAAGAATATGTTGCACTGCACCTGTGGAAAGCATTATGTGCATTTGATCTACTTTATCATTTCACTAACAATTTTACAAAAAACAACTCAAAATTTTGTTGGTTTTCAGTCATAATTAGACAAGCTACACCCAATATTCAATATATCCTTTACACTCTGAAATATTATCACTCAAATTGTATTCACAGTTTGCACTGTCAAAATGCAAAACAGCATGCTAGTGTTTTGCAAACTGTAGTAAGATGAAAGTGGTTCTTGGAATTGGGCCATATTAAAGACTGGCATGCATCTTAGATGGTTTGTTCAGTCATTATTTTCCAAAATAATAAACCATATTGCTTACTAAAGTATATCAAGTCACACCGCTTACCATGTTGTGGTTCCAACATTCTCCACTACTGATCTTAACATTCTCCACTGCTGATCTTAACATTCTCCACTGCTGATCTTAACATTCTCCACTAGTGATCTTAACATTATCCACTACTGATCTTAACATTCTCCACTAGTGATCTTAACATTCTCCACTACTGATCTTAACATTCTCCACTACTGATCTTAACATTCTCCACTGCTGATCTTAACATTCTCCACTACGGATCTTAACATTCTCCACTAGTGATCTTAACATTCTCCACTACTGATCTTAACATTATCCACTAGTGATCTTAACATTATCCACTGCTGATCTTGACACTCTCCACTAGTGATCTTGGCATTCTCCACTGCTGATCTTAACATTCTCCACTACTGATCTTAACATTCTCCACTGCTGATCTTAGTATTCTCCACTACTGATCTTAACATTCTCCACTACAGATCTTGACATTCTTCACTGCCAATCGTATATGCTTCTAGAAACTGGAAATCTCATATAGAAGGTTATTTAAATAGACCGCGTGTTATATAAATCACCGCATTGCACACCTTCCTCTTTTTCTGTGTCATCTAAAGTCTTCATTATAACCTGTTTTCATTAGGCATACGGCAAACATGTCCAAACCACCGGAGTCTTCTATGATGTCTGAGACGGATTCAGGGGTGAATGTCTCCTCTCTGATCTGGCTATTTCATTGCCTGTCTGCCTTAGTAACATCTCTGATAACCCGCAGGTAATGCATCTGAAAAACTTCAAAGAGACTGCGTTTCTTGTGATCGTTGTATCCAGGTTTCTGCATCATAGAGTGCCATAGGCAGTATAGGGGCCCCGTACACTCTGGCTTTCATTCTTATTGAGATGCCTCTGTTGAAAATATGCTATCTCTGAGTTTACCAAAGGCTGCTGATGCTGTCAACATCTCTCTCTGTAGAAGGTACCATGTTGCCTAAGAAGCAGAACTCTCTCACAGTGTCAAGTTTTTCAGGATGATATGCTTGAGCAGTCGTAAATTACTGGATACTGTAAAAAAAAGACGGTGTCCCTGTTGTTACATTTATGTAATATTTTTCTTATTTCAGTTGGATACGGATTGGTTGCCATCAACAATTATATTGAAGAATTTGGAACAAAAGGCAAAAAGGCTAAACAGAAAGTGAGTTGTCAGTCAGCATACATGACTGGATTGGCTGCTTCATAAAATATACTTAGATATGATGACATAAAGAAAATTTTATTTCCAGCATCATAAGTACAATTTAATATGTAACAGTGTTTCCCTTGGTAAAGTTGTGTGTGAAGTGGCAAGTGACAAGACAAACACATTCGATGTCAAATGCAGTATTGTGTGGTTTGAGTTGTTCCCCAATTTTTTTTTATTCCACCTGCATTCTGATACTTCCCCCTTGAAGCTAGAAGGAAAAAGAAATTACAAATTTATGTATTAGCATGTACGCCTAACAAGCATTTATTAGACAAAAATCTAAAGTTATTAATATATCGATGAATACAAGACCAAAAATGAAAACTGTCAGTACTACAAAAAATATTATTTTATGCATTGGTCAGTTGAAATTTGTTTTGACTTGATGGTCAGGTAAATGTTTGTCCAAAAAACTGGATTAAGTAAGATTTTAGAGACCTTCCTAGCATTAACATGTCATATTTAAATATTAAACTTGTCATTCTGTCCAAATGTTGATGGTAACTGGTAACCACAGATATAATACTCTACATTGGCATAGGATAAAAAAATCTAGTCAAACATTTGTCCCTCATGAGACACCGGTCTGTTCATTATTATTAAAATGCCCATACGTAAGTAAACAACACATTATTTTATTTGGAACAACACCTCTGCTATGCAGCCAAACATGACATCCTAGCACTCCACCGGGCACTGCTGATGACATCAGTCTCGGTACCCCCTGGCAGATGACACCAGTCTCGGTACCCTCTGGCAGATGACATCAGTCTCAGTACCCCCTGGCAGATGACATCAGTCTCAGTACCCCCTGGCAGATGACATCAGTCTCAGTACCCTCTGGCAGATGACATCAGTCTCGGTACCCCCTGGCAGATGACATCAGTCTCAGTACCCCCTGGCAGATGACATCAGTCTCAGTACCCCCTGGCAGATAGCCTTGTGAAACTCTCAAGATAAGCTCAGCCAATAATATCGCATGTTGGGAAGTTCTGGTGGAAAGTTTGGGAAGTAGTCCTAGTTATTTGAATACACAAGACTGCTCAGCAGCTCATGAGAATGTTTAAATGGGTAATTATATTTGGATTCCTGAAAGTGGAGGACTTTGTTTTGGAACTGGAGCACAAGTCGGATGGGTGGCTGCACTATTCTCATAGGTGGTACAGTCGTACTGGTGAAGGCAAAAAACAAAATAACAGCAAATATAAAGCAACTAAAAACGGATCGAAATCTTGGCCCAGTGCGTGCTGATTGGTAGGATTTCCAGCCGGATAAATTAGCCAATCGGCAGCCTCTGTGCCGTTATCTTGCACAAAGTCCAGTATGCAAATCGGCTGTGCCTGATGTGCATACCATCATTTGTAGTCACACCATGCAGAAATGTCAATAAAAACATTCTTTGAGTAGATACAACACAGGCAACTTAGATAGGTCTTATTGAGACACACAATATTTTGCCAAAACATTACATTATGGCGACTGTGGTCATATGTTTGGGAAGTTATTACTGACTAACTTCATCATGTATTCAACAGGTTAGACTTCCACTCTTCCAGGTATTGAAGAAAATTAAACAAGACATGATTTTTGTTAGTGTGCAGATTTATAGAATTCTAGAACGTATAATTTTATAAATTGCTTGCAGAAGGAATGCAATTTTATATGTGCGATGTATGATCCTATGAGTGCCTGGATAACCTTTGACAATAGATATTGCAAATTGTTGACAGTTCATGAATTGGCTGGAATGTAAGTTTGATATTAAAAACAAATAATATCAAATAAAAAAAATTGTGGCTCATTAAGACATAATATTGTTTCAATATATATTGCTTAAATACTATATAACATGATTTTATGATAACAACATTATCAGTCTTTGTACTTTTAAAGATGTTTTCCTTCTTGGTAGGTTGCACCCATTAGAAGGCCAAATGAAATTAAAGTTGATGAAGACATTGTACATGGCTTGCACGGAACCTTGGAGGTTAGTATTGTTAATATGCACCTGGCAATACGTTACTGTTCATTTATTCAATTCACACATTATCTTGGTGCTTGTTTAATCATTTAACAAATCAATATTAATGCTCATTTATCCGGTTCATTTTATCTGTTATATGATGGCCACCTGTGGTAACCAGACCTGGGTTCAATTCTGATTGGAATTGGAATTTATAAAAGCGAATTGAACCCAGGTCTGGTGGTGACATGTAATCATTAAAGCGATTCTTTGTAAGCTAATATACATTTGAGATGTACTGTATCAAAACGTGATACTTCCCATAACTACTTTCTCTGCATGTTTATGCATAATTTGGGTGTTACCTGCACAAAAAGCCAATAAATAGTTGTGTTTACGCGAATAATTTTGAGCTTGGTGCCACATGGATGATTAAATATGCAGCCCAAATATAATGAATGTTCATGCACACGCAGTGAAACATACAGAGACTGGTGACACACAGTCAACATGTCAGATTTCGAGGTGAGTTGTTGCAAGCAATGGCTTTTTAAATCGGCAATTCGTAGACAAATGTATATTAACAGCTACTTTTAACAATGCAGGCAGCTTATGCATTGTTTATTTATCCTGCTTCTAATGCCGTCCACTGGGTAACTTTTTGATTAAGTATAAACCATCAATCCGACTGCCTGTGCAGGGGCGACAGCAGCAGTCAGTGCTGGTTGGGTCTGTGTGTCTACAGGTCTTGCCTTTCCAGTCAGCCATTTTTTAAAAGTCCCTCTTTCCCCACTTATTTGAATCGAAACATGAAAATGTGAGATTCGTATGTTCATATGAAAATGTATGGTCGTATGCAATGTATACACAAACTTTGGACACTAGCAGATCTGCACTCTAGTATACATCAGTTTTTATCCATGAATAATAAAAAAATATAATAATAGATCAGATCAAGCCGTGCTGCTTCATCTGAGTAGCACATTTGATAATAATAGTACTTGCTAAAAAACATACAAATTAAACATTTATTTTTGAAATGTTACTTTACTGTTACTGTACATTTTTTTGCGAGAATGGCCCATATGTATTTATACAACATTAATTATTAGAGCAAGAATAAAAGAAAACATACAGTGCACTCTGGATAAGGTCAAACCTCCAGGGACACATGACAATACAGATAAGTGGAATGTCTGATAAATAGAAAGTTATCAGAAGGTCCCCCTATGCCCAGGACTGAGGGAAAAGATTGACTTAACTTAACGAAAATCAACTTATGGGAGTTCGAGTTATCTGGAGTGCACTGTATATGACCAATGCATACAGGTAATTATGTAACATCAAATTAAAAGTTGGCCAAAGTAATGGATTTGGATTTTAATCTGACTGAATCAGCATAACAAGGCTCTCAAGTATTTCTTTTCCATTTAGCCAGCTGTACACTTAGTGATAAGTCCCATCTAAACTGAATTAATCTGCACAGTATTGAATTAATTAATTCATATTTATGCTTCTTCACGTTCCCATAACCCGTAAGGATCGTTGAGGCACCACTGACGACTTCTTAACCAGCTCTCTCCATGTTTCTCTGTTCATTCAACTTTGTTTATTTGCAGGAACATTTTCACCATCAACAGTTTTAAAATAGCCGAGCTGATGGAAAGAGGAAATTGAAGAGCTCTTCTCAACAGTGCCATTAATTGGACAATGGGTTACCTGACATAAGATGGTGCCTGACTTTGTTCTGCCCCATTCTGTTCTGTGCGACATCTACTGGGAAGTTGTACATCACTTCCGTGTTTCAAATGGATGTGTGCATCTGATAGCTTTGTGTATCAAAATGCATAGCAGTGCTATTAATTGGACCATATGTTAACTGACACAGTAGTGAAGAAGATGTCTGACTTTGTTCTGCCACATTAGTTCCGTGTGGCTTCTGCTGGGAATATGTACATCACTACATGTTTCAAATGGATTTGTGCAATCGATCGATTTGTGCATCCAAATGCACAACATCCCGTCATTATATTGCAAAATAGGTGTACATAATAACATTTATGCTTTCTTATGCTCATCATGTTTGGATTGTGTTCTATAGCATATTCTTCACAAAAAAAAGTTAAACAGTTTATGTTGAGTGAACTATACTGGGAGTAGTCTATAAAAAGGTGTCGATAAAGTTGCTTTTACAATAATTTTGAATGAAAATTCATAAAATATAAATGTTCTACAACATTCAAATTTTTTTAGGGATCTTCTTGCGTTAAATACACCAATGATGACTGAAAACAGTGTTTTAAAATATGCATTACTTTTAAAGTTTTATAATTTTATAACTTACAATGGCCATTTTATTTGTCATCGAAATGGTTCAACAGAAACAAATTCAGTGAAGAGCAAAACAAATAATTGTTGCATTCCCGGTACAAAATAAAACATGTTGTTACACTGATGCAATATATTTTAATATTTTTTCGACAGTAATGTTATGTTCTTTATAGATCTCCATTTTTCAAACTAAAAGTAAACCTTATGTGGATAGGAAAGTACATAACCACCTATGCTATTTTGATATCATACAGTATTTCATGCAATGTATAATGTTGCATTTATACAGCTTATGGAAATAGCAGCTGAATTTATGGTGTAAACAAAATGGTTTCATTATTGAATGTTTCTCGACTTCAATAAGTTTCTGTTAGCTAAAGGTTTCATTAAAACTAAATTTTTTAATATGTAGCCAGATGTACCTAGTGAAAAAGGAACATGATAGTACCATAGGTGAGATTTTGTATGTTTTTACATGTGTATATTCCAACAAAAACAATGCCAGTCATTCCATGTCATACGACGGCTTCATGCTTGAATAGCTGGTGTTTTTTCTTTTAAATCAATCCGTCTGTTATGAACTGTCGCTATGTCCATTCTCTGTTTATTCCATATATTTTTCCTTCTTTTCTTTGCTTAATCTGTGACATAAACAGCAGCTGGTCCACGTTTCCTTTTGATAATTTTATCACATGGCGGTGGCTAATCCAAATACATATATGTTGATGAAATTGTTCTTGCATCTATTAACTCGGCGTAGCTAATCGAAGTCTGACGTACAGTCCCGAATATTCATGAGCATGCTATATACGGATAGTGAAGGTGGGGCCAAAGTGGAAACTGCGCATATGCACAGTTATTTTTTCGATATATTGTCAGGGTCATTAGTGATTAATAAAACATAATTCTAATTGAATAAAGGCATAGAATTACATGATATAATCATATTAACAGGATTATTTAATAATTGCATACATTACAAAGAGACTAAAATTCTCAAAGAATCGCTTTAACAAATCCAGAAATCTGGTTTAGTTTGTCCTGTCTACATATATATCTCAGCATATATGTGTTACCAATTTTAATAACTTCCCTAAAAAACTAAGAGTTTTAGTATGCATTTAAACATCTTATTTGGCAACATGTTAATTTGTTATGAATGACATTGCTTATTGCTATGCTATTGGCAATATTGTAGATTCCTTAACATAATTATGCATAACAGAATCAGGCACTTAGTAGAATCAAATATATTGGCGGAGACGGGATCATTTGGTGTGTTAGTCCTCCTCTTGAGCGACACCTCGCAAACAGTCACCCGCCAACAGCAAGTAGATTTCTGTTGTATTGACTGTTTTATCACGAAAATTATCCATCAAGAGCGGCAACCTGCCTAATGTGACTGGCTTTGCAGGCAATTTTGCCCCTCTCCAACGGCTATTCAACAGTTGAAAACTGCTGTTTAAGCAACATAATTTCCAAAAGTGCTTGGCATTTTTGTATACCTGGTCTGGCTTATTAGATTTTGGTTACATCACATTAAAAGGTTTTGTGTATGTTCAACAGGGTTAGGGCTTCGACAGGAGACCACTCAAGAAGGAGACTGCTGCATTGCTGTTTTTTTTAAATATGCCTTTAATGTTTCAACTGCTTAATGTAATAGAATTATACTACTAGCTCTGTCCCAACATGATTCTGTTAAGCGAAATGTGTATGTAAAATAGTATTTTGTCAATGCCCCTTTAAAATTATGATTGTTTCAGGTAAAAGGAAGACGTCTTCTGCAGTTTTCGAGAGTGACCACACTCTTCTCTGAGATGGGGCAGACCAGAGATTTGCAGGTTGTTTCTTTTGAACAGCTGTTTTTATTGTAAAATATAGGCCCTACAATTTGATGATTTTTTATTTATATATCTACATTTGTTTTGGGTTAATAATTTATGGCTTATATGCCATATTTACTCATTTAAATGGTTAGAAGTATTGTATACTAAGTATTGGTAAAACAAGTGAATTATTAAGGTGTTACCTTTGTAGAATTTGTTGATTGTAATATAACATGATTACATTTCAGTACTTCTTGCATATTATAAAAGTACACTTGATGATTAGTCAGTACCGAGACAGTCACATATTGAAAAACCAATATCATACATTTTGTTACAAAACAGATTAGCAACTTGTTGACAGATACTAAGCCTATGCAATTCTTTAACAATGCATGGATAAAAATTAACATACCAAATTAATAAATTTCTTTATGTTCTTTTAAAACCACAAAATTGTACATTGGTTAAATCAGCCTCCCAAAATATAGAAACGTAATAAAACCAAACAGACCTATGCTCTACATGATAGTATAGGCCTGTTTGGTTTTATTACATGTTTCTATATTTTGGGAGGCTGATTTAACCAACGATACCATGAAGATGACATTAGATATGTTAGTACTGGTCAGGTTTTCAAGTATTAGACAGCGTTGCATCACCCATATATATATGAAATACCCTTCAGTATATAAGTTAAGTAATACTAATAGATTATAAGCATTGTCCAATTTCCTATTTTTATGACATTTGTACTGCTGATGATACCGAGCATTATACATGATACCAAGTACATGTCATTTAAATCGTGAAAAAGGAATAACTGCTGCCATGTTGCGGCTTCCTCACTAATGGCTTGTTGCATCTAGACAAACATTGCTGTAAAAGTAGATGAAGATTTGTTCGTTTTTATTAATACTTTTATCTATTATCTGTCGATGTTTCCAAACTACATTCTCATGATCGACAACTGTCTGGCTAGATTAGGCTTCTAGCTGATTCAGTGGCATAAGCACTCGCATAAAAATGGAAAACTTATCATGTAAACAAACCAGCCAAGCCTGGCTAGACTTTGAACTTTGGCGAGACTGCGTTCAGCTAAATTGTCATTTTCTGACTCCTATAACTAATTTGGAACCAGTAGGATCAAAATTAATTGTATTGTTTGTCTGTTAATTTCACCCAAAAAAAAATACACACAAACAAACAGGCATATCATAGTGAATACTTGGTAGGTTTGCTATTTCTTGAAATTAGTCTGAAACTTGAGGAGCAAAGAATCGAACTGTGGGAGCAGTTTTGAACTGTGGGGTATCGAGTCATTCATTTTTTGTATGTTGTTTATGAACAATAGTGGAAGAATAATTGATTTTTATTGTGACAAGTTTACGTCGGTGTACTGAAAGCAAACAATTGAGAATTTAGAAACATGTGGTGTTGGTCTGCTGCATGTGTTAGAAACTTTACTTATATGCTCGATACTGGCATATGCTCAGTATTTATTGCATATTTGCATCCATATAGTGTACAGTGATCAAAAGAAAAACTAGATATATATATAATCATGCATTTCTTTGTAAGCAGGATGAAGCAATCCAGGCTTACGATATACTCGCTGTACAACCAACTACAGAGAAACTCTTTCATGTTAGTATTACATTTGAGTATGTACATACATATGCACATGGTGCTTGTGTGTGCTTGTGTATGTGTGTGAATTAATGAGTTTGTTCGCATGTGGAATGAAGGTATTTATTATATTTGGAGTATATGGATCATGCTGGTATATACAGCTTCATTTATACAATCAAAAATTATTAAAGTGTATATTATACTATTACTATTCTTCTATGTAGCCTTTTGATTCAGCTAATGATTACTGTGTTGGATTATCACCTTTGTTGTTTACCCAAATTATCTGAACATAAAAGAATGTTAAGTGATTGTGTTAGACGGACAATTCCTGTCGTTGCAGCCTGTCAGGACAAACTGTTTCAATAAATGGTTACAAGTATTTTGATCTTTGAAAGCGAGGTCATGCTTAACAAATAATTTTTTTTTTTTTTAAGATATCACTAAGTGAGTAGACGAGGGATCACTAGTAGATATCATCTACTTAAATTTTCAGAAAGATTACTGCTTAAACTAAAGGCCCATGGCATAGGAAATGGTTTAATTAACTGGATAGAAAAATGGCTAATTGACAGAAGACAACAGGTAGTAGTTGATGGGGAAGCTTCAAACTGAAAATCAGTTTTGAGTGGGATACCACAGGGATTAAAACTGGGACCTATATTATTCTTAATATATCTACGATTTGGACAATGATATAACAAGCAAGGTGTTGAAATTTGCGGATGATATAAAATTATTTAGAAGGATTAAACGTGATGGAGATAGACAGCATTTATAAGATGATCTTGACAGGTTGATAAAATGGTCTAAAAATTGCAATTTTTTTTCAATTTTGGGAAATGTAAATGCCTCCACACAGGACATGGGAACGAAGATGTACAATATACAATGGGGGAATCTGTACTAAGTACTACTTTAAAAGAAAAGGACTTAGGATTAACCATTAGTGCTGATGTGAAGGTTTCAGAGCAGTGTAGTATTGTCGCTTCAAAGGGAAATCAAATCCTTGCATTAATTAGGTGAAACATAACGTATAATGAAAAAGAGCTAATAATACCGCTGTACAAAACAATAGTTAGGCCTCATTTAGAATATTATATTCAAGCGTGGAGGCCATATCGCAGGAAGGACATAGATATGTTAGAAAGAGTACAGAGGATAGCAACTAAAATGATACCAAAACTGAGGGATCATAGTTACAAAATATGCCTAAAAGAATGCGGTTTAACAACACTAGAGACCAGGAGATTGAGAGGAGATCAGATAGAAGTTTTTTAATATTGAATGGTTATGAAAATATTTATAGAAATATTTTTTTCTCAGTTAAGAAAGATAGAAGGACCAAACAACATGAAGTTTGAATGCAAAGGAGCAGTGTAGATTAGATAAAAGAAAGTTTTCATTCTCATAAATAAATGGAACAGATTATCAGCTGATTGTGTTGGTGCTAGTAGCATGAATATGTTTAAAAATAAAATCGACACATTCCTTAAAAGGGTGGGATATACAAAGATAAAAAAGTATTGGACTCTCGATAAGCCAAAAGTCTTCCATGTCCACCTGCCATTTAGAGTTGATTTCTGGATGGCAATCTTGTTAAATCTTGTCTTGTTAAATCTCTCTCTTCTAAACTGACATTTTTGCAAAACTGGAAGCTTACAAATCTATGGAATGATTTCTTTGATAACTATAAATGATATAATGATTTTTATAATTTGCATCTACACCAAAAAGTATGAAATATTAATAAGATGTGTACTGTTTGTTTTAGACAGCTTGTACAGAACTTGAAGTGGACATTATTTCAGTTGACCTGACTCAGCGATTGCCATTCTTCTTTCGGAGACAGTCTATTGGCATTGTAAGTTCTCAATGTCACTAGAAATATTTTTTCTCAGAAATGTTTCAAGCATCCCGAGTTGATGGAACATCTCCAAAAATAAAAATAACATCTCATAAATTAAATTAAATCTCTTTATGGAATATCTGCATCTCATCGTGAGACCTGCTTTATTTTCTAACTTGGAACCTCTGTTTTTCATATTAGATAGTTATTGAAGACCCTTCAAATCCCCCATATAGACGAGCAGTAGACACTATATAATGGCCTCCTAAACATACACGCACACACATACACACACACACACACACATCAAACACACCATTTGAAAGCTTATTATCGCCCTGTCAAAATGTTGTGTAGTCAAATGGTACAGGAAGAGTCGGGTGAAAGTCAAACAAGGTCCTCATCAAATGATGACCAAATTGTGCCATTCTGCGAACGTAAAATTACAGTGGCTTCATATATGTTTTACATGACACCATATCATGTACCATTGGAAAACCTACTGTCTTCCCAATTCAGGCTTGGGTTCAAATGCGAGTGAGCGCATTAAATACAAATGTTTCAAAGGATGCAAATGCACAGACACCTAGTTGCATTTAAATACAAATGCAAGCATTTGAAATGATTCAAATGCAAGTTTTTTTTATATTATGCAAGTGTGTTTATATCCTTCAAATGCAAGTGTTTTATATCATGCAAATGCATGTTTTTATTATTCAAATGCAAGTGTTTTTATATCATTCAATCGTTTTTATATTATTTGAATGCAAGGCAGGTGTTTTTATTATTTAAAAGCAAGTGTTTTATATTATTCAAATGTAAGTGTTTTAAATTACACCATTGCAAGTGTTTTAGCAATATGTAAATGCTTGAAATGACACAGATTAACCCACTGAGCACAAAGTGCTTGGTGTAGCACTGGATTCACAGTTTACACAATAGTATTTATGACTTGCTTCAAAATTAGGTAGTATCAAAGACAATACTGGAAAATCAGTTTGCAGGTTCAACAGTGTGTTTATTAACTTTGTAAACGTGTCACATTTTGATGCTAACTTTTATTAATCAAATGCAAATGTTTTAAAATCAAATGCTAATGTCATCAGTATAATAAGTGTTGTTTTGACAAAACTGTTAAAGTTGGCATCTGTGTAGCATATGCATGTGACTCGTTTTGTCCAGAGTGTATTCTGTGCTTTTTGTGTCTTTCTCCAAGACGTGATAGGCCTAAAGTATTTTTTATTGTTTGAACCATTTGGAAATCTTTAAAAGGTTATATTATTCTTACATTCACGAGCCTATATTAATGTAAGTTTTAACAGTTAATTTTAACAGTTTTAACAGGTATTTCATAAAATCTACTGTAAATATGAGACTTCAGTCTCGACATTTATTCTCCACAAGAAATTTTGAATAACTACAAAGCCCAAACCCTACAACCACATGTAATGACCTGAACAGGTGACCTATTTAATTAGAGATACAGGTGTGGGCTAAATTATTAAATGCTAAAACTGGACAAACAAAGGGGCTTCCTCTCTCGGACAAAGGCTGGAGCCCTTAATTGCAATCTCTGTAAATATAAATATAGTCAACTGCTAAAGATGATGAGATATGGTCTGACTGGTGGACTTTGTCTTTACTCAATGTTAGCGTTGCATTGTGTTACTGGAAAACTTGTATTAATAAGATAGGATAAGTTTATTTCAGATTCAGTCCTTAATATAAGGAAAGTTCCATAGTCATACAAGTAATAACACCAACACAAGAAATAGAAGGAAAAAAGACACAAAGCTACTCAACACAAATGTGTGCATGTCATAGCAGCCATATTAATAATAAAGAGTATCAAAATTGACATAATTATTTAACTATAAGGCTGTAAGAACTTCACTGATTGCATTTCTTGGATACCCTTATCAAGGTGAATTACATTTCCCACTTGCCAGCACATCAGGGTCAAGGCTTTTAAATCAATCAACCGATACCCGTTCTCCAAAATTGCAGCAAAGTTATACATTTGTGTCTGACTCTGTACAAATGTGTTTCTTATTCAAATGCAAATGTTTTGGCAATCAAATGAACATGTTTTTGGTTTTGGTTCTGGCATTCAAATGCAAGTGTTTTTGTTTCAGATGCAAATTGTTTTGATCCTGAAACTCAAATGCAAATACAAGTGCAAATGTGATATATATGCATTTGTATTTGAACCCAAGTCTGCTTCCCATTAAAATGAGGTATGCTGTGGAGTGTGGATCTATTAAATGGTACAATTGCACACACGCACGCACATACACACACACACACACACACACACACACACACACACACACACACACACATACACAAACAAAAATGATTTGATGCAAAGATCTGATGATCTGTGTGGTAGGCACTGGAGCGAGGTGTCCATTTTGAGATTGTGTACTCTCCAATGATCCGTGACCAGACAGCCAGATGTCATGTCATCTCCAATGCCCAGGCTCTCATCAATGTCTGCAAGGGCAAGGTGGGTATTCTTGGTAATAGCAGTTAATTTTGTCCTCATTATTTTGTGCAATAGTCACCAACAAAGATACAAAAAAACCTGCTTCCAAATGGTTGATTGACAGTTGTGAAGTCGTACTGTTGGAATGAGTGTTTGAGGGAAGTGTGTTTGCTGTGTTAACATAGGCCATTCATCAGGGTGTGAACAGGACGGAAATAATTACTGTTGTGTAGTGGGCTGTCATGCAGCTAGATGTCACAGGAAATTGTCCCGGATGCCTGTGCCACAGCAATGCTTGTATTGCCACCACATCATCAGTCTCAAATTGTCGCATTTGTAGCTTCATCCACTAATTCCTTGATTTCAAGCACCAGATACTGCATAGTCAGCAAATCTCTTTTTTTCAAGTGTTCAATTAACTTCTTTTCTTCACTTTCCTTAATTTTACTTCCATCTAAAAGATCGATGTACCCCACAAACAGTAAAATGTCTCTCTCTTTTATAGATCCAGAATTATGAATATCCAGCAAAGTGGTGATTGACTGCCAGTTATTATGCATTCTTCAAAATATGTTTACTACTATTAAAGTTGCATTCTGAGTTCCACCATTTTTAAATTACAAATTTCCAGCGAGTCAACATGTCCCGTACACTACATATCACTTTCCTCAACTCCCTTTAAACTTGTTTTCACATAATATGCCATTTTAAGATAACACAGCACAAAAGACGAACAATTGTATCCGCGGTTTTTAATTCGCTGATTTGTTGGATGGGAGAATCAAGGGAATCACGCTGTCGAGTGGGTGACATGTCATTTTGTTGACAGTTTGGGGCATCTGTAAATTGCGGAACACGGTGGCGGAACGCGGCACCGATGTAAAATCTCTCTTGCATTTGGTGTATGCTTTGAATCAGACTTATACTTCACGCATAGTAAAATATTCATGTAATGTTCGACAATATGAAGGCATAATATACAGATTAAGTTACACTTTTATAATACGGAACATTGATGGAACGATTGACACCTACCAACAATCTTGGCCTAACAAATATATTTGTTTAGATAATAGAAATGTATATACCTGACTGCAGATAACCAGTCATATCAAGAGTCACTTCGCACCAGTGAATCCAAAACTAGTGATCCAGCCAACAGCATTTAATATGTCAACTTACAAGTATAACAGTTCGAGCTTTGCAGAGTGGAACTCATGCAAGACAACTGGTCATAAATCCAGTGTAGTGGATAAATGCTGAAAGTTCATATGAAATAATTCTGTCTGGAATGATTAATCTCCTACCCAATTCCTGTCTGCCATGTCACAAAATTAACTGCTTTGTGAAAGAGTCTTATTGTCAATATTTCCATCAACAATGCATATATCGGCTCTATAAATGGTTGTGTTATGCAAGACACTTTGGTCCTGGACATTATAGTTGGTCGACCTCTTACAAACAATAAACTGGGGCCGGTTTCATGAAACGTACTTAGTTACGCAATTACTTAGCATCACATGTTTTGCGTAACTCCTGTGTTTGCTCATTAAAAATAATCACATAATTTACTAAGACAATCATATTAGCGTTAAGAACGTTCTTCTCAGAAACTGGGCCTGGTTATTCAAATGTCTGTATTGATCAACTGTAACATGCAAAATCTATGCCTGTTATTCGGTGAACGTTTCCACCTTTTCCATTGTTTTTCCTCTTCTCGTACCACATCCACCCCTCATATATGTTCGGGAAACAAAATGTTTACATACCTGTTAAATGTTAGGTTTGCTACCCATCTTCCATTTGCACGATTTTAGGACACGTAACCCAGACAATGTCAATAGCAAGACAAACGATGAACTAATACTAACTATTGGAACCGGTTCAAACTATGTTCAATGGATGTATGTGGAATGTCTAATTAAGTAATTAGCACGTGTCGTTGTAACTGTAAGACATTTTCTGAAATGTTAGTGTGCTCCCCCCGACTGCATCCATTCCATTCCCGACGTCACAGTGCCAGTGGCCAGCGCCAGTGGCTATGCACGATTCGATTGTCGTTAGGCAAATACCTTTATTTGAACAGCATGATGACATAGCAAGCGATCAGCATCTTGGGAAACCCCATCTTTGTTGTTTGTTAGCAAATGCATCATTTATATAATGTATCATATCACACAAACTGACATATGTGGTAGCAATTAAGTATACTAATATAAGCAAATATTGATCGTGGTATACATTCACTTTCCTAAAATGCATTAAAAATGGTAATTAACTCAGAATGCAACTTTAAATATGCTATCATCAACACCTGCAACACAGAATACTATATAATTAAGCAAAGAACGATTTAAATAAAAACGCATCACATGGCAAAGTAATGCATTATGAAATCAATGAGAGCTTGTTAACTGTGTCAGCATTGCGCATGATTTTGATGCAAACAACAATTTTTAATCTTCTTGTTTCAGAATATCATTGTGTCTAGTGCATGTGAGAAGGTAAGATTGAAAAGTATTAATCTTTCTTATTTGTTTTTTATCCATTATGTAAATGACCAATACTTTTGTGACATTTGTATTGGTTAACAATGGCCTGTGTACTTTAGTGTTTTTATAAGGCAACTATTATCTGTTGCTGAAACATACAGATTATTATCCCAGATAATTAGATTATGTTTCAGCAAGCTGTTTAATTTTCTTAAAAGGAATAACAAACCCAGTCATTTGAATTCATGTTATATTCTGCTGTATATTTCCACTAAGCCAGAAATGTAAATCAGAATTCAATAAATTAAATATTCTACATTAAGCACTGGCCTTCTTCCAATATGCATATTTTGCACACTTTTTAGCATGCTTAGATGTGATGTCAGAGAGGAGTGGGAATGCAAGAGTTTAGTATGCCTAGATGTGATGTCAAAGAGGAGTGGGAAGTGCAAGAGTTTAGTATGCCTAGATGTGATGTCAAAGAGGAGTGGGAAGTGCAAGAGTTTAGTATGCCTACATGTGATATCAGAGAGCTTTGAGAATGCAAGAGTTTAGTATGCCTAGATATGATGTCAGAGAGGAGTGGGAATGCAAGAGTTTAGTACGGCTAGATGTGATGTCAGAGAGGAGTGAGAATGCAATAGTTTAGTATGCCTAGATGTGATGTCAGAGAGCAGTATGAATGCAAGAGTTTAGTATGCCTACATGTGATGTCAGAGAGGAGTGAGAATGCAAGAGTTTAGTATGCCTAGATGTGACGTCAGAGAGAAGTGGGAATGCAAGAGTTTAGTATGCCTAGATGTGATGTCAGAGAGCAGTGTGAATGCAAGAGTTTAGTATACCGAGATGTGATGTCAGAGAGGAGTGGGAATGCAAGAGTTTAGTATGCCTAGATGTGATGTCAGAGAGCAGTGGGAAATACGAGAGGCCCGCTTTTTCCTTCCATTCACAGAATGTTTACAACAATAGCTGCTGGGTTGAAATGGCAATCAGAATTATGTATTGTGTGTGAGTGTGGTATTCCAATGTCATACAAATACAGTGTACTTGTTATAATAGAGAAACATGCAGTTATTTTATGATTTTACATTAACCCAATTTTATTGAAGAAATTGCTTAAACTGGAAGTTTGCTCACTTCAGTTTTGCAAGCCAAACCTTCAGCTTATTTTGAAGACATTATTTTGATTGCAACACAGAGAAAATAATGTGCATTAGTAAATATACACAAAATAAAAACAAATATTGTATGCAGCTGCAGAAAGAAACATATGGTACCAGAATATTAACATATAATAATACATGTATATAAAGGAAGAGCTGCATAAAATAACAATTGCATTTGGTTTGCCAGTTTCCATCAAACTCCTGTGGCCGAATGGTTATGTGCATTGGTTCAGTGTTGCAATATCGGGACATGTGTGGGAGATCTTGGTTCAAGCCTGATACCGAACTGTTTTTACAAAGTGTATTTTTGTTTACCTTTTTTACACTGTAAATAAATTTACAATTTTTTTCTATTTCATCTATCAAAACAAATCACGCTATGTTTTCATATTTATAATATACTACTGTACAGTAAGTAGCAAATTAATCAGTGCAATAAACACATATGCATTGGGTACAAATATTTATTTGAAACTATTTATAATTTTAGATGTATTTACTTAACTCCATTGTTATGGGATAAGAGGATCAAGTCTAATATGGTGTTCAAACTTTCTAGAGACACTGGAGCATTCTGGTGATTAGTACCTCCTATGGAATCACTCCTGTTACTTTCCTTTAAGCATAATAATATATTCATGGTTTTGTCTACGCATGCCATTTCCATACATATGAAATCCTAGTGTTAATTTAGTTTACACAGATGCCTGCAAAGGCCGCAACGCCAAAGATCAGAGATAGTACATGAGTAATTGTTAGTGCAGATGTGTGTTTTTGTGTCTTCTCAGAGGTAGCAGGAAGGTGGTTGGAAATAGTTGATATATCAGAAACGTGGTTTGATTTTCAGGAGATGGAACTGAGAGGACCATATGATGTCTCCAATCTGTATCCTTTCTAGTCTGTTTTTTTTGGGAAAAGTGATATGTTACCTTTCTGAATCTTTGTTTGCACAGACAGAGCTTTTGACATCCTCCCAATGCCTTCATCAGCATTGAGCTGATTCACCTCCCGGTTCTCATGTGTTCATCATATGACAACACTTCCAAGAAAATCGCTTGGAGATTATCGCCTGTGTCTCTGTTGAGAGCTCAACGCCACTCTTGAATTTCAATTGCTTCACTGATCTTTCTTCACCTGAAGTTGTTTTCTCTGGCGAGCACTGTAGCATCTTTGGCCGTCGTGTTATGGCGCTCATTTATTCGGTGTTCCCCCATAACTCTCAGTGGGGATCTTGTGTTCTTATACTTTAAGTCTAGCCCCCAGTAATCTGCTTGTTTCGCCTACACAGGTCTGGTCACAGTCAGGACATGTTATTTTTATACTACCCCGCACATGTTGTTTTTGGTGTTTTGTCCTTGGGGTTCACAACCATGGATTATATGGCATTGTATGGTTTGTGGTATGTCCCCACTCCATGTTCTCGGAAGATCGTGGTCAGTTTCTCCGATAAGTTGCACACGAACAGTAAAGGTATGTTCCGTGACACCAACAACGTCACATTACAAACTGGAAGGGCATTGAGATGAGGGCATCGAGAGGATGCCAAAAGCTCTGTACGAGCACACAAGGATTCACAAAGACGCCATACTACATTTTCAAAATCATGAACATAACTGAATCTGGAAGCAACTTACATGCTGAACTCTTATTTTTTCACTGTTACATCACCCATTTACTATTTTTGTATTTTTCTAATGTGCTTGTAATTGCATATTATAGATCAAAGTTTCCAGTATTCTTACTTTATTTTACAACAATATCCTAAGTGGATGTGAGGACGGTTCCAAATAACTCTTCCATTGCATCCCTTCCCACATGTCACCTCCCATATGTCACCTCCCACATGTCACCTCCGACGTTTCACCTCCTTCATGTCACCTCACGCGTGTCACCTCCCGTGTGTCACCTTCAGCATGTCACCTCCAGCAGCATGTCACCTCCCATGCATTACTGTGTCCCCACACATGTGTCACCGCCTATGTGTCACCACACACACATCTCCTCTGATATGTCATCTTCCTTGCATAATTAATAGATTTTTGTGCCCAAGCTGTGGAATGGGTGTTATAGAGTAAACAGAAATATATTGACTTTTTTGCCAGATCTCGGTTTCAGTGGTAATAAACAAAATGGCTGTTGCATGATAGAATTTAAAGCCCATCTACAGTAACACTTGAAAGTTATATCATCACAATGCCTTCAAAACCATCATTGGTTTACTTAACTCTAAAAGTTATATAAATAGATGTAGTTTATAAATATTTATATTTAATTTTGAATTTCAGAACTATAACATTATTGTAAATGCAACATATACAGATTGTGGAGAATGTGCAGGAGAATACAACAAACAAAACACGAGACTAGCATATCATTTTTACTTCCAGTCTTGCAACTTTAATTTGTCAAATACGTGATTTTCAGTAAACGGCCGTACCAAAGTGAATAACAACATTGTCTACTTGAAAGAGCTACAGTGTATCCATTCATAAAATTAGTTTGAGGTGTGTAGTTGTTATGACATACAAAGCTACTGGGGGTATGGATGAAACACCTTGTATTCTTTTCAAAAACTGAAAGTCTAGCTGCCGTACCTTCTCTTAAATTAAGAAACCAAACTTTGGAAGTGGTAATTTCTACCTTGCAAACATTTATACTCGTATTGTGAAACGTAATTATTGGGCCAATGTCCCAAAAAGTGTAGAAATGGGATTTTGCAGGTCCAAAAATAAATGTTTGATTCTAAACAGTTAAGTTATATTTTCTTATTGTACTTATAAACATACATATTTTACATTTTGCTTTTTAAGCATACAATAGCATCAGGGTTTGGTATTGGCTGACAAAACAAGCAGGACATTATTTGATTGTATTTGGATTTCCCTCACACAATTTAACATGCAGGTAATGAAGATCAGAGGTATTTTCCTTCTTCAATTGTTTTTTGTTATCATTAGTCACGGCAAACTAAAGCTGTAACTAGCGTGTAGGTAGATCACCGTTTTCATTGTTCCTGGGAATATGTTCGGTAGATGGTGTAATTACACCATTTGTTGTCCCGACTCGTAATCCTTGTGGCACTTATGGATGTATTTGTAGTACGTTTTTCTTGATTATTATATTTTACATGATGATATAACTAATAGCTATGAATGCAGGTAGTTAATACTTATAGTATAAATTATGAAGGGTAAGTTGTATAACATAATGTCCTTGAACTTACAGCCAGTAAATGTATTGGCGTCGGAACATGAAGAATATTCGGAGGATGAGGCTCACCAAAAAACCTCCAATTGCACCCCCGTAGGCTCTCCAAAAACCTCAAAATCCACCTCTCCCCTTGAATTGAAGCTCACCAATTACTCAAACTGCAGTCGCCTTGACACTCACCAAAACAACAAAATGCACACTTTTCCCAAATATTGGGGGCTAATCGTATATCGAGCCCTGCATCGAAATATTGGGGGCTCGCAATGCCTTAGAAATAGTATTGTAATGATAGATCACACGCATCTCGTACCACCATTACCCTTACGGGCCTCGCGCACTTGGTTGGCGGATGCGGCGTGCACGGCCATGTTCTGAGTGTACGGTTATACACAATAAACGTATTACATGTTATACCATTATCCATATAATTTCATGGTGTCAGAAAATAGGGAACACACGTCCAGAGACACGCAGCAACGTGTCATGTCGCCGTAGAGGAACACCATGGACCAAAATAGCGCGTTGTATCCAACGCTGAACTGGGATTCGCCGGCGCTGTCAGAAACATGGACAAAATTCGAAAAACACGCACGGCTAATGTTCGCTGGGCCGTTACACGACAAAACAGAGGTGCAACAAGTGAGTTGTATGTTGTGGGTGGGAGAGAAGGGCCGCGACATCCACTCCACATTCCAATTCGATAACGTCACATCAGAAACTGACCCGAACGACGGACAAAGACAGAATTTGGACACTGTGCCAAATTTCGCGCGTACGTAACACCGAAGAGTAACGTCTTATTCAGCCGATATAAATTCTACAACCGCGTGCAAGGGGTTGGCGAATCTGTTGAGAGTTTCATCATGGATGTAAAAATACTCGCACGTGATTGCGGTTTCCCAGCCAACATCATTGACGAAATGATCCGGGACAGGCTTGTATATGGCACGAACGCGCGGAAGGTACGTGAACAGTTTATAAACGTTGGCGGAGAACTGAGTTTAATAAACGCCATCGACATCGCGCGCGCGCATGAAAGCGCGCAACAACTAAACAACATGATCAGTGAACCAACATATGTCCAGATGGTCAAATCAAAACAAACACGCCGTGTTAAAGCTAACAGAAACGCCACGAGCTTCACTTCGAAGCAGTCAGACGAAGAAGACGTGCGGATACAGTCGGTACACGAATATGGACGACTGTCCTGCTCGAGGCCGCACCTGCAACAAATGCAAACGGCGAAACCACTCCGCCGCCGTGTGCTGCCAGAAGAACGTCAACAGCGTTGATCAGCCTGACATTGAAGACAGCGACGTAAATGATGAGTTCTGTGTTGATAATGTTGACCCTCACCCATACAATAAAGATCAGGCATATGTCACAGTCACGTGCAACAACACAAAACTAAAGCACAAAATAGACACGGGGGCACAGGTGAACATTCTACCTAAGTCCGTGTATGACAAGCTCCGAGCCAAACAAAAGTGCAACAAGCTACAAAGCAGCAAAGTAACACTTCAAGGTTACGGTGGCCATGCCCTCAAGAACTTGGGTACATGTAAGCTTCGTTGTTCGCACAAAAACAAAAGCTATGCACTCCAGTTCCAGGTGGTCGACGCGCGAGCTCCTCCCATCTTGGGGCTGGCACCTTGCATCGAGATGCGAATCATACAGCTTGTACTGTCTGTCGATGACGGTAAGTCTGGCAGTGACGTTGATGCCGACCTTCAACGCAACTGTGATGAACTATCCGGTAACGATGATGATGATAACGTCGAGTATAAACCCCATCGCGATGAAGATGTGCGACTGCTCGCCGAGTATAGTGACTTGTTCGAGGGCATCGGTGAATTTCCTGGGGAACACTCGCTCACGTTACACCCTGATGCAAATCCTGTCGTACATCCGCCACGCAGCATACCAGTGGCACTTCGCGACAAGGTCAAAGAACTATCACGTATGGAAGCCAGCAACATCATCGTGAAAGTAACGGAGCCCACGGACTGGATAAATTCCATGGTTGTCGTGCAAAAGCGTAATGGTGACATACGTGTGTGCCTGGACCCTCGCGACCTGAACAATGCGATAAAACGACCGTACTACCCAGTACCGACGCTAGAGGGCGTCACCAGCACGCTGACTGGCGGAAAATACTTCTCGCTGCTCGACGCACGAAGTACTGGCAGATAAAACTGACAGACTCAACATCTCGATTGACAACATTCAACACACCATATGGACGACACCGATACCTACGCATGCCATTCGGAATCAACGCAGCTCAAGACAACTTTCAGCGCCGTGTCGATGAGACATACGAAGGTCTGCCACATGTTACTGGCATCAGCGACGACGTACTTGTCGCAGGCACGTCAAAAGAAGAACACCTTCTTACACGTTTCAACATGGACAAATGTCGTTTTCATTTGCCAGAGGTTGCATACTACGGTCACGTCATATCTGCCGAGGGCATCAAACCAAACTCCAAAAAGATAGAAGCTATCGTCAAAATGGCAAGCCCTGCTAACAAAGCCGAGCTACAGACCATACTTGGTATGGCCAACTATCTTGCTAAGTTTGCGCCAAAACTGAGTGAAATCACTGCCCCGATGCGCGATCTATTGAAGAAAGAATCCGAATTCGTGTGGGATGCGCAACAAGAATCTGCATTCGCAAAGATGAAGGAGATCATCACAAAAGCACCCGTGTTAGCTTTCTACGATCCAAAGAAGGAGCTGACACTACAAGTCGACGCCTCATCAAAAGCGACGAGTGCCACACTCATGCAAGAAGGACGCCCAATCGAGTACATGTCACGAGCTTTGGACCAGTCCAAACAAAATTGGGCAACGATCGAACGAGAGATGCTAGCCATTGTACACGGGTGCAAGAGATTCCGCCAATACATGTACGGACGCAAAACAACTGTGAAATCTGACCACAAACCACTTGAATCCATCATGCGCAAGCCACTATCGGCAGCCCCGAAACGCCTGCAAAGCATGATTGTCGAATTACAGCGATACATGTATGATATTCACATCGTCCACAAACCTGGTAAGGAAATACCAGTAACCGACTGTTTGAGCCGTAACCTCACTGCAAACGCTGTGCCGATCTACGATGAATTCTCAAAAGAACCAGACATAGCCGTCCACCATCTGATGGCAACTCTCCCGATCAGCGACAACAAAATTGGCAGAGATCCGGACCAGCACCGCGAACGACCCCCGCATGCAGACGTTAAAGCACGTGATTATATCGGGGTCGCCCAGCCAGCGTAAGGAGTGCCCCACTGCCATCAGCGATCACTGGAATCACCGAGATGAGCTGCACGCAGACGGCCTAATATTCAAGACGGACAGAATCGTAGTCCCCAACGCATTGCGCCCAGAAATGCTAACACGAATACACGAAGGACACTTCGGGGTCGAGAAGTGTCGATCACGGGCACGTATGCACTGTTCTGGCCCGGTATGAACGCCGACATCGAGAAAACTGTCGCCAACTGCAGCACGTGCCAGATGCACAGAAATGCCAACCAGAAAGAGACTGATAAACCATCCAATACCCTCGTTGCCATGGCAGGTTGTAGCGACAGATCTGTTTAATCTCGACGGTCGTGACTACATTGTTGTAGTGGACTACTACAGTAACTTCCCTGAGGTGGAGTATCTACGAGACACGAAATCTGCCACTGTCATTAAAAAAATCAAAGGAATCTTGGCGCGTCATGGTCAGTGCCAAAAACTTGTTAGCGACAACGGCCCTCAATTTTTGAGTGCCGAGTTTCGGAGATTCGCAAAACAGTGGGATTTCGAGCACACAACCTCCAGCCCTACATACCCGACATCGAATGGTCTTGCCGAAAGAACGGTTCAAACCATCAAAAGACTGTTCAAGAAGGCCAAACACGGGAAGACAGACCCTTACTTGGGCATACTCGAATTGCGAAACACCCCCGTGCATGGACTCGCATCACCTGCGCAGCTTTCGATGTCTCGTCGTTTGCGGTCGTCGATACCGTGCGCACCGAGGCATCTACAACCTGCAGTGATTGAGCGTAGCGTCATCGAGGACATGCTCGAACGCAAACAGTCAACTCAGAAAGAACACTACGACAAGACTGCCAAAGACCTCGAGCCACTCCACGTCAACGAACGCATACGCATCACCGACCCAAGGCCACACTGGGAATCTGCCGTCGTCATTCAAACGCCACAACCGAAGACACCGCGCTCATACATTGTCCGATCTGAACGAGGAGTATACCGACGAAATCGCGCGAACGACCTGTCGCGGACCCCCTCCCTGATATCGACGAGCAGCTCGGATGTCTCGACGAAGACCACACTCCCGCCAGCGAGGCGTGCGCACTCCGCCCAGTCAACACGTCGGAGCCAGCTGCAACGCCGACATCCACCGTGCAACCCGCGTCGCCTACGCAAGATACGGTCTCACCGCACCCCTACATAACCAGGACGGGAAGAGTGCACAAACCCAGGCGCATCCTTGACCTGTAGTGACATTAACATACCCTATAATTATTATTTTATCTTGCTGTTGCCTTTTCGCTGTTGAGATTTTTTTTCTTATATAACAAGGGGGATGTAATGATAGATCACACGTATCTCGTACCACCATTACCTCGCGCAGTTACGGGTCGCACATGTTTGGTTGGCGGATGCGGCGTGCACGGCCATGTTCTGAGTGTACAGACATCTGGGGGTCTCGCAGGTAAATTTATTCGCAAATTAACTTCGTCCACATATCACTTTTAAGAATAATATCGCTGTAAATAATTTTGCGGTTTTTTAGTTATCGTATTCACGTTCGTTTCTGGTACAATTTCATCTAAACTATAGGGTCTTCTAATCTATCTAAACTTCACAAAATAAGCAATAGACCCAAGCCAGCGCTACACCACCCGCTACTTGCGACGGCCCACCCAAGCTCGACAATACTCTAGCCACATACGTGTGGCTCATACAGAGTTCTGAGCTGTACAGAAGAGAAAAAAATGGGTAAACATGGGTCCATTGCTAGCAAAATATGTCGTTTTAGAGTTGGAAAAGCTATTGTCTGCATGGAGACGCCAGCCTGTGATGCATTGACCACTTTAATTCCTCTTAATCAAGATATATAAGCGCTATGAGCAGTGTTTTTAAGTTTTTGCTATGATGACGCTGGACACGACACCATTTTGGTTTTTGGGCCGAGGCCTTTTTCTCTAATTTTGCATAGAAGTATCTTAGGATACTGCCACTATGCACGAATCTGTATTTGATTGAATCATTCTAAGGGCCCCCGAAACTGGTAAATTTTACCTATTTAAAAAAAAAAACTCTTCAGTAACCTTTTCTCTAATTTTTCATAGATGTATCTTAAGGTACTGCCACTATATACAAGAAATCTGTATTTGATTTAATAATTCTAAGGGCACCTCTGCGCCACCAAAATGCCCAATTTTCCTACTGCTGCCTCCTGCAGCCACTGATCTCTATTTATAACTGGATAGTAGACTTTGCCCTGATCAATGGGGTGGCCCAATGGAGAGGCCAGCTGTAAACCTGTGTATTGGGCTACCTTTGGCTCACTGACTGCCATTTTCCCAGTGTCAAACTGAATGCCTCCATGTGGGCTGTAACTATAATGTGTAATGGGAATCCCTACTGCACTGGCAGAACATGAGAAACTTTAAAATAGCAATAGACATAATTATCAATGCAATGTAACAATATGATCTAGGATTAAAATAAAATAATATATATAATAAAATAACTTAGGTATACTCGAAGAGGTTAAAGCATATTTAGCCAAAATTATCAGGAATATTATTAAGATGTTTTACTATATATGTTGCAGCTATTACTTCACTCCAATTCAATCAGTATTATGTCATTAATTATTACTGTTTTTAAGTCAAAATGCACACTATGTATGTGTACCTTGTGAACAAATAAAGTTTTATCATAGTTTATCTCTTTCTTCTTTCCAATTTCTGGGGGTAGGGGCAAAATGAGAACAAAAAATGTGTGCACATTTTCTTAAACAACCTTTAACTGTGCGACATGCGAGATTGCAGCTCATATACTCTCCTGCAATGTTTCTACAACCACTGGAAATCGGCCTAAATAGCAGAGTATCAGGATTAAATTCTACAGTATGTTTAATAACACATTAACTAATATATGCAATCTTCATGAAAGGGTCTACTCGAACATTTTATTTCCAGGTGTATCTTCACTGGCATGAATGTAGTCTCCACTAAACATGTCAACATTTTACTTCCATCATAACCCTTAATGATCTGTAACTATGATTCACCAAAAACAATTTCATTAATAATTACATACAATATAGTCCAAAGGATTTCACTTCGTTAACTTTATAAGAAAAGAATACTTGTTAAAATGTTTTTATTTCTCATTTTGTAAACATGATTTTGTTTCTGTACACTGCCAAGATGTACCCCATTTGCACTGTGAAATCAGAAATAGGAAATCTAGCACTGATTTTGTATGGTAGCCCTTCCAAGTTGGGAAAGGTCAATTGGACATGCCATTTTGGACGTTTTGGGCTCCTTAGATCCACCTTTTGCCATTTTACAAATTAAAAAGGTAGGCAAACTATATGTCTTGAAGGCTCTTACTGAAACCAATGTTTGGTGAAAGTTTCATAAGCCTGACTTTATAATTCACGGTGTGAGAGACAAAACACATCATTTTTACCAATTGTACACTTTTTGGGACATTGGCTCTATTATTGATTCACACTGAAGCATCATTATTGTCCTTGACTTCTACCAGCGCTCTGCTCTTTGATCTGAAGGAATTCCAAGCAAAGGATGCCATATCCAGCAACTGTAGATCTGTTCTCATGCATGGCAGTGAGTAACAACACCATTCAAAACATGTAGAGCACTCTTGCTATATGAAGCTGACCAACAGTGTCGGGGAGGGGGATTTCAAAGTTCCATTTATTTAATGGATGTTTCTTACATATAGTGAGAGGCCATTGCAATTAAACATATAAAGTGTGTTCAGTGTAAACAATTGACACCACTGTTAGTTTGAATAGCTCGGCTATTTCTGGGAAGGTCGTGACTAAAGAGGGGAGCTTGTAAAAGGTCATTTTCACGTAATAATAATAATTAGTATTATTTTCATGTAAACAAACACCACATTCAAACAATTGATGGTGCAATTATATGATTATTACGCAGTGGCTGTAGTAAGGAACCTACAGGCCAAATTTCATGAATATGCATCAAATATTTGTTAACAGTCATCTCCGTAGTATGCTATTTTTTACACACTTCTCAGTCCCACTTCAATTTCTGTTCCCATATATTCCAACTCTAATTGTTTGCATATGAACAGTTCACTTTGAAATGTTCGTAGGTAAACAATTAGAGTTGGCACATATGGGTGTGACACATTTCAATGTTTACAGCAAGTAAAATGACATTGTAAAATTTCAGAGGCTCGGAAGACAGCAAGAAGTGTGCTGACACTGGTGAAGGCCCCCACTCTCGCCCACATATGTTGTGACAGACAAGACAACATGCTGGACACTGAACCACCAGTGAAAAAGAAAAAGTTGGCAGCATCCTAAACATTTGTATAGTCATAAAATAAAAATTCAACATTCATCAAACACCAATTTATTTTCTACAATAGGTTGTTGATCCATATGATGGAAACCTACAAGAGGAGATTATGTCATGTTGGCTACTGACATAAATTATTGACAATAAAACAACCTTGGGAAGGATCGTATCTATCCTTTAAGCAAGAATCGCAACAATGACCTGCATCAACAATTATAGTTTTAATAGATATAAGTGAAGTCATGAAAATGGAATACCTGTTTTCTAAACTTAAGAGTTTTGATATTCAGTTATTAAAATGAATATCCCATTTTCAAATTTTGTTAGGAATAAAACATGGTCTTATTATTCAGGGAAAACAATTTTAGCAAGTTTCATCAAGATTTGCCTCTTCTGTAGCTATTTGAAAAAGAAAATGTGGATATTTTTGCATAAAAAAGGTAACAAAAATTGCACTAAAACAAAGTCCAGGCTCATAGTCAGGGAGCATGTGTGATCCAGTGGGAATTTAGTGGTGAAAGCAAAGCATCAATGTAGTTCGCTAAAGAGAAGAACAAGAAAACACAGGCGGCAGTCTTGGATTGTTCAGTCATTTTCTATGAGTGGTTAAAATATGTGTGGAAGACGCTCCACCTGCATAGGATATATTTAGATTTTAGTAACTATGACAGAACTATTTTAATATTTAGAAAAAGTAGATCAATGGGTGTAACAAACAAAATGGCTGCCATAATAGGAATATATACCATACCTTCCGCATGGTCTCCTGTCGTTACCAAGTCAGATAATATAATAATTCCTTCTATACCATATCTAACTTATTGTGTTATGTAACTATAACCGCGTTTTTAAATATTCGTAAATTTTAGGCTTTATTTTTAATAACAAATTGTCGAAAAAATCAATGTTTTTTTCAATATAAATACCTAAATTATAAAATAATTGTGCAACAAACAACTATATCTTTGTAGTTGTGTGGAAAACTTAATACCGAGTACAACATTCAAAGACTGACTGTCCTGACATTTATATTACCCGAGATATGTTGAACCCAATTTTACAAATAAATTACATTTCCTGTCAATGGCCGCCAAAGATTGAATGGCAACGGCTGATCTGGGTGAAAAAGTTTCGTCTGAACTGTTGTATGACGCACTCTTGTTATAATGATGGCGATGTGCGTACTTATCTAATAAATAGTTCCGGTTACACGCTCAGCGCCATGCCAGTAGGCATTCGTTATGTGAGAGCTATTTTGCCTCTAATTAGCCCAGTAGACCTAATGTAACATGGTAGTCCGATATGGCGAATCGAACGAACGACACAGAGAACGGAATGGCGTACCGTGTAAGTCGAAGGAACTCGAGAAAATGCGATGTTCGTACTTTTAAGAGCAAATGTTTGCTTTGGTTCAGCGAGGAGTGGCGTAGAGTGCTGTTACACTCCAAATGAATTTCCCTCCCAAGGGACAATAAAGTGTTGTGATTGCCATCGAGAGGACAAACACGTGTACTGATGTAGTAAAGTCGAGGTATTGTGTGTGTGCGAATCGACGAGTAGTCCAAGTTGTTGCAAGTTGCAACCCAAAACAATGGGGTACAAGTTACGCCAAATGAGGTTGACAGTCGGTGGTCAAGATTACGGACGATTTCCAACTTCACAAGGAAGAAGACGGAGTACAAATTGACAGTCTGTTGTACGTACACTATGGGACCAAGGGATGAGTCTATATTTTCCAGTCTTGGCCTCCCTGTAGATGAAGTTGGTAAATATAATAACAAGCATTTGATGAATATATTTCACCGCGGCGATACGTAATCTACGGGAGAGCAAAATTCTTTCGCAAAGTGCAAGGCCAGTAGACCCATGAACATGAACAACATTTGTTTCTAAAGTAGCACATGTTTAAAGCACAATACAGCTGATATTTTTTAAGATTTAATTTGAGGACGGAGACGAAGCAGCCTACATAAATGAAATCCTACAGCTTGTGACTTGGTGCAACGACAACCATTTGATACTAAACGCCAAAAAAACAAAGAGATGGTGATTAATTTAAGGAGAAATGCTGCACCCCAACAGTGAAGATCAGTGAGGAAGAAGTTGAAATTGTTCGGTCATTCCGATACTTGGGTGTGACCATGCAAGATGATCTAAGTTGGTCCGAACACGTGAACAGCTGTGTTGAGCGATGCAGCCTGATAGTACCAACTCAGGTTGCTGCGAAGTTTCTAGATCGACAGAACTATACTGGAACTCTTCTACAGGTCGACAGTAGAAAGCATCTTGAAAGTCTGCGCCGCGATGTGGTGCCCTTGCACGAAAGCCAGTGACAGAAAGATACTTGGAAGAATTGTGAAAGGAGCGCAGGAAATCGTAGGCAACAGCGTAACATCAGTGGACGATATCTGCGCTGAAATTGTCCTGGCTAAAGCAAAATCTTACTTACTGCTCCCGTAACCCGCCTGGGTCATAGGGGCGCTGCATTGCTGAATGTTTCACCAGTGGACGCAAAATCAGTTATGAAAAACAAAGATCACCCACTGTGCAAATGTTTCAAGTTCCTGCCATCGGGAAGGCGACTGCGTGCTTGCAAGGCAAGAACGAGTCGAATGAGGTGGTCCTTTGTGCCAACGGCCATAGCAGCCACTAACAACCATTAACTCTTGAGATAATCTGACTGAGACAATATTAAATAAATTATGATTTGTGTATATGATGTTTTGTATCGAATTGCCCATCACGTGTACACCAAATTCCTGGTAAAGACCCAATAAACTATCTTATCTTATTTTACTTCATATCTTACTTTTTATACATATATATATAATTTTGAGTGCATGTATCAGTATTTATTTATGTGTGCGTGCGTGCGTGTGGCTATGTACGTAGGTACGCATAATAATATATGTAAATAGAGTAATAATTAGTCTAATTTTATTTATTTTTACTCTAATTAATAGTTTTAATAAGTTAATTTGTTCCACATTTTATCTGGAGTTTCTTTTTTGCAGTTTTTAATGATATACATTGAATCGCTTGATTGAATTTTTATTGTACAGCGCTTTGAGCATATTATGGATATTGCGCTCTATAAATATTATTATTATATATAGGGGAACGGCGTGCAAAATGGGCCCCAGTCGTTTGGCGTTATTGTATTGTAAACAGCAAAATTTGTGGTGGCATTGGTACGTAACCCACAGATGGCCACTAATGAACATTAGTTGGAAGCGCAAAACACACATCCAAAAAGGTGAGCTCAAAAATATGATTTTTCTTATAATGTTAGCACTATTTTCCAAATATCATATTTTCGTTTGTCCGCATTGAAACAACGGAAAATGTGGTATACATAAGCCAAATGTTTGTGATCTGATGTTTGTATTAAATTTTAAAATACATACAGGGTTTGTATTCAAATATTGATGATCAACCCGAGGCCGTGAAGTACGCCCAAAACGGGCGGGTCCGCTATCATCGATATACTGTTGGTACAATACAAACCTCCATTTGTAATGTATTATGATATATTATTATACTTATATAGAGTGCTATGTATTACTCGGCTATACAATAATATCACTAATATATTTGTTATGTAGTGTCAATATGAGTTGTATCATATTACTAAGTAGCGTAATATACAAGTATATTGTCTAGTTTATCACCAAACCATGATTATAAACCTCATGGTGGGGTATCACCTACAGGCTGTATACTACAAGGACATCAATCAACGAAACGAAAGTCGAGCAACATAATAGACATGCATCACCATGCTCAATCCATACAAATGTCAACTTCGATTTAAAACAAAATCTTACAAAAATCGTACAACTCGCCTCAACCCAGCACAAGTGGAAGTACACGGGGAAGGAAGTGATTGTTCGCCTTATCAATGCGATGTCTCGAAGCTTCGAAAACAAGCGAGACAATGGGCTGCAGAAACAATAATGCACCAACTTTTTTTCGGACAATAAGGACGGGGAAGAAAGGATAAAATGTCAATAATTATGCGGCGTGAGCACACGACTGCTCAGGGTCCAAGTGTGCACAATGTGTTTGCGAAATATGTGATGATGACTATATAATACAAGTGGATGAGCAGGGGGCCCGTTTTGTACGAATGTTTTTAGCGAGTCAAATCGGGTAGTGTACTGAAACCCCCCTGTAGATACATTAATTTTTAACATAAATATGCGTAATCAGATAAGTGGAGAAGATGATCATATAGAGAAGAAAAATATTAGATCGAGTAAAAAAGTAAACTTCATGACAAATTTCGCTTACGAGGCCCGTTTTGCACACCGTTCCCCTACCTTTGGAAAGCCTACTATAACCCCGTAAAAAATGGGCCAAGAGGCCCTGAAGTCCTTTGGACTAATACGTCGATATGTGACCCCGGCTGACCAAATGAGTGATAAGTCGGAAAAATTTTAACATTGTTTTCTTATATCGTTGTAAAGGTTGGGTAGGGTGCTTTACACGGTTTCAAAAATTATAACTGCTACAAAAATTTGCAAAGTTATGGAGCATTGAACATGGTAAGGGTCAAAAAGTGAAAATGAAGAAAACGGCTGTTGAAGTTTTATATTATATATGCAAATGGATTGCATGGAAATATTACATGCATGACATTCAAATGTGGCACACAGTATGTATGTTATGTTGCAACGATACACTGGAAGTACAAATGTGCTGCTACAAAGACTTAGCAAGTTATGCCAGATTATGGCTTTATGTGTAAAACTAAGAGGATAGATTATTTGAGAGCAAAACGTAGACTAAAGAAAATAAAAAATGGGCCAAGTGGCCCTGAAGTCCTTTGGACTAATACGTCTATATGTGACCACGGCTGACCAAATGAGTGATAAGTCGGAAAAATTGTAACATTGTTTTCTTACATCCTTGTAAAGGTTTGGTAGGGTGCTTTACACGGTTTCAAAAAATATGACTGCTACAAAAATTTGCAAAGTTATGGAGCATTGAACATGGTAGGGATCAAAAAGTGAAAATGAAGAAAACGGCTGTTGAAGTTTTAAAGATTGCATGGAAATATGACATGCACAACATTCAAATGTGGCACACAGTATGTAATATGTCTGTTATGTTGCAATGATACATTGGAAGTACAAATGTGCTGCTCCAAAGACTAATATACAACCAGATCCACCACTGATTCATGGTCAAGTAGATTAGCTCAATGCACCAACTAAGACAATACACAACACTGTGAGTGACAGTGTCCTCATTGCTGAATAGATCAATTAAACCTGCCAAGTGGGTGACATTCTGCACAAGTGTTCATTAATCCTTAGTGATTGTTCAGAACACCAGACTGACCACATACCTAAACAAAGCGAATGTAATAGGTGAAGAACAGGCAGTGTTCAAATAGGGGTATTGGTTGAATTGTATTTGTCTCGACGCAAAAGGCTTTGTTGTGCCTTCATCGATTATAAGAAAGCATTTGATTTAGTAGACCAGTCCTCCCTGTGGTCTAAGATAATTTCATGCAGTATTAATGGTATTGTGTTGAAAGTTGTACACAACATATACAAAAATGCTAAATCATGTATAAATCAGGGCCAGGCTGTGTCAGCCTTCTTCTCATGTGATGTATAGCAAGTATGGCAAGGAGAAAAGTTGTGTCCTTTGTTATTTGCTATTTACCTGAATCATTTTGAACACTGTTAGTCACAATTATAACGGACTTGACATGGCAGCTGGTTAAATTTACAACAACCTTAGTGATGATGATGTAGACAATGTATGTTCTACTATATGTTGATGACACTAGAATGATTCAATCAAATACAGATTTCTTGCTTGTGTATAGCAGAACTATGTCGACTCTTCTAATGGTGGACATTTGGTTGTTTCATTTCAACTATATTGTGAATCTGTAATTATTAGTCTATATTGATACAACTGATTTACACAGTACCATGTCTACACAAGGCATGGCAAGCGTAAACAGAACAGTAGAATGCATTTGATATCAATAAAGTGTAGTATATTTCACTCTATAGTTGTCCAGAATATTAATTTTCTATGTTTGTCACCAACAGGTGACAGACTATTAATTTTCTATGTTTGTCACCTACACATTTTTACAGACAATACATCTTTAACCAATAGACACCAGTCACACCATTTTATAATAAATAAATGAACATCAAAATAAACACAACTTTCAATTATAGAAAATCAATAGTTTTGAAGATAAAAAGTGTTAGGCAACTGTTCAGACTAACAGGGGTCAAGTGTGTCTACTCTGCCTGGGAGCTGTGACCAATTAAAGATTAGTCAAGGTCTCAATGGAACAGTAGCACTAGGCTGCACAGATTAGTCTTGGGGTTGACTTTGTGGCACAATAAACAAAATCTACTGTTGGGGGTGTCTACTCTGCCTGGGCTCTGTGACCAATTAAAGATTAGTCAAGGTCTCAATGGAACAGTAGCACTAGGCTGCAGAAATTAGTCTTGGTGTTGACTGTGTGGCACAATAAATAAAATCTACTGTTGAGGGTGGTCTCAAGGGCCCTTCTCAAAACCACATCACTAGATAATGTAAAACTTTTGCAATATGGGGGCCCCTTAGAATGATTCAATTAAATACAGATTTCTTGTATATAGTGGCAGCACCCTAAGATACATCTATGCAAAATTAGAAAAAAAGTTGCTGAACAGTTTTTGAAAAAATAGGCCAAATGTTACATTTGTACCAGTTTTGGGGTCCTTGGAGGCCCTAGGGAGCCCTTAAAATTATTCAATCAAATACAGATTTCTTGTGCATAGTGGCAGTGCCCTAAGATATGTCTACGCAAAATTAGAGAAAAAGTTGCTGAACGGTTTCTGAGATACGGCAGCTAACGGCGGACGACGGACGCAGAGTGATGGCAATAGTCCCTTGGACCTTCGGCCAAATGACTAAAAATGTACTTCGTTATTCACGAAAAGTAAACTTTTCTACTCAAGTACAGTAACGGAGTACTTGTACTTCATTACGTCCCAGCTCTGATTGTGATGACGAGCTTCTTCATCAACGTTTGTTCTGGTCTAGCCACCTTTACCTCGGCAAATGGAGACCACAGTCCTTCATGGCATGCAGCCTCAGAATTCCCTTGCCTTCTGCTCTCCAAGGTTGTCACAAACGATGCTGATGTGTATGTTTCTGATGCTTTGCCCTCTCCCAAATGAAACCAACAGATGGAAGTTCCCGACGGTAGCTTTCAAACAAAAGAACATTCCAACGAAGATGACGACAACATCCGTGTCTACAATGCGCAAATTCATTGTCTTATCCCTTGTTGAAGTGCATACAGAGTGGTACATTACAGGCACCTCGTGGGAATATAACTCAATCAAGACTGTTCCATGAGCAGCTACATTGTCATCATTTATTTCGCACACCACCTTGTTTTCTGATCACTGTGCCGTCTGGATTTCTTCTCCAAGAAACTTGAATGGTTCTTCCTTGTTTTTTTGTAATCCCACAGGAACTCTGGCCACGAAGAGGCAGACATGCATGCGATGATGTTCCATGCCATGACGCGCTCTGGTGTGGTTTCACTTTCAGCGTTCCATGGCGTGAGGAAAAAGTCGGCTTGGATGGCTTGGTCTGAAGTTCCCGAGGAGACACAGGCATGTGCAACCATTGCAAGGTTACCGCTTGCAGAGTTACAAGTCTAGAGCAGCAATAATAAGGCAAGACGAGAACTTTCACGAAGAAAAACTGCACCTTCGATATCTGCCATGCAATGCTGAAACACATCATGCACACCACCCACCAGGCAAGCATGTTATCCTTGGGTTGTATGGCTCGGCCGGATGTGTTGTCCCCAAAGAATTTTGGGTGGAAGTTCAAGGATGGGAGGTGGTATTTTTCTTTGTTAATGCTTCCTGGAGCTACCAGGGCATGCCGGGAGGTTCTGTGGTGTCGATGCAAATGTAGAAGGCCTTGTGCAGCAAATTGCACGTGCTCTAAAGGTGGCCATGCAAGGACCTTTACATGTGTTCCTATGATAATATATGATTATAGTTAGTATGGATGATGAAATAATGAAATAAAAACAATACTTACATACCTACCAGTTTACTAGTTTAGACACGCATGCCACACACACACACACACACACACACACACACACACACAAGCATGTTCTAGGTATTTAGGATTCGCTTATGCCATTTCAACGATCTGCCCCGCCAGTCCTCACTATTCGATGCGGCTGATGACACGCAGCATCCCGAGATCCCCGCAATTGTGTAGCTGTATATACATATCTTAATACATACAAACATACATACATACATACATATATATCATGGTTGGATCCAGAGAGGGTAGTTTAGGCGGGACACAAAACCTGCACTGGCGGGCGAACCAAATGGCGAAGAAAATTGGTTGCTGCTGCACTGTAATTACAGCTTCTCCGCTGTCTCGACTGGTGACATCGGAAGATGGGGTGGAGGGTTGGGTGCTGTTGAAAATTGTTTGCCGCCATGTCACCATAGCTTACTGTAACCTGAAGGGGGGCACATTTCCAAGGGTCTATGAGGGCACGGTCATATGCAAAAAAGGTCTACGTACAAAATACCAATGGTTTAGGAGGGGCACGTGCCCCCAGGCCTCCCTGGATCCGCCTATGCATAAATACACACATACATACAAACAAACAGGCATAATATATACATATATTCATACATAAAAAAACAGCGATGCTATTGAAATAAATATATTTATTTCACGTTCAGTAATATTTGACCTTGACACTGAAGGTAAATAGCATACATACATACATACATCAATACATAAGTACATACAAACATATAATGCATACATGCGTAAGTACACACATATGTATTCAAATATATATATATACAAAAACAGACATTTTTGAAAAATTGAAATTTGACCTTGAAATTCAAGGTCATGGACATACATACATGCACACATACATACATAATTAAATATATACGTTCATACATACATTCAAAAACAGTGGTGCTATTGAAAATGTTATATTTCAAGTTCACTAACATTTGACCTTGAATTTCAAGGTCAACAACACAAATTCTGACATGGATTCGTCATGAAATTTTACATATATGGTCAATTTTTATTCTTTTATCCGTCAAGTAACAATTCGGCCAAAAACTGGCCTTAACAAACCAGACTACCGGTATATATACCAAACGTCATTCGTTATATCTTTTTAATGGATATCCAAAAAGCACTATTACTTACCACATATCTTGCTTGGTGCATATGCAAGACACACATACAATACCAATAGTCAATATTTGTGAAAAACAACAGTTACGTTTTAGAAAGTTCCATTTGAATGTCTTAATGAACATGAATACCTCATAGTATTACAGTAGTTTCAACAGTACCAACATCTTTATAAAACACGTTTTCACCTTCCATTTGGCATTGCATCAGCAAAATATCATCAACCATGTGATTTGACGGAATTTTCTTGTAGGTTTATTTAACATCACCACTACCCCGGTAGGTTTCGAAGGGTGTGGAAGGCAAAAACAAATGCTTTATGATTTCTCAATAGTCTGCAATTACAGGTGACATGAAAGTGTGAAATGTTGGAGAAAGAAGACTTCGGCACTCTGAATTGCAAGATATGTGTGTCTTTCTTGATGGGTAGACTCGCATTGCCATTTTCATTTAGCAAAGGTACCACACATCCAGGGGATCCACATATAAACATATGTATGTACTTACAGGCCTCTGTATACAATCATATAGCAAACAAGATAAATCATGTTACTGGTTGGTACGATAATGATGGCTGTCGTGTGCACTGGTCACTGCGTTTACTACTGATGTAACGTCATTCTAACAAACGTTCTATAGTACTGGTAGTACCGTTGTTGTTATTATACTGTTAAGTGCAACACTGTTTTCTAATGTCATAGTTGTAACATATGTTGACACTAAGTATGTGTCATAAAACAAGCATATTTTAATTCATGATCATTGTACATTCCTTTAAATCCCCTAAGATCGCTGTTGATTTTTAATAATGTCTGAGGTATACACAGCCAATATATACCATGAGATGATGTAGACAGAATCCACTAAAAATGCAATACTCTGCCATCTGTAGAGTTTGAGGGGTGGCATGGGTCAAGGGTAATAATAGTTTGTGTCTTGCACTAATATACCCTCTTCTGCCTGACTTGGATCTGTCATAAAGTACGACATTGTTGGTACCCGGCGCAGACTGACACGTTGACCGACATGTAGGTGCCAGATGAAGCCAAGGATGGCAGCTAGGACAACGCTGAAGCACGACACAAGCAGCACAAATGTCACTTGGTGGAGCCCGCTGAACTGGTAGGTGTGGCCATGTTGCAACGTCTCTGTCTTCATGTACCTGCTCAACATAAATGACTTCTCTAAATTCTCGTTCATTTGGGAGAAATTCCTAGCCCCATTCCTGACCTCTGTGACATTCCTGACCTCTTTATACAACATTCCTGATCTCGTTATGAACATATGAGCAATTTCACAGTAACACAGGCCACTAGTGTCTCACCCATTCCTGACCTCTGTGACATTCCTGACCTCTTTATACAACATTCCTGATCTCGTTATGAACATATGGGCAATTTCACAGTAACCCAGGCCACTAGTGTCTCACACAGGCATATTTTCAAAATCACTTGATTATTCCGATTTTAGTATAATTTCAAAACATGTACCTTATATTTATAAAAGCATAACACTAGAAGGCTACAAATAGTGCGTGTATCACACAATAACAGAAACAATTGCAGTCTATGGTACAATTTTGTATTTGGATATTAGAAATATCAAGGCAACACACTTTGTTTGTAATGCAATTTTTTATGTTTCAGCACAAAATAAAATAACAATAACATTGTTTTATGGTAAAATTCAACATGTTGCCTTACATTAAATTGTAAATCAATGTTTAAAAAAATGTATTTGGAGTGATTTAAATCAATGATTTAAATCAAACAACCCTGTTGATAATTATTAATCACATGTTTTTTGGTGAATCATAGTTACAGATCTTTAAGGGTTATGATGGAAGTAAAATGTTGACATGTTTAATGTTCACTTATTGCACCATGTCTTGCATTTAGAGGAATAATTATAATAGAAAATAAAATATTGTGGCACCTATTTTGAAATACATGCATTGATGTGAAACAGGGAATTACTTTTCTGTGGCCTAAAAATATGTAATTTAACAAACATCCTGCTATTACATAACAGAAAAGACAACCTCTAACCGCCATATAAAACAACTGCATAAAAATAGATATCCATGCAAGACACAGACTCTGCATGTGAATGATGTTGTAGGGAAGGGGTACAGCTGCCAGGTTCTGTTTCTGGCACAATACACAAAATCTACTGTTAGGGGGTGGTCTCAAGGGCCCTTCTCAAAACCACATCACTAGAGTATAAACATTTTGCATTTTGGGGGCCCCTTAGAATGATTCAATCAAATACAGATTCATTGTGTATAGTGGCACTACCACATGAAATGTCTATGCAAAATCAGAGAAAAAGTTACTGAAATATTTGCACTATAACCAAAGTTACAAGAATTTAAACAGGGCACCCGTCAAGAATTAGTTATGGAGAAAAGTCCATTTTAAAGTCGAGAGTCATTATTCACATGAAAACAAAATTCAACATGGTATAAAAAAATATTCATTTCTATTAGTGTTACGTAGTCATTTGTTACGTACGCAGTAACGCTGTATCATACAGTAACAATGAAGGCAATACTCAACACAGTGGTACTAGTTCACAGGGCTACTTTATTTCGGCAACTGGCTGTTTACATCAGCCCCTCAATGATACATCATTAATCTGGCCAATGCCATGGCATGCAGTCTGTGTAGTGTCTACTAGGGTTGCAGTCTCTTAATTTAAGGACATTGTCTTTTAGCAACCAGTCCAATGTGGGATAAACACACTACACCACATAACATCTCATTTTGGGGGGCCCTGAGGTACCCTTAGAACGATTCAATCAAATACAGATTTCTTGTGTATAGTGGCACTACCACATGAAATGTCTATGCAAAATCAGAGAAACAGTTACTGAAGAGTTTTTGAAAAAATAGGCAAAATGTGAAACTTTACCAGTTTGGAGGCCCTGGGGAGTTAGAATGATTCAATCAAATATAGATTTCTTGTGCATAGTGGTAGTACCCTAACATATGTCTACGCAAAATTGGAGAAAAAGTTGCTTAATGGTTTCTGAGATGGCAGCTAATGGCAGATGACGGACACAGAATGATGGCATAAGTCTGTTGGACCTTCGGCCAAAGGAACTAAAAATTACAGGATTATCTGAAGACCTCCTTTTATTTTTTTATTGAATATATACAAAATCATTAATCAGTGATTTGCAGTTAACGAATAGCAAAGCATTAATCAATTCCGTCCCTCAAAACGTTGCATCTGTCACACTGTCAATGGTGGAGATTTTCTTTATTACTATGGAAACGGTGGTCTGGGTGAGTAAGGCCCAATCTACACTTTGGGTAAAAAAAATTGCAGTTAGCATGAATTAAAACATTATTCTACCTATTTGCCATGTTTGGCATTAAAGCCTACTAAGGTTCCACCATTGCAATCTGTATTGTCCTAAAGATCGGCATTTTGCCTACAATTGCCTGGCAATCTACTAACAATAGGGTGCATTGCATAGTTGTTTTGTTAATGTAATTTGGCCATACAGATGACTGACTCCACAGACAATTCCAGTTACTCATGTAAAACAAAAGATCTATCAGGTATATATGTATATATGTCTTTACCTTGTCTGTTCACCATTTTTTTAGTCTATGTTGACTCATGCCATTCATGCTTTTTTGTACTCAAATCATCCTCTGTGCTACACCTCTCCAGAAAACTACACAAGAAATATGGGATTATACCTCAAACAAATCCACAAACCAAATTAATGTACATGTAGTTTGATATCAGCATTTTAAGGGACATTTATTGGCAGGGACATTGGCAGAAAATATCAACAAATCAAGCAGTCAATATCAATGAAAATAAACAAAAATATTAACTGTGTTGAAGCCATCAGGAGAAAAAAGTAGAAACTCCAGCTCACTACAAATTAGGAGACTGCATTCCGGTAGCCCAGAAAGTCAGATGTTGTCCACCCATCTACTATATACTTTAACCAACTAGACCTCATAGGAGTGTATCCCCTAGTAGTTCTACCTTGTCAAACCATCGAGAATAACGTAAGTAAAACATGAGATCTGTGAGAATTACCACAAACAGAACAGGTCATAACAGTGTGTTTGATTATGCTTCACGTAATCGCATGTCTGGTAGCCATTTTGAAATTCAGTCAAATCTTCAGTTATTACTATTTTAAGTAATCACAATTTGCACAAAGAAAGTGATTGAGATCATGTAAAACCAACAGCCCAACCAAGTAGAGACAGTTTAAAAATAAAGGTTTGTTTTATTTACCTTGTCGTTTATATTGCATCTGCCACACTTGCTGCCGAGCCAGTCAAACAAGGTTTTTTGTCCTCTAAAGTGGTATGTATGGAACTCTGTGTCCCATGAGCGGTATGCTAGGTTAGGTGTGAGGTGTAAGACAGACCCAGACAATTTAGAAGTTTTTCTATGGGAAAAAAATCTGGGTGGAACTTTTCCAACCGGATTTTGAAAAAGGGACATCATTTTGTGATGTCGGCACTATGACTCGACCATTTTGATAGAAAATCTAATATTTATATTTTTGCCTGATCAGTACCATCACAATACACCTCTATATACAAAAATAATTACCACTGTAGAAGCTTTTGCTGGACACATAGATTTATAAGTGTGACAGATGCGACACAAAACTGTGAATGATCTATTTCATCATCCTATATAACAAACACCAGGCAATAAGTTATCTTCTGGTTATCACTTTGATACACTTTCAACCATATACTCAGGGTGCACGATACTTTTAGCCTGCTGGTAGTCCGCGGACTGCCTGACTCACAAACAACTAGTCCTGAATTTTTTTTACTAGTCCTTAAATGTACCCGGTAATTATATATATATATATATATACATATATTATAATACACACACACACACACACACACACACACACACACACACACACACACACACACACACACACACACACACACACACACACACACACACACACACACACACACACACACACACACACACACACACACACACACACACACACACACACACACACACACACACACACACACACACACACACACACATATATGCTCTATCACGTTGGCCTATCATTTGACTAAAATGAGTTAGTGCTTTTATTCGAGAAGATGACAAATCGATTCTCTCTTCAAGTAACATTTACAGAAAGAATTATCATTGACATACATATACAGTTAATGGGTACATTGTTGCTTGTTAACAGCGTTCATCCACAATTAAATGTCCATCAATTTGTTAGCAATGCTTGTCCATGATTAAATGTGCATCAACTAGTTAGAAATGTTTGTCCACAGTTAAATGTCCATCAACTTGTTAGCAATGCTTTTCCATGATTAAAATTAATGTGCATAAACTTGTTAGCAATGTTTGTCAACAATTAAATGTCCATCAACTTGTTAACAATGCTTGTCCATGATTAAATGTGCATCAACTAGTTAGCAATGTTTGTCTATAATTAAATGTCCATCGACTTGTAGCAATAGTCCTCCACAATTAAATGTTCATCCGCTTGTTAGCAATGATAGTGTTTAATTAAGAAAATACGCACAGTGCAAATGTCTGACGACACGCTTTCTACTTTGATGTTCGTCTTTAATTAAATGTCCATCCACGGGTTATGTTGAGTGTTATCTGTGATTGAATGTTCATTCTTCATTAACGAATCATGTACAGATCATTGCCGAGCCAACAATCGAGGGTTCTTTGTGCTGTTGAGCCACTTCTTGACGGCTGGGGTTGGGTCAAATTCCTTCAGGGTTTGTGACATAGCACTGATGCGCATCAAGGTGGAAAGTGTTTCACCTGACATTTGCATTCTGCGAATGTTCTTGATTGCATTCATAGCACTGAAGCCACGTTCACATGCTGCTGTTGATGGCGACATGGTGAACATCAGTCGCACCAACAACATTATATTTGCCAACCCCTCTGGTGTGTCAGCCATCAGGCTGGTGTACGTTTCAATTGGGCAGCGCCTTCGCTTTCTTGATAACAACATCTTCAGTTCTGGCCACTGTCCAATGATGTCATCTGCGTATCTTCCAAGAATGCCCTCGAAATGCTGACAGAGAGCAACGATATCAGCATTACCAAAGCTCGCGAAATCCTCTTCACTTGTGGTGGGATGGTCGCGGTAATCAAACACCTGGAAGTTGGAGAAGGGTGACTGTTTCAGAAACTGAAATCTCGTCTCAACGAAGGCAACAACCTTGTCAACAAAGTTGCACAGACCAGCCGTTTGGAGTTCAGTAGGTGAGGTCTCCTCCGAGGCAGTGTACTCTTCTACAAGATCTACGACATTGCTTGACACCTTGATAGCATCAAGCATGGCCAACTCCAGCTTGTGTGCCACACACCAGATGTTAACAACATTGTGTGGAATGGCGTCAGCAATCTTCCTGGCCACTCCACTGTTTTTGCCCTGATTGACAGATGCCCCATCCATGTTTGTGCACACACATTTCCCCAGTGTCACACCAATGTTGTCCAGGCCCTTCTTTATGGCATCGAATACACCAGTGGCATCTGCTGACTTCACAGGGACAATGTCTGCAAGTGCGGTTTTCAGAATACCATCTTCATTTACGTATCTCACGTAAACATTTTCTTGTTCTGTGATGCTGTGGTCAGTGCTTCCATCAGCCATCACAGATACCCACTTTGCCTTTCCCACCTCCTCTCTGACTCTGTCTCTGTCTCACTGATATTGTCTATGAATACCTTGCATGCCTTGTCATTTTCATAGCAGCCACCCATGCACATCATTCTTCTCTTGCAGCTCACATAAAGGCTGATAATGACGGAATGGCAGTTTATATCTAGCAACGTGGTAGGCTGTGTTGAAATGGTGCTTTATGACATTGGTCTTTTCATTGGTTATCTTTGTGATAACTGTATCCATTGGGCCTGTTTGTGTCTTATGGGCTGCCTCTATTCGTTTGTGAGCCTGGCTTCGGTCATGCTTCATCAACCCATCCTTTTTATACTTTCCTTCACCACCCGAACCCAAGACCAAAGGACTCTTCTTGTCAGCAAGTGGGTGTGTAGTTCCGTTGCTTAAACACCACCCGCAAAACATCTTATCTGCCTGTTCGTCTTTGTACAACCACGGAAACTCTTCTGTCCACGATTGCAAAAACCTCCGCTTTCGCATCACTCCCTCGTACCTCTGTTTCGAATTGCCTTCTTCTGACTTTCGTTTTCTGGTGCTTGGGGGCACGCAGGTGGTGTTAGAGTGACTGGTCATGTGATTAGGACCATCATTGGCAACAAGGTGATGCCGCGACAGTACACGTGCAAAGTCATCAGATGAGATGGGTGCAGTTTGGATCTGTTCATGTCGTTCATGGGTAGAGTCACTGCTGGACAAGACGATAGCAGTAGATGGACAGGCAGCCACAGTGTCGGACGATGTAGGAGTGGAAGTATCGGATGAAGTGGGTGTAGAACTAGAAGGACCAGCAATGACTCCAATGTCGGTCGACGTCGAAGGACCGGCAATGTCGGACGATGTCGATGCTGAAGGACCGGCGATGACTACAGTGTCGAACGATGTCGATGCAGAAGGACTAGCAACGACCCCAATTACGGACAATGTCGAGTTAGAAGGACCGGCAATGTCGGATGATTTCGATGTAGAATGACCGGCGATGACAACGTCGGTTGCTGATGTTGCGTCATTCGCTTTAGTCTTAGACGACGATTTTGGCCTCAACTTTGCGCTAGATTTTCCCTTGCATGTGCTGACATGTGTTCCAGTGCCTTTGTTGGAGTTTGTTTGCTTGCTAAAATAATCACCGATTCGCCCCTGCGACATGGTCGAACGATAATATGATAGAACGCGATGCTGTCTGCAAACCGAGTATTTTGATCATGTGGTTCCACACTCATGGTCGCTAGGAGGCACCACATACTGATGTAAACAGCGGCCATTTTCAAGTCCCGTAATCCCGGTACCGGATGAGACGGTCAGACGCAAAATTTAGTCGAGTGACAAAATGTTATCTTATCGTTTTGCTTTATTTCATCACACCACTTCACTTTCACACACACAGTATACATTCTTTCACGTCATTATAGCTAGTCCGACGGGACTGCTCTTCTAAAACTGGACTAGTCCGAGCTCCGAAACTACTCGTCCGGGACGATCGGACTGGCCTTATTTCGCAACCTGTATACTACACCATCATAGAGGAAAAACATTATTTTGGGAAAGAACATTTTTCACTCCCACTTTTTACACGTGTTCCATTTTTTGTGACATTATGTTTTATGGTAAACACAAGCCTTCTCATCTAGGTGTAAATTATTTCTAAGGTGCTTATGGTTTCAGAGTAATGACACTTTAGATAAGTGAAAATACAGAATGAGACACCAAATCCCATCCCAAATTAGTACATATCATGAGGTGGCAAAAAAGTTGTTAAGACAGAAAGTTCAAACTTTGCATGTCAGTTGCCCTGATACATCCATGCTTTAAAATTGTATGAACCAGCAACTAACCTGCATTTTAGAAGAGTAAATTGATGTCAAGGCAGTGATAACTGGCGGCCTAGGTTACTGTGATTTATTGCTGATCTCCTTGCCTACTCCTCTAGAGGACATCCATCAAAAGATGCATCAACATTCACAAGTGACAAGATCCATCAACAAAATCAAATCATCTTAAAATTATGAACTGACCATTTTTATAGGGAAAACATTTCTCAGTTTGACCACAGAATCCTGTTTTAATGGCTATCCAAGTAGTAAGACCCCAGAAATGTGACTTCATTGTATCTGGTTCCTGGACCAACATTTCAGTATAATGAGTTGCTGGGAATAAGTATCACTTTGAATTAGACCCAGAGGTGATCGTACTGTTGAGGTTAAGCAAATGACTGATACATAGAAAACCTGCTGACCTGAGTGGATAGAAGCGAGTCTTGTAGAGGATGGCACCCAACGTCCACTGAACCTCACGACCATACAACAGCTGTGTGGTTGTAAGACGCTGGTAAGTCCTTGGGAAGCCAAGACCCTCGTGTAATACTGTTGTCATCCAAGCTGCCTTGAAACACTCTGTCCTGGGTGAAGGTGTCACTAACATTTATTACACAGTGACCATTTTCTTGATGATTCTCTTCCAAAAGCACAAGAGAGATTAAATGGAATAGACACATGACAGTAATATTAATGGAACAAATATAAAATACACATACACAAGATCTGGTAGAATTATGGAAGTGACACTCCCTTCAGGCACAGTTTGGTGAGACCCGGAGATCGTCTCCAGGGTGTTCTATTTAACCCATAGTACAAACACAATTACTGCATCTCTTGCCCAAATCAGATAAGCAAATACATCTATAAAGGTATCCTTTTCTATAAAAAATATTGACCTACAATAAACTGCAACAAAACGTGACAGTACAGTAGAATGGCTTTGTTCTCATGGCATGGATTTGTTTTTAGTAAAAGTGAAATATTTTGTAATGATGAAAATCAGCTCCTCCTTGTTCCTGTGCACTTTGTGCCAACTTTTAACTTCATCTGTCCAGTAAGTTATGCCTGGTGGCATGAACAAGTTTAACAATCAGAAACACCTCAAAAGATTCATTTTTTGACAACCAGCTAGAATTTTGAGACTAAATCTCTGAAAAACCTCCCGATTATGAAATGTACAACTGTATTCAATAGTTGCTTTACTAGAATTACTAAGTAAAATAATGTTTTACTGGAAGCACACAGTCATTGACTTACTTCAGTCTGTGACGTGTAGCTTTTGGATAATAATTCTTTCTGTGCCATGTTTCCAGAGTTCTCCATTCCGTGGCGCAGTGTGCCTACAAAGTCAGACACACAGACAGATAAGCAGTATGTATACAAAGTCAGACACACAAACAGGTAACCAGTGTGCCTACAAAGTCAGACACACAGACAGATATTTACAGAGTTTTATTTGTTTTAATATGCTACTACATTCCAAATTAATTTCTCTCCTAAGGGACAGTAAAGTATTGTGATTGTGATTGATCAACTTTGTGCCTGCAAAGTCAGACACACAGACAGATAAACAGTGTGCCTACAATGTCAGACACACAGACAGATAAACCGTGTGCCTACAAAGTCTGACACAGACAGATAAACAGTGTGCCTAAGAAGTCAGACACACAGACAGATAAGCAGAGTGCCTACAAAGTCAGACACACAGACATATGATATAAGCAGTGTGCCTACAAAGTCAGACACAGACAGATAAACAGTGTGCCTACAAAGTCACACATAAACAGTGTGCCTACAAAGTCAGACACACAGACATATAAACAGTGTCTACAAAGTCAGACACACAGACATATAAACAGTGTCTACAAAGTCAGACACACAGACATATAAGCAGTGTGCCTACAAAGTCAGACACACAGACAGATAAGCACTGTGCCTACAAAGTCAAACACACAGACAGATAAGCACTGTGCCTACAAAGTCAAACACACAGACAAATATGCAGTGTGCCTACAAAGTCAGACACACAGACACATGGACAGATAAACAGTGTGCCTACAAAGTCAGACATATGGACAGATAAACAGTGTGCTTACAAAGTCAGACACACAGACAGATAAACAGTGTGCCTACAAAGTCAGACACACAGACAGATAAACAGTGTGCTTACAAAGTCAGACACACAGACAGATAAGCAGTATGCATACAAAGTCAGACACACAGACAGATAAGCAGTGTGCCTACAAAGTTAAACACACAGACATATAAGCAGTGTGCCTACAAAGTCAGACACAGACATATGATATAAGCAGTGTGCCTACAAAGTCAGACACACAGACAGATAAACAGTGTGCCTACAAAGTCAGACACAGACATATGATATAAGCAGTGTGCCTACAAAGTCAGACACACAGACAGATAAGCAGTGTGCCTACAAAGTCAGACACACAGACAGATAAGCAGTATGCATACAAAGTCAGACACACAGACAGATAAGCAGTGTGCCTACAAAGTTAAACACACAGACATATAAGCAGTGTGCCTACAAAGTCAGACACAGACATATGATATAAGCAGTGTGCCTACAAAGTCAGACACACAGACATATAAACAGTGTGCCTACAAAGTCAGACACAGACATATGATATAAGCAGTATGCATACAAAGTCAGACACACAGACAGATAAGCAGTGTGCCTACAAAGTTAAACACACAGACAGATAAGCAGTGTGCCTACAAAGTCAGACACTTGTGGGACAGTCAACCAATAACCTTTAACATAAGTCAAGTTCCCTGTCGTTCTTTGGTCACATTGCATTCATAGTATTTTGGAGGTGGTTTAGATTTAAAATTAGGGCCCGATTCCTCTAACCCACTCATCTTTTGTAAATAGTGACCACTCCCTAATCCATGCTAACTTTGCAAGTTAGTTTGCTTATTGCAAACCTAAACTGAAACAGACCACAAACAAAAACTAATGTCATCAAACAGTATATTTAAATGAGTAATATCATCATTAATGCATACATGAGAGACTGTGTTTACCTTAGCAGCTTTCTCAAACGTCTCGTAATGATAGACACCCCCGAGTCGGAGCACGTCCTCAGAACTGTAGTAAAACTCAGAGAAGCCAAAGAAAGTAGCCCGCTGGAACTTTATCTCAGGTTGGAAGACACCATTCATTGAACATGGCCGCTTCTGACAAATGACAGATTTATTGAGTAGTGGAACCAGATTGCGCTGACACAACAGGTAGTTGCCAGTGCCCTTCAGATCAAACTGCTTGCCTCCATATGTCACATGTTCCACCTTGTTGACAGTAAGACAGGGATCTGGGATGACATTCTTTGTGGAATCAAGCAACCTGTGGACAGAACTTGTACTCAAATCATAAGGCACATGCCTGGATATCTAGATCGAGTCTGTTAGATTATTTGTTCATGTATTTGAAAACCACACAATTAGGATGGTTCATAATGCTGGCCTATACACCATTTCTAAAACTGCATAATATAAGACCACCCTCCCCACCTGTGCTGTATTGATTTGCAGATCAAAATTAGAACCTAGGTTTTAATAACAAATGTTTCCTACCCATCAGACAACTTTTCAATAGATTGTCTAGACATCAGTTACTTTGAACAATGTTCTCTAGCAATGGACCTGTTGAGAGCGATGTGACATGTCAAAACATTGTGTAATCATTATGTAAGACATGCAGTTAAAAATCACAATAGTAACACATCTTGTATGGATAATGTTTTTAACCAACTGAGATACTACAGACACTAATACATTCAGTATCACATGCCAGTACAGTATCAGGCAAAACAGGCTTTGATAAAACTATAAAAGTAAGAAATGCACTTACTATGTATCTATTGTTTGACCGTATCATGACATATCACTATATACAGCATTGCATAACATTTTAAAATGTCTTAATTATATTTAGTAAGAATTACAAAATGTTACCCAATGACCTCAATGTTTGTTAATGTAAGTTAGTCTTTGTTTGGTTTGTATTAATTGCTTGTGATAAAATTAATGTGAGATAGAGCTAGTAGTGTTATCTGTTACATGCTAGCTGTTGATGTCTCTATGTTTAACTGTTGATTATTCCAACCGTTCTCGGGTATTTCACACATTTCTTTAGTGTGGGATGCTTAGCTTACACTGTTATTTAATCTTGAATTTACTGTTGTTTATAACATCAGTATTAGTTAATTAGGTGTTTTTTATGAAATCAATGTGTCATTGTGACCTGTATGTCAGCATTCTTTTAGGTCTTAGTACTGGTCTCTATGGATCAATCCACATTTATTTTCAATTATCACAACTTTTTTGTATTGTAAATGTACTATTACGTTCATGGTTGATCTAAATAAATTGTTTTCTCTCTCTCGCTCTCTCGCTCTCTTGCTCTCTCGCTCTCTCTCACTCTCCTTCTCTCCCTCCCTCCCTTTCACAGAATTGAGGCATTATCATTGTAATAAGTGCCCAGTTAGTAGCTCACCTGACAAACAATGATAATTGTTGTACACTTCTTTTAAAAAGTAAACTCAAAGTTGCTACATCCCTCTTTTTATGTATTGAATTGTAAATGGTGTGGCTGGTAGACTGTGTTTGTACATTATCCTGGTGTACTCCGTCTTAGTGGGGTCACCAGACCCTCAGTCATTTCACATTATTGTAAAAGTTTACTTTTCGATACTGCCTGATAGATTGGTAAGTAAATAAAATTGTTGGTCTGAATGTACAACGATCATTCCCCTAGGGGGCTGTGGGGGTACCATTAAGCAACAATCTTGAAACAGCTGTAACTTCTGAACCGGTCCCACTACATCAAAGTATTATATCTCTATGGATTTGAAATTTGAAGTAGCAACTTTTACGCAATTTTTGCATGGGGGCAGTCATTTTGAAGTTATTTGCAAAAAATGATAAAATCATATAATTTTCACAATAATTGTTCAACCCTTACCTAATCAATTTAACTAACATCGCCTAACCTAGACTAAATAAGAAAAGAAACTCCAAATGCCTCCCAAGCAAAAATGGAATGATACTATCTGGGAGAAAGTAACCAATTTTGCATGTTGATTGCTGCCATGTCAGAGCAATATTAACATTACGCCACCTGGCGGAATATTCGTAAAACGGCCCTAATTTATGAACCATTCATCCTTCACCAACGTGTGATGTATCTAGAGATTAGAAATGAGGAGTAGCAGCTATCAGATTATATGTTTATTTATGTATTTTGTGCATAATAACAACCCTATTGATGTTATTTGTAAAAATGGGCCAAGTGGCCCTGAAGTCCTTTGGACTAATACGTCTATATGTGACCCCGGCTGACCAAATGAGTGATAAGTCGGACAAATTGTAACATTGTTTTCTTACATCCTTATAAAGGTTTGATAGGGTGCTTTACACGGTTTCAAAAATTATGACTGCTACAAACATTGGCGAAGTTATGGAGCATTGAACATGGTAGGGGTCAAAAAGTGAAAATTAAGAAAAAGGCTATTGAAGTTTTACATTATATATGCAAATGGATTGCATGGAAACATTACATGTACAACATTCAAATGTGGCACACAGTATGTAATATGTATGTTATGTTGCAATGATACACTGGACGTACAAATGTGCTGCTACAAAGACTTAGCAAGTTATGTCAGATTATGTCTTTATGTATAAAACTGAGAGGACAGATTATTTGAGAGCAAAAGGTAGACTAAAGAAAATAAAAAATGACGAAGCTAATGCAGAGATTAAGAGAATTGACTAGAGGGTGTGAATGCTTTATAAAACAAATATCAAAATGCTACCATAAACAGTTACATGACAACTTGCTAGACCTAAAACATAGCAAGCCTGCAGAATACTGGGATATACTTAATAAAGCAAGTATCAGCAGTGAACAATGTGGAAATATTTCACTGGATAAGTTGATGAACCACTGTGAAAAACTCGGTGAAAAACCTAAAAGTGAAACTGCAGCTAGTGAGATACCTTTTGATCCAAGAAAGATTTCCCAGTCAAACGAACACATAAACAGACCATTCACGCAAGATGAGGTACTGATGCAAATCAAAAAAACTCAAAAACAAAAAGGCATGTGGTATTGATAATGGATTCCCATTACACATTATAATTACAGCCCACATAGAGGCATTCAGTTTGACACTGGAACAATGGCAGGCAGTGAGCTGACTGTTAGTCCAATACACAGCTTTACAGCTGGTCACCCAACTCAGCAACCCCAGTGATCAGGGCAAAGTCCACTATCCAGTTATAAATAGAAATCAGTAGTGGCAGCTGGACGCAGCAGTAGAGAAATAGCAGGGAAATTTGGCCTTTTGAGGGCCCTAAGGTGCCCTTAAAATGATTCAATCAAATACAGATTTCTTGTGTACAGTGACACTACCACACAAAATGTATTTGCAAAACTAGAGAAAAAGTTGCTGAACAGTTTTTGAAAAAAATAGGCAAAATGTTACATTTTTACAAGTTTTGGGGTCCTTGGAGGTCCTAGGGAGCCCTTAGAATGATTCAATCAAATACACATTTCTCGTGCAGAGTGGCAGTACCCTAAGATATATTTATGCAAAATTAGAGAAAAAGTTGCTGAACAGTTTCTGAGATATGGCAGCTAACGGCGCACAGCGCACGGCGGACACAGAGTGATGATGGCATCAGTCCGTTGGACCTTCGGCCCAAAGGACTAAAAACCATAAAGTCTTCTTATTCTAATTTTAAGTAACTTATCCGCTAAGAAACAACAAGTCACTGTTGTAAAAGTTTTGTGACTCGTATTATGCTACCCAATTTTGCATGACTCGCGTTACATGTGACTCGCGTTACACATGTTCAGTGTGTAGACTAGATATGGATGTTGTTAATATCATTTAGTTAGGTACCTCCTGTAGGAGGAGATTTATAACTGGCAGTCTCAAGCTACCAGGGGTTTCTGTGTTAAAATGAAAAATCCCTAATTTTGTGACTCGCGTTACATCCAATTTCACCACCCGAGTCTAGAAGCCTTTTGTAAAAATTACAGAATATACTTTTATTTACAAAATACATGAGACTAACGCCTCGTGAAATAATACCAATTAGTTCAACCCAGATTGAATTAGAAAATAGGGTGCAAATGGGCACCTAATTATTGATATTTTGGATGTGCAAACATTGGAAAAAAAATTCTCCAACAACTTTAAGTTATGTCCCACCATAAAACGATAATATTTGGAAATTTAATCAAACTATTTTAAGATCATTTTCCCTGTTTTCATGGAAATGCGCTGATGTAGTTTGTGCACTGAGGCAGCCACATTGATGTCATGATGTCATTTACGAAAACTTATAATAAATACGCAATCCAAATAAAACAATCTATTCTCACGGTTACTCTGTGGTGCTAAGAGGTTGGACCATATGCCAAGGTTGTTCTATAATCTGCACATTCTTAAAGTACCCGATACAGTGGAGTTGAGAACTGCTGTAATTATGTTTAAAGCATATCATAATCAGTTGCCAAAGAATGTACACAGTTTTTCAGTATCTATGAATCTGTCTATGTGACCAGAAAAGTCCATAATTTTACACAATATTATGCTCGTACTAACTTGAAAAGTATGTGTGTAACAGTTAAAGGTGTTAAACTCTGGAATTGATAACTCACTAATCTGTTGTCACAATAATCATCTTTTCAAAAACAAATATAAAGAAAATTAGTGAAGTTATATATTTAATGAGTAGGAACTTAAAAAAGTCTGGTGTTGGGGTTATATTATTACTTTAACTTCTTTTTACAACCGGCCTACCATGATTAGGACATTATAATTATGTATTCTAAGTCATGTCACTGTTATACAATGTTATAGATGTATTTTTTACGTGTAACAGGGCAAGCATTTATAAATGTTACACTTCTTGCCATTTTTCAACAATTGTATATACTTATTTAATTAGCTACTTTACTATGTCTATGTTTGTTGTTGAAATAAATTTTCATTAATTAATTCATTCATTCATTTAATGTGTGCGAGAGCCGAGAAGACATGGAGGAGTTTGTTCTATTCTGGCATGAATCTTCCCCTACCTCCTGCATTGTCCTCTCAAGGGAACCTCAACTGAAGCCCCAGGTCTGATTATTGGAATGCATTCTTGAAACCAGTAAAAGTTTCACTTGTGTGTGGCCAGATTCTTAGAAAGTTTTGTCATAGATAGTGGAGCACTGATCCACTCATTCGCCAACTAGATGAGTGGCTTTGTTTCTGAGGCAGGTTGTTCTAACTTTTATTTGGATTGCATGTTTAATATGCAAAACATGCTATGACACGAAGTATAATCAAGATAACTCAAGCAGCATACCATTCAGAATTACATGTTCTTTGTTTTTCAAAGATTAGCATTACAAGATATTAGTTTTTCGCAAATACCATCAACATGGTTGAATTTTCGCACAAAATATATAACCGAAAAGTTGCTACTCCCCATTTCGAATGGTATGAATTCTTTTTTGCTTAGCAGGACTTCAGAGTTTCGTTTGCAATTTAGTGTAGGTTAGGTGATGTTTAGAAATAAATTGATTGGCTAAGGGTAGAAATAATTAGGAAAATTATCGTGAAAATTACATGATTGTACGTTTTTGGCAAATAAGTTCAATATGTCCAGAAGTTACGGCCATTTCAAGATTGTTGTTTAAAGGTGCTCCCCCATGGCCCCCTAGAGGGGTATTTGTTTTATACTCAGACCAAAATTTTTATTTATGTTCCAACCTAACAAGCGGTACCGAAATGTTAACTTTTACAATAACTTGAAATGAAATCGAAATTTAACATAGGGCTGATTCTCTACTATTTTGGCTGCACACATTATTACACTATGCTGCAGGCAGTCTATATTCAAGTTAGTGTGCAGTGGCAATTTGACATTTGTTTGGCCATTCAAATATAAATTAATTGGACAAACTGCCCATTTCCAACCTACACAGTGGATGGTGTTTCAGAGAAACTGAGAAAGGTTGCATGTCTTCCTGGTTTGAACTAAATACATTGAGGGATTCACATCTAATCAAACTGCATGGCCACAGGCATGCAAAATTCAGCTTACAGATTTGATGTGACAGTGGTGTTTGTGGGCACCATCTGTGACTGTAAGTGCTGCTCTATCAACATGTGTTCGTATCTGGTGCGTGCTGTGTTGCCCCCGTAGCCAAGGAATGTTGTCACATAGATGCTGTACGTATGCTGGATGTCTGAGTTGGAGCAGCCCAGGTTGAACTTAGTCAACCGACTCTCCAACACCTCACTCTGAAACATCAAGCAGGTCATCACTGGAAACATCTTGACATGATAGTATTCTCTCTCATAAACTGTCTTTAACAACTAACACTGTTCATAATAATTTAGAACTTCATTCTCTAGTGACTTAATCTGCATCACGATTCAGGTTTGTTGTTGTTCAAAACTGAAAAGTGAGTGAATAGTTTAAGGTGTATGTTTAGTTTAAGAAAAGAATGACTACTATTTATTACAACAATTAAAATAATTCATATTGATCAGAAAACTTGTGAAACTGAGATACAAATAGCCTTATGTTATAGTACATAGAGCCGAACCATTTTTGCAATTTTTATTTTACAAAATTTTGAACTAATCTGGTAAAAATAATGTTATAGTATATCTGATGATTTGACCGAAACTATATACAATATAAACAATTTATATAAACATCAGTGTTTGACATAACTTCAGGCCTGCAGCTCATGAATTTTCCACTGGGTCTGCAACTGCCAAAAGTCACAGGCTGGGTTGGCTTGCATGGTTTTTGGATATAAACTATTTGCTGATCTGGCCATAGCAGCAGAGAACAAACATGCCACGTTGCAAGAGTGGAAAGCATTTGATGAGCATCAGCTGAAGATCAGCCCATATAAGACAGAAATGGTGAGAATGGCCGTTTGTAGGTAGGGGTGCTGAAAGGATGCATACAAGCCGATGCTAATGCATGGAGGAAGGAGACAGTGTCATAACATATAGGAATATATCAAACAAGTTGAAAAGGGAAGTAAAAAAAATCATGTAATAATGTTGGCATACCTATATAGACTGGAGATGGTGGCATAAACAGAGCAGCAGCAACAGTGGCTTTTGTTTGGTAGAACAACTACATCCATTCACCTTAAGAAAAGGGTGAACAATATATAAGGAACAGCTTGAGAGACAGTTATGCTCAAGAAAAAGAATACTGGATAGTAAAATGCCAGATATGTATGTTGGATTGAGGCAGATCAACTAACATAAGAAAACAAACAGTGAAATAGTGAGCCTGCAGAAAAGGGACAGCCCACACATACAATAGCAAGATTGCTCTAAAGGCAGGTGGTCTGTCCCCGGGAGTCAAATTTAGCAGAGGCCAGGGGCCTGCTTGCCCCAAGATTCAATACTGGGAATTTAATCATTCCAAATCTAGGGGCCTGGCTGGGTAATTAACATTGGCCTACTGTATAGCACTTGCAACACTATACTAACTATAGCTGAGAAGATCATTTCCTAGTACTCTGAAACAATTGTTGCCATTAGCCACATCAAAGCAATTAACCACAAGTGTGACTATGACAAGATGTCAATAATAGGCACACTTTCAGGCATTTATTTTGGCAGACGCTCTGACTGCTTAAAAAATTGCAGACTTCAAATGAATTGGCACTTCCTGGGCCCAGACCTGGGGTAACGTCAACATTCTCACTTTCACTCTCACAGTTATTGCTCTGACACTACAGAAATGAAGCAACATACAATTTATACGAATGTGGGAATTACTTGTCTACCTTCAAATATTTTTCTGGGCTGTGACATCTTTCCTACACAAGCATTCATTATTTTGTTTATAATATGACTCATTATTGAACCAAAGAGTTACATCAGACAGTGACCTATTGTCTATCAAATACATGGTTTACTCGGTATACTACCTGGTAGCTGTAATCTAGGTCCTAAGGCTTGGATATTTGGTAGTAATAATTATTACGGATTTTATTTATATTATATCTACATGTATATAGTTTAAGACAAGTAACATACTGTTTGCATTTGAGGCCACTGGTCAGAAGCATAGGAATGAACCTCAAAGCAACCAGTGCCAATAAGTGCCAACAATGGTAGTTTACAAAATGAATGTTTTGTTTACAATTTAAACACTTTGTGGGCACAATTTTCAAATTCCAAGTTTATTAAACACAGTATAGTGGGTGGTATTACCTCAAACATATGTACTCTGGTATCATGAACAATATATATATATATGTATGAAGGATTTCAGAGCAAAATGTGATATATCCATTTTCTTTGTTTTGAGAAAAAGTCCCTTTTGTCCTTCATCCTCAATGTTAAATAACAACTTGTAAATTAAGTTGATATATATTTAGAATTCAAAGTCCTAGAGAATGGTGGCAAACTGAAATATTTGTTGCACATTTGTTACACAAAATGTGAATTTGATTTATTTTGTAATCAAAACACTGTATATTCATACAGCGCGCCAGCGTCACTCCGCGTAGCTGCATGTGCGGCACAGAGGTGCTGATTGGCTGAACATGGATATAACGCGTTTTGATAAAAAAGACGGATGGCACTTATCATATTCTGAAAACAAACTCTTTTGTGCACGTGGTTTCATGGGCTTATTGCATTTTTGTATAAATTAGATAGTATCCTAGCTCAACATGTGTTTAACCCTCTCGTGGTCAGAACGCCCGAATCAACCCGAGTATGCCTCACGGCCAGAACGCCCGAATCAACCCGAATACAGGGGCACATTTAAACTGGTACCGCGAAACAGTGTCATCCAATAACGGCAATTTGTTTCGGCAGTTAGCATATAATAATATTGAAGTTTCACTGGGAAGCATCAAAAGTGAGAAATGATGGCGATTTCCGTGACTAAATAGCGCCAACCACCACGCAGTTTTGTAATCGAACGCAGCGACACACAATTTCCGGTTCCTCTTTTACGCCACGCAGTGAATATTTTAATGGTGATTTTCAGCCAATGAGATTAAAGTTTAACATTTGCTGCGGGCATAAACATGGAAGCACCCAGGAATTATTCCAAAACACGCGTCCGCAGGCGATTTCTACGATTAAATGCTAACTTTTGAGCGGTCTCTTTTGTTGTAAAGAAGTATTAATGCGCCGCGCAACGAAGCGGGTGGTGTTTTTAAGCTTTGTTGTAATTCTCGACATTGTCATTATGTCGAACTCCAGTAATTCGGACTCTGATAGGATTTTCAAATCGAGTTTATAACGAACGCTGCCATCGAAGGGGAATGTTTTGTACTGTGATTACGCATTTTAAATATAACACCAACTTAATAGTTCAGACGGGATGACGGCTATGATCACAAAGAACGCCATTTTGTATAAAATCTTGAAAATACATGCACTCTGAAAAACTGAAATTATTTCAGTTTTATTTACCATAACATTTAGTTAGCTTTCCATTCTGTAGCATAGTAATTTATGAACATTTCATACGCAGCATGTAACCGCTAATTATTAATGAAAAATATTTAAAAAAATGAATTGTTGAAAATTATTTAAGTATTTAATTTTGGTCAAACTTTAGCAATTCATGTTTGGGTAATAAATTGACATATATGTCACATACTTGGCTAGTTACACCAGGAATTAGTTCCTCAAATGTAGTGAAAATTTTACTTGAATCGGATCAAAAGTTATTTATTTATTTGCATTCATGCAACCCGAGTATATCACATGATTCACTCACAGCACATTCTCTCGATTTAATAGGATTCAATAACAGGCACATATTTGCATTAATCTGGCCTTGAGAGGGTTAAACAAACGTTTAGTCCTGGTTTGGGTGAAATTTCAAAAATGGCATTTATCGCATTTTGCCCTGAAACCCTTCATATGTATATATAGCATATATATATATGTTAATAAATTAGGAACACATTTAAGAGGGATGTGTTTGTGTGTGTGTGTGTGTGTGTGTGTGTGTGTGTGTGTGTGTGTGTGTGTGTGTGTGTGTGTGTGTGTGTGTGTGTGTGTGCGTGCGTGAATGTGTTTACAAAAAACTGAACAGCAGAACACTCTTACCGCATCTGGTACTTCATAAGCTATTTGAAGTGAAGCACCACCCATGTCTATGACTCCATTACTGCGTTTGCGAACGTGCATGTGTTGGTCAGCACTCCTCACATTGGGCAGGTAGACCATGTCCAGGTCATCATCTAAAGCAGTAAATAAGCATTCAAGGTCTGGACACTATAGTCAATGGGAACCATGGGAGGACTATATACATACTCTGTATTTAGGTTGTATATGAATTTGCTTGAAATTTACTAAAAAATCTGCTGTGACAAAGTACATATTTCTTTGTGTTCAACACAAAAGTTTAACATTTACCGGTACTAGCAAACTTATAGTGGTTGAAGTACATGTACTTCAGTTTCGATGTTTCCAAGCAGATAACTATGCATATTTCCTGGTGAAACATATTGGATTTTGTTGGATGTAGGTATATATTTCACAGCCTCAAAGAAAGGGAACTGTCTTTAATCTGCACAAAAGGTAGAAATAAGCTGACAGCTAAGTAGATTTCCAATGAAACCTAGGCATAGCAGATTTAATTAATTCTGATGTTGGTATATTTTGTAGCCTTACAGAGGAAGGTGGGGCTTAAATAAGTTACTTTTAGAAAAGAGAAAGTGGGACACAAATTATTTGGGGATACCAAAACCAAGGCAGTAGGTTAGAAAAGGCTATTTCCATAGTATTAGCAATATCAGATCTTTATCTCTGTTATCGGCATGTTCATTGTTTGATATATACATATATTAATTTAAACTTATACCAGTGAATCAAAAGGCAGATTGAGATAGCCTTACCTTCAAGAGTGTGATCAAACTTGCCAAGGGCGTGATTGATGGCAATCCACAGATAGACTCCCTCCTGTCGACCTGAAATCACCTCCACATGTGTCTTGGCAAAGAGGAAGTCAAACTTCATTGGAATGTCCACTCTGAGAGAGTTAAGAATGGCTTCTTGTTCACTGCAAGACAATATGATAATAATAAACTTCTATAGCACACACTGGTATATAGTCAGGAATCTGAGCTTGGAGGCACAACATAAGAGAATCATTAGGCAAAATCACTGACATGCAAGAATCATCATTTGAACAAGGAAAAAATATTAAATTAACAAATTAAAATATGATTGAGAAATTTTAATTAGGAAATTTGTTCACAGGATCTGATTTTCCCTCAGTTTCCATGCATTAGAACAAAAACAAAACTGCCTACACCACTGCATATGCAGCCTAATTCTTTACAGTTCAGACAAGCCATGAATATATAGCCACAGATGGTAACAGGACGTTGTAATATTTACCTAGGCGGTTTGGCCTAGCTGAAGAGACTGCCTATGTCAATATTACAATGGCCTGTTATAGTCTATGACTATGCTCAAACTTGAAGCCCATTTTGCACATCAAAGCTGATTCTGCACCCCTTTGCTAGAGGCAGTGATTTATTTCACCAACTTGTTTAGGATCTACATCCAAATTAACTGAGCTCATGTGCAATCTAATGCAGAATTGCACAAACGACAAGCTATCTATCTATCTTCATCACTGATTTTCCTTTAAAAAAGAAACAATTAAATATAGCAAATTGTGTAATGTATTATTATTGTTAACTGTAGGTTTGTTTCACTCACAACAGTACCAACTAGTGAAATTTTTTTTAACTTGTCCTAGTGGTTGTCAAGGGGAATCGAAGCTTCAGAAAAAACATAAAAAAGACTGTCTTATTTTTATGTTCCTGCTGTTTTGTTGAATGTACATCTGAGTGACTTGTGATCAAAGACGCAATTTGATTTAATCTGCAAATTTTAAAATTGCTAAATTATATTTGCAACTATTTTCTGGTCCATTATCATTATTATTCATCATGAATATTAAAAGTAGACAAGTTACATGATACATACCAATATTGTAGTGATGCTGATATGAATGCTTTTACCAATAACAAATAATTATTATGATGATAGGAATGAGACAATTGTTTTCCTTGCTATTTGCTTTAATGTTACAAAAACTGTTTATGTGTAATATGGTATATAACTTTGCATTACAAATTTTGCATCAGTTTGTCATTGAAGATGCCACTCAACCATCTGAAACACGACCAATACAAAGCCAGGAAATGTTGTCACAAAAGTCATAATAAACTATATAATCTGATATTATTTTGTTCAACCTCTATTTAATATTAACAAAGTTCTGTATTTTAAAAACAAAGATAATATTCAATTGATCACCAGCAAACAAACGCATATTTTTCAAAAATGTTGTATTACCATTTCAATGATGTTAAAACAGTTTTAACGGTGCCCGAATTACATTTACCAGGCGATATATAATTTACAGATTTAGTTACGTTGTAACATTGCTGCCGCACACAGACCGCTGTAGTTGGCGGAAGCCGACATGTCAACAGCGGTTGGCACCCCGGCCACGCGTCATGCATAATTCGGCTTCGAGAACTCGCAATTTATGGTTAAAATAAATGTTACATAGATACAACAACACTTCTGAAATGTCATTAACATTCCGTTTATCAACCACCACCATAGATTTACTGGAGCCTGTTACAAATCTTTAAAATTGTCACCGATCTGGATCGACTAACGTTCGATGACTTTTCTTGGGAAGACTCCCGAGTCCGCGTGGGTTAGGCGTAATTATGGTTAAAACTATATAATTATTCAAATAACAGGTAGCGATATGAAGTCTCCTATTTCCAAAGTTCGTCAAATATGATCCATGAGTGGAAGCTATGTCGGCCAAACTGAACGATTTACGATTTTGTGAAATACAGCCTCGACCAACGCTGGCTGATGCAGTCTGTCCAATGCGCATGACAGAGCTAGATTGGTGCACTCAGCGGATGACTGTGTTAACGCAGGCACTAAACTCGGTCGAACACTGAATGCAGAATGACCAGACGCCGACACACTAACAAAACTAAAACGTGCGCGATTGCTAGCGAACTTCATCTACGTTTGAATTTCCTCAAATAAAAAGTTTACAATGTTGCACACGTCACTATTTACTGTAAATTTTCACTTGTCCACTGAATAGCAATGTAGAGTAATTTTACTTGTCCGGGCCAAAAATTACTTGTTCCGGACAAACGGACAAGTGCTATTTCGAATGCTGTATATCATGTAATCAAACATGCAGATAGGCCACAGAATGGCCAAAAAGTTCTTGAATATTCTTCCGACTTCACGTTATCTGTCACTGGTTGGTCAGAAGGCATTGATTCTGATTGAATAGCTCTCAAACTCGCCACAGTATAGTTTCTCTTTTTATACAAAGTAACTTTATTCATGTAAAATACCATGTAACAACAACCATTCCTCCAATTGTAAATATATAAAAAACAACACTGGAAAAATTAATCAATGGTAGCGCTGCACGTACGCGCCAGTAACCAGCGCAGCGCCAAAGCGAAGGCGGTATCCATACTTTGCGCAAACTACGTCTACAACGCCTGGTTGTTTTAGTGCTCAAATGGTGACTCATAGATTGATTTACACGAGAAATATAAGAAACGTTTCTCGATGTCAGCGTTATGCCATAATAAAGTAAACCCATCAAGGTAGCAACGGAGATGAATGATCGTGTGACAGTCCGTTGCCATGAGGAAGGGTGAAAATAAAATGACCAGCACCCGGATGTCCGACTTCTAGAACATCGCAAACGTAGTAGCGACGCCTGTCGTATTTATTCATATTCGCTTGGGGGCGAACCCAGAGCCTGACTTGATTTCAGTAAGCTTGCAATACAATGCACAGCGAGCATTACAAACTCCTGACGTACAAACTATGAATGAATTGAGAACCTTTGTATGACTTTTCGTACAATACGTAAGTTTCGTGACACTGACCCTGGATTACGAAGATGGATACGGTTTCAAGAAGCGGGAACCAATCTTTCATATGACAATCCAAATTTAAATTGATTCATGAAACAAAATATACAAAGCTAAAGTGCACTGTGGATAAGCCGAACCTCCATGGGTCCCATGGTAATACTTCTAGTTATCAGAAGTTCCATTTATCAGGGCCTATACATTTTAGTGAGGCGCAGTGGCCGAGTGGTCAGAGTGCCAAACTCTCGACTGGAGGGACCTGGGTTCGAATCCCAGCGCCGGCTGGGTGGTGGTTCAGTACTGATTCAGCTGCCGTGTCGAAACTTGGGCAATTTCGTTCACCCTACATCACCCCCATTTCCAACCCGTACCGGTCAGTGTGGAAGGGTAGGCCAACAACACCAGCATGCAAAGTACAATGAAGTCAAGGTCCCTAGTCCCCAGGAGCAGCGAAAGAGTCTATGACCAAGGAGGCGGCTCGGGTCAACTAGGGCTAGGTGCAGGGGGTGCTAAGAATCTCTGGGTCACAAAGAGCCGCCGAGAGAATGGTGGATAAGCAAGGTTGTAAAGATACATTTTTAAATGACGACGGAATTTTGTAATATTTTCAACTGATCTAACACTAAGAGGGAGCATATCCCAAAGAGTTGGTGCAGCAACAGAACAAAAGTTCCAAAGTTAGTGTTGGCTCTAGAAACAAAACGTAGGTCAGAACTAGATGATCGAAGCTAGATAGGTTTTCTTACAGGTGTAAGCAATGAATTCAAATAAGATGGTTGCTTACTGGACAGTGCCTGGTATGTAATGGTACAGATCTTAAGTATTATACGATATCGCACAGGAAGCCAATGCAAAGACTTCAAAAGTGGTACAGAGCGAGAAAAACGAGGAGATCTTGTAACTACTCTTGCTAGACAATTTTGGACACGTTGAAGTTTTGTGATATCCTTGCTAGCGATATTATAAAGGATGGAATTGCAATAGTCAAGTCTGCTGCTAACAAGCGCTGTTGCAATAGTCTTAGCAACAGAAAATGACATATACCTGCGTATACGGCAAAGATCACGAATATGATAAAAACAGCAGCGACATGTTTGAGATATGTGTTGTCGGAAATTGAAGTTACTATCAAAGATCACTCCTAGATTCCGCACCGAGGTTGCTGGCGTGATATACTGATTCAAAATATGTGTAGGGAAAAAACCATCCAGTTTACTACGCTGCATTGGAGTACCAATAATGATCAATTCAGTTTTATTTGCATTTAATTTCAACTTGCTGTCAGTCATCCAGTGAAAGATATCTTGAAGGCAATCACTAAGGTGGTTAAAGGAGCGATTTGTATCCAGGGTAGCCAATGAAATGTAGATCTGAGTATCATCAGCATAAAGATGATGATCCAAGTTATGTCTTTGTATAACACAGATTAGTGGCGTGGTTTAAAGAGTAAAAAGCAAAGGCCCAAGAACAAAACCCTGGGGAACACCAAATAAAGCCGGCAGTGCAACTGAAAAGCAGTTCCCAATCTTTATAATGTTGTATCTATCAGTTAGATATGAAGAAAACCAGCTTAGAGCTGTGCCAGATATGCCGTACCACTTTAATAGGCGTTCAATGAGAATGCCGTGACCAATCGTGTCAAACGCGGCAGAGAGATCTAGTAAGGTAAGTGCAGTCACTTTACCATTATTAATGTTCAAGTTAATGTCATTATGAACCTTTAAGAGGGCAATCTCTGTCGAATGAAACTGCCTATATGCTGATTGTGACACATTAGTTAAGACATTTGTGCTAATGTGAGACCTTAGACGACTTGCTACAACCTTTTCTAGTATTTTGGAAATGAAGCTGAGATTAGAAATACGTCTGTAACTGTTTACGTCTTGTTTAGGCAGAGATGACTTCCTAAGAAGTGGTGTGACATGGACATATTTAAAATCATCAGGAAAACAGCCAGAGAAAAGTGATGCATTTATCATATTTGTTATAGGTCCAATTAGTGTATCAAGACTTACTTTTAGCAGTATTGTTGGAAATGGATCAAGTGCACAAGATTTATTTGGGGAGGACATAATTATTTTCCTAACTTCATCAACTGTTGCAGGTTCAAATGATACAAGTTGAGAATTTACTAGTGGAAAGTCCACACTGACATTACTTATGTTATGACGAGGGAGAGCAGAAGGAATAATACTAATTTTACTCTTAAAGTGACTAGAGAACGAATCACATAGAGACTTAATTGACACATGATCAGGTAGCGATGGAGTAGGCTGTCTGTGTAGAATGTTATTGATGCAGTTCCATAACTGACGAGGATTTTCAGACTTATTTATGACCATATTTGTAAAATAACCTGATTTAGCTTTAGCCATTTGTCTTTTACAGAGGTAACATTGCTTAGATTAGCACGATCTATCTAATGGCGAACGTGATTTGCGCCATACACGCTCTAAATAACGACGACGCCTTTTAGATAGTATAATTTCGGACGTCATCCATGGAGCTCTAGACTGATTACACTTCTAGACAAGCAGAGTAGAATAATAGAAGACCAAGATATGATCATAGAACAAATAGAGGAATTCTACACCGAGCTATACAACAGTGAACAGAATACCATAATTCACACCGACCCGTAAGAGGTACCAGAGATAACACCATGGGAGATGGAAACATCACTAAGAGATATAAAGAATGGGAAGACAGCAGGCAGCGAACATGTTAACACAGAAACATTAAAAGCAGGAGAATATATACCATCTCGAAGACTAGCCAAGCTGTATACTAAATGATTATCAGAAAGACGAATACCCACAGCATGGAAGAATGCAAAGATGGTGATAATTTTCAAGAAGGGAAATAAGAAAGACTTAAAGAACTACAGACCGATATGTCTGTTATCAAACATCTACAAATTACTCACAAAGATACTAATGAATAGACTAGACGAATAGACGAATAGACTGGACTAAAACCAACCACGAGAGCAAGCAGGATTCAGAAGCAGGTACTCAACGACAGGTCAACAACATACACATCGTAAATCAACTGAAAGAGAAGTGCTGAGAATATAATATCCGCGCTCTGCATCGCTTTCGTCGACTACGAGAAGGCTTTCGACTCGGTGCAAACTCAAGCAATACTGACTTCCCTTCAAGAAGAGGAGATAGAAGACGTGTACACCAAACTCCTGAAAGACACCTGCACTAACAGCTTGGTGACAGTCCACCTATAGTCCAGTAGAAATCAGCACATTTTTTACCAAACCCGGACATTTTGGTTAAAAAGCCAATTTTTTTTTCTCAAGAAAAAACCCAACCAAAATCAACCCTGGGGAACCTCAATTTTTTTCATTAACTATATACGTACCCTGTCAGTCATTTTTTTGTAACATTTTCTTTTTATTGGCTATCCATACATAAATGCAAATGAGTTTTGGCACACTGACTTCCACTGGCCAGCAAGGTAACGGTTAGTATACTTAATTGTGGTGATTTGTATTTTATGTATCCATTAACTCGCTAATATAAGAAATCAAGTGTTTGCCACAAGATTAGATCTTACAAATGTGTATCGAAAGCCAATGTTCTAAAATCCAAACACGAGCGATAATATCACATATATATTAATTTAACCAAAATCCATAGTACTTAATAGAATAACCGTTTTTGTAAACTCCCTCAAGACATTTTACACAGTGGATCTATATTCTAAATAAATAACAGCTATTGTATTAATTACTTGCTTACAGATTGTTAGAAAAGTTATAATAAATTTCTGTACTGATTGTTCTGGATTATTATGCATTATATGCTTGAGTGATTTGAAAATGTGTGGTATGGAAAACCAAACATGACATTGTTCATAATTTTGTAGCTAAGGCGTAACGGTAGATCTTTGTTGATTTATTAGTGAAAAATTCATAGTTAGTAAGATAGCATGTTAAACCCAAAATCTCTGTTTTAGTAATTATATAAAGTAAAGTTAGCAACAGTTGTTGAACATATTACCCATAATAATAGTACACATAGTCACATTATGAAGATTGCCTAGAAAATAGTCATACATCTTTTTCAGGAACGGGTCACTGATATGGAGCAACGTGTCATTTGTTAAGAAGGTGGTGGTGGCTTAATGGTTAAACTTAGAAAGAAAGGGATATATTCATTGGTGGCGGTGTCAAAACTACGAGGTGATGGGTTGGCTGAATAATTCAATAATGCAGGTGATCATTATGTCCATAAAAATGTGGAAAAGATTTACAATGCCTAAAAAAATGTGACTAAATCTTCTCAGGCAACAAACCAGGTTGTTGCATCTGAATGTATGCCAACTCGTACGAACTCGAGAGGTTACGATTATCAAACTCACTGTCGCATCAAATAGGACAACATCGATCTGGCCAAATTCCTGACATTTCTGCAAAGTTACAACCCATTTTCCACCGACAATGAATGAATGAATGAATGAATGAACGTTTATTCAACAACAACAACAACATAATACATGCATAGTATGGTTTGCTGCTGCTGCTGCTGCTGCTGCTGCTGCTGAAAGGACATAGCTGAAGTCATAGACTTATGTGTTGCTATGCCCTACTCGAACTATGAAAACTGAATAAATACAACAGGAATTATAAATAAATCACAAAATAATATTCACAACTCATATAATTTTATAGACTGTTTACTATAGTGCTTGTGTTACTATTTCATGGGTTTAACAAAACGTCACCTTCAATTAACAATTCACAAATATGTAGAAAGTAATGACAACTTGATTGCTTTTTTAAATTGTGTTAAACTTGGAAGCTGAGTCAATTTATTTGGTAAATTGTTCCACGTTTTTATACCCTTGACGGTGATTGACAACAGTCGGAGGGTGGTGTTTGTCTTTTTAACATAGAACAGTTTGCTTTGTCTTGTATCATGTATGTGGATAGCTGCGGTTGGTTCAAATAATGCTTGAACACGACCATTTAAAGAATGGTTGTTTGCTTTATAAAGTATGATCATAGTCTTGTATTTAACTAAATCATGAAATTTAAGCATGTTTGAGAGATGGAAAAATACAGATGTATGATCATGATAATTAAGATTATAAATAATCCGTATAGCTTTTTTCTGTAACATAAATAGTTTTCTAAGTCTAGATTGATAAGTATTTCCCCAGATCTCACAGCAATATGACATATGTGGTTCAACAAGTGAATTATATAATGTGTGTAACGCTTGACAATCAAGAACATGCCTAGTTTTATACAAAACTGCTATGTTTTTTGATACTTTTGATTCAACCATTTTTATGTGTTCTCTCCATGTTACGTTTTCGTCAATGGTTACTCCAAGGAATTTAGTATATGATACCTGCTCAATGTTTTTCCCATTCAAAACTATATTCACACCTGTTCTAGGTTGCTTTTTATTGTTGAACATTATAAAATGTGTTTTGTTCACATTAAGTGATAATTTGTTCGCTCGAAACCACAGGTCTAGTTTTTTTAGTTCGTTGTTAATAACAGTGCTTATTTCATCTGTGTTACTAGCGGAATAAAAAATGTTTGCATCATCAGCAAACAAAATAATGTCAAGCAATTTTGAGACTTCACACATGTCATTTATGTACAGAATAAATAATAACGGGCCAAGGATTGAACCTTGCGGGACTCCACACTTGATTTCCTTTTGTTCTGAGTTACTGTTGTTATAGCATACATATTGTCTACGGTTGGTTAAGTAGCTTTTTATCCAGGCCAGAGCCAGACCCCTGATTCCGTAGCATTGCAATTTACTTAGCAGTATGTTGTGGTCAACAGTGTCAAAGGCTTTTTTTAGGTCGATAAAGACCCCAATCGTGCTTTGGCATTTATCCATTGCGGATGTAATTTTTTCGACAAATTCTGTTAAAGCTAGTGAAGTTGAGTGATTACTTCTGAAGCCATACTGCCCATCTGTCAATATGTGTTGTGTTTCAATGAAAGACCTTAGCCTTTTGTTGAATATTTTTTCAAGTATTTTTGAAAATTGGGATAAGAGAGATATAGGTCTATAATTAGAAAACTGAAAACGATCTCCTGACTTAAATATAGGAATGACTTTTGCTAATTTCATATCATTTGGAAATGATCCGCTGATCAAAGATCTGTTAAAAATGTGGATTAGCGGTTGTACAATTTGCTTTATTACATGCTTAACTGTTTTCATGCTGATTTCATCAGGTCCGTATGAAGTTTTACTTTTGCATCCAGACACAATTTCGAGTACTTCTTGCTCAGTAACGGGGGACATATACATTGATTGTGATACAGTACGTTTTACAAAGTCGGTTGGCATCTGCAAAATCTTGCTACTGGTGTCATAGCTGATGAGAAAGTCAATGTACACCAAGCTGTGGATATTGGAATGAAAATCCACCAGAAAATCACAGATCAGAAGTACGGAGGAGACATCGTTCTCAGGAAGGCAGACCGAGTGAAAACCTTCGTAGATATGAGGAAAACTATCAAACTGAAAGACGGAGCTGCACCAGAGACTATTGGCCAAGGCATATACTTCTGGACCACCAGATCGCAGTGTCTTCTCACATGAGCTAGCAGCCGTAGCCCCAGCTTTATTCCAGACAATGGCACAATGCGAAGGCCAGTGAAGTCTAAATTAGTTTCGTACATCGCTACTCTCGATCCCCATGTTGTCTGCAATGATGGAATTGACGACAAAGCCACAGTTGTGGATGGATGTGCCGTTCTGCATCAGATACCCTGGCCAAAAAGACAGGTATCTTTCATGAAGTGTGTTCATCTTATGTGATGCATGTTCTCCACTTGGCAGCACACGATAGGGCCTGGTTCATAGTGTTCGATAGCTATGAAGTGCTCACCACCAAGGAACCCGATCAGAAGCGACATAAATTGGGCAAGATCCTTTCCACTGATGTGTTGGTTGGACGTAACATTCCAGTGCTTTCAGACAAAAGTAGTTGTCTTTCAAACAAGCACAACAAACAGCAACTCATTAATCTCCTCTCTACTTACCAGCTGAAAGAAGGTATCGAGGTGCGTCACACTGGCGAGGAAGGATATGCGGATACCACAATTGCGAAGTGTACCCCAGAAGTTGCAGAATCCCACGAGAACGTATGTATCTGTTGTGATGATACAGATCTGCTTGTAATCCTGCTTTACCATGCGCCTGAGAAGTCCTCTATTTACATGCAAATCAAACAAAGACTAATCAGTATCTGCACTGGTCAACATGCTCTCAGAAAGGAGATGTGTAAGTGCTTGCCATTTGCACATGTCTGGCTGTGACACAACGTCAGCTATCTATGGTATTGGCCAAATCAAACACATGAAAGTTCTAGCATCTTCAACAGAGCTGAGAACATCCGTTGCCATATTCGGCAGTAACACTGCATCGAGCGCCGGCATTGTAACAGCTGGGGAGCGGTATATGGTATCGCTTTACACCAAAAGCAACTGAAATGTAAGTCTCGACGACCTACGATACATGCACATAATTTCATCAAAATATGTCCCCATTGAAAGAATTCCATCGACAAGTCGAGCATGCTAATTCCATTCACTCAGAGTGCACCTACAGGTTTCTACTTGGGTTAATCTGAAGACGGTATTGGACAGAAAGAAACACTATGGCTTCCACTGTGACGCACACTCAGTAGTGCCCGTCAGCACAGACAAAAAACCAGCACCCGAACATCTTCTACAAGAGATCCGTTGTTCTTGCAAGCACCAAGATAAATTGTGTGTCTTGCAACTGCTCAAAGATGCGTCTTGCCTGTGGCGTCCACTGCAAATGTCAAGGACAGTGCGCAAACGGCCCAACTCTTGTACAGCTACCCGACAGTGACGATGACGACAGTGCTGATGATGATGTTTAACAAATGATATATTAGAAGATTACAGGTAGAACATTTATGATCTCTCCTAGTTATATTCAAGTTTGAATGCTATACCATTCACTGTTTGGGGTATAAGTGACATTCATGTGATCTTAGTTAAGATGTTAATTAAATCCCAGAACAACGTTGAGAGGGAGTGCTATATAAGAAATATATTACTAATTAATTAATTAATTGGTTAATTACTTACTTGATTGATTAAACTCCTTCATTAATGTGTGGCTTAATAGACCAGTATACATATCATTACAAACGTATTAACCAATAAATGAAACAGTTAAACATATGATTAACAAACGCAAACAAAAAGTGTTACTTCAAAATAGAACCGAAACACCCAAAAACAAGGATTTGGGTAAAAACAAAGTTCCCCAAGGTTGATATTGGTTGTTTTTTTGGAGGTTCAGGAAACCCTAATGGTCACCTTAAAACAAAAATTGGCTTTTTAACCAAAATGTCTGGGTCACCGTCAATTTCTACTGGACTATACACAAAAAGAGCAACAAAATCAACATCAAGAGAGGAGTACGAGAGGGTGACACCATATCGCCCAAGATGTTTACGGCAACACTCAAAAGCATATTCCGAAAAGTGACCTGGGAAACCAGAGGCTTGAGGATAGACGGAGAATATCTCAGCCATCTTCGCTTCGCCGACGACATACTCATATGCGCTACTACACCGCAAGAACTACAAAACATGCTGTAGGAGCTAGCTGATGAAAGTGAAAAACAAGGTCTGAAGATGAACATCTCGAAGACAAAAGTAATGCTAGAAAATGACACACCAATATATGTCAACACTACGCAGATAGAGAATGTTGAAAGCTACGTCTATCTGGGACAGCGATACAGTATCTCCAAGACAAGGAGATTTAAGGAAGAATCACCGCTGGCTGGACAGCATTCGCCAAACACCGCGACATCTTCAAGCGTAACTCTGGAACCGGCTTGAAGAGACAAGTTGAAATTCCTGCATAAAAAAAATCAGACTTTCCACCATTTCCTAACATGGGCACTCACCATCCAGGCAAAGAACAAGCTAGCAGTCAGAGACAAAGATAAAAAGAAGTATGTTAAACATCACATACTGGGAGAGAAAAATAAACATCTGGGTAAGAGAGAAGACAAAGCACAGGTCATAGACATGATAGAACAAATCAGAAGGCAGAAGTGGACCTGGACAGGGCACATCAGCAGACTACGGGATAACTGATGTTGTATCACAACCTGGAGACCTTACGAAGGGAAACGATCTAGAGGAAGACCAGTGAGACGGTGAAGAGATGAACTAGACAAGTATTGAAAGGGCACCATCTGGCAGAGGATAGCGCAAGACAGGCAGATTTGGAAACAACTTGCTGAGGGCTTTGCCCAACCACGGGACACCACAGCTGCATAATGATGATGATGACGATACATTTTAGCACCTTATAGATAGGCCCGGGACCGAGGCAAAAGATTGGCTAAACTAAGCGAAAATCGGCTTATGCAAATTTGTGTTATTGGGAGTGCACTGAATACAAATATCCGCAAAGCTATTCATATTGTTGTAAGATTGTTTAGACATACATCATTTTTATTAGACGTCTGTCACTGACAATGTTTCATATTTCAATTTTATGGTAAGAACTCTTTGTGAAACTTGGCGCTGGTCGATGTCCAGTTGTTATCACGTACACCCGCTTTAAGTTTATGTTGCTTGGGGGGGGGACGATAATGCGGATTTTTGTTATAACTGTCTGCATAACAGCCCACCCCCCTCTTTTTAAAATATCTCGACCTAATCACCCATGGGCAATAATGCAATAAATACGGTAATTTATTTCTTACCATAGTCACTAAAAGATTACAACATTAGTCATACTCTGATACACTTAATTAACAGGTGGCAGAAATACTTTCTCATGATTTTCTGCCATCAGCATGACGGAATACCTTTCTGCCTGGCAGAAAACCAAACCACAACCATGATTTCATGAAATTACCCAGTTTGTTGTTGTCTAACGTTTGACAACTTTAAATATTTCGCAGCAAATTACTTACTCTGTCGACAACATCCTGAGACCCGCTGTAGCCATCACGTAGAGGGGCGTCTCCTTGTGTTTCTTCCGTGGAATATGTTCAGCTGCATACTTGAGAAGTGGAGCCAAGTACTCACTCGCATTAGCTGGTGTATCCTTCAAAGTTGAAATTCCTGCATAGCAAAAAATCAGACTTTCCAACATTTCCTGACATGGATAACTGAACACATGCAGTTAAAATCTCCGTTTGCAATGAAACATAATAGTTTAATAAAAACAAACTGAATGCCTATCGATGGACATGTACAATTTTTTACTGCTGGCTGAACTGGAGCAAATTTACCCAAGCTTCAAAACAACACTGGTCAGATTCATGGCCCTCTTAATTGAGAGCATGATATTATAATTACTATGCTATCACAGGCCTCGACATTAACATTGGCCCGCAGACCCGGGGCCTTTTTTGGGGCTGTCGGGCCTGTTCGGGCCACCAGTTCTCATATTTTACTGGCCCAATGGTTTCAATCCGATTAACCACCATCATGTTTCCGATAACCCGACCCTACCTAAAAAAATAGGACAACCCTAAAGCTGTCGTTGCCCACGTGACTGGCGAATGGCAGGGGTCGTTAATTATTAACCAATAAGCGGTCTTGTCTTGTTACACGATGGCTAGGGATGGCAGACAATCTCAACTGTCTGCATGATAAAACGCTAGTGCATATAATATTCCATATAAATGGAAAGGCATCTAGGAAATTTTGTATACTGTCAAACGTTTTATAGCATTGCTAAAGACCATGGCTGCTGGGGTGGATCTTGTAATACAGCTGTGCCTTTGGGCAGAATGAGAGCAAGGACTCTGGACAGCGGTCACATTGTCACACACCGATGCTTTATTTACATCTACATTGATTATCACCAGTCATAATAATAAAGTGATACACATGGTATGGGCATTCAGATGCACATTTATCATGGTATAATAAAAAATGTGTTTTTGGATGGGTTTAAATTGATTGTGGACTGCTCCGCCGGGCTGGCCTTTCCATATCCGTCCATGTCATTTTTTGCACAGGTCAGCGAAGCCAGTTACACAATCTACTGAGATTGGTTTTGAAAATCGAACACCCAGATAGCTTGGCCAGCTGCCTACCACAAGTCAGAAAGAGTAATTGTCACCTAACCGCTAGTTGCTTGAAAGGCAGCCAACACTTGCGTAGACTAAATAATTCTACGTGAGGTCTACGGTAGGGTGGGGAGATACAATTCGCATTTGCCGATTGAAAATAGATGGAATTCCACATAATCAAGATTTCAAAACGGGATTTGTTTTCAAACAGAAAAACTGTAAACGCTGAAAAAGATTAGATTCACCAACACCGTAAACGATATTGACTTTATTGGTGATATTTTGAAACAAACATGATTACTATGTAACGGTATTTGTTTTTATTTTGGTGGGTTTATGACGCACGATTTAAAAAAGCGTAAGGCAAATCGTTACGAGTGTCATGGTGTTTTGCGATCGTTGTCTGGCTGTCCACTAAGCACATTGAAGACATGTTGTTAATTAAATGTTATTGTCACTTCGTTAGAACATGCATAAATGTACATATTCCTGTTTCGAACGCAAAACTCAAAGGAGTAACAATAGCCTATGTTATGATGTCTCAAAGTGATATAGCCCGCATTTTGTAGTTCTAACAAATTCCATTGGATGGCGTCATATATATAGCGCTAGCTAAAATGGTTGAACAAAATTATCAGTGAAACAGCATCAGTGATTTAAACATTGATAATTATTAATATGATTGCTTGTGTAATTTACATCTGTTAACTTATTTATTAAGCACTGCTGCATTAGAAACAACCAGTCATTTATGTTATTGTGTAACAGGAATTATTTTATTATCTAAATTGAATTATGTACAATGGTTATTGTGTTGCAAATATTGTACAAATAAATGTTGTTAGAAAAGATAACCACACAGTAATCAGTATTATTTAAAAGCAGAGATCATCACATCATCATATCATGTGATATTTTAAATATGTAACACAATGTATTATTATTTTAAGTTAACTTTGAAATAAAATATTACTTTTCTGAACAGAAAAGGGCTTCTTTTTCACTTTTAAACTGAAAATGCGTCATTTGACACAGAAAATGCATTATTTGACACAGAATTAGTTTTTTCTGAAACAGAAAATACGTCGTTTGAAATGGAATTTGCCTTTTTTAATGGAATTTTGAAACGGAATTAAAACGGAATTTGCCTTTTTTAAATGGAAAATCAGTGTCCCCATATATACTCAAAGTTCTTACTGTGTTTTAAACCTACAATATCAGTTCGATTTTTATGCTTCTTACATTTCTGACTAATTTCATGAAAAAGCAAAGCTATCAAGTATTCCCTATAATATCCTAGTTCGTTGGTGCACTTGTGCTACTTCGTTTTGTGGAAATTAATAGACAAACTGTGACCTATTTAGAATTTGGTTTCGAGTCGAGTTAGTCGAAACTAGCAACACTTATTTGAACTTGGACATGCATCTGGAAGTGGAAATTTCATATAATAGTATCGTGTTTGCGAATTTGGGCGAGACTGACCCTCAAGGTTGTTGCCTCGATCAAGCCATTATTGTTGTTAGTACAGTGTTGGCAAGTTTTTATACAATATGTTCTTATTTTACGGCATTTACGCCGGCGATGGGACGTCCCCGGACATATGCCACCGCCTCAGCAAAAAAAGGGCCAAATTATGCAAACAACAATATTCGCTTGTAAGAACAGACGGTGCGTTTGCAAAACTTCTTCCAGACAGGTTAGTAATTTTGAATTATTCAGCCACAATCATTTATATTTAGGCGTATGAGTATACATATCAATGTTGCTTGTACTAAATTGATTTGATTGTTTACCTTTTAGCTACAGCCAATGGCAATGGCAACATAGATTAATATAGATTATATCAGCTAACAGTACGATGCTATGCCTATGGCATATACCTGCACTGTATGTCAATGATAATATGACTTTATTATGTCTATGTCGAATATGGTAGTAGGCTAGTAGCTTAGGTAGGCTTGGGATATTAGTGTAAATGCATTATAAGTGATCCGCAACAATTATAATTATTGAACCAATAGTAATAGATTGAACAAAAACAATATGTATATAATTTACTTATAACAGTAATGACAAATGTAATAGTAATTTACCTGATCTATTACTTTTTTAATAAAAAATTACTATTATTGGACATTTCAAAATTTTATTTCAATTCAATTGCAATTACATGTTGTCTTGGTATTTAATTATTTTCAAGGAAAAGAATATTCCAGTAGTTTCACCAGGTTTTTTGATTGCCCCTTCTATGAGTTTTTGTTATGTTCAGTGCCCCTCAATACCATGAAAATGAATGCCCAACATGTATATAAATATATATATATATATATAGCATTTGTTGCATTTGGCAGGTGGTCGTTCATTGCATTGCAACTTTTGCAAGTACATTAAAATTATTAATTGTTGTTAGAAATGCATGTGAATTAAAGTAAAGACAATGTAAAGTAAAAACATTTTATTGAAACTATTTGATAAGATTGACTACAAAATTATGAAAAGCACAATCCAACTACATGTACAATCACTGCACTTGATATGTATAATGTAATAATTGTTAATATCACATACACTTCACGTGCACATAAAATACAAAGCAACAATAGAAACAAAAATTAGGAAGTGGTTGAAAAAATGTCAGGTAAAACAAAGTTACTTTTATCACCATTCTTTGTTATAAAAAACAACACTATATATAAAAATGTGATTTCAAATGCTAGGTGTAGTTTATACATGCCTGGTATGTTTACAACTCACAAAATTAGTGACTAAACTAGACTGGGTCATCGCCATGTGACCGAGAATTACATGTACAATCACTATGCCCATAAAATATAAACCATTGAAAAAAACTTAGGAAGATGTTTAGTTGAACAAATGAAATATGTACATATCAAATAAAAATAACTATATTATGAGTCTTCGTTAAAAAACATCACTATGATATCAAATTCGAAAATTGTGTATTGTGTGTGCAATTGTGTGTGCAAAGCTTGGTATGTTTACAACTCGCAAAACTAGTGACTAGACTAGACTGGGTCATCGCCATGTGACCAAGAATTACATGTACAATCACTACATGCTACATTGCTCTAGTTTACTCAGCTGTATGAGGAGTAACTGGCTACAGGCAGTGGTGTATATTTTTGTATGAATAGTCTTTGCATATTAATTTCAGTGTGGCTAACTGCTTCCCACATAAGTCAAGATGGTGTTCGATTTAAATGAACATGTCTGCCAGGGAGTAAAATGTAAAGCGCTTTGAGCAATCCTGAGGACTGGATACTACACCGTATCTGAACTAACCTTACTTAAGTGTTGTTTAATCATCATGCGAAATGAAAATGTAATGTAAATTATTTGTGAAAATATAAAACAGTGATAAAAAAGAATAATTTAGAAAAATTATATATGGCATGAAACACATATAATAGTCCTCATGATACATAGAGAATTTAAACAAGTAAAATGTTGCTGTTAGTGTATCAACAGATTGTTGTTGAAAAATGTGAAAAGGCTTTCAGTATCATTACTTCATCACAAATTTGTGTTGTAGATAACAAGTGCTTGGTGTATGTTGCAAGGACTCAGCTGGCTGCCACTGACCAGACATGGGGTCAAATACATTGAAAAGTATTTAAATACAAATACTCCTGAGGGGTTCAAATACAATAATGCAAAAGTCAAATCGAAACTTAAATTTTTCATATCCAAGATGTATTTGATTTACCTGGTAGAGGTTTTTGTCAACGTATTACGTCGACTTCATCAGTACCGATGACGCTGAATGACGTCATCGTACACGTGAGGCAGTTCATCAGTACTGATGAAGTCGACGTGATATGTTGACGAAAGCCTCTACCAGGTAAATCAAATACATCTTGGATATGAAAAATGAAAGTTTATGATTTTAAAACGAACTATCCTGAAGAATGTTCAGTAATAATGCAAAAGTATTTAAATACAAATACATTAGGAAGTATTTCAAATACTTTTAAAAATATTTTGTACAAGAGAGCAAAAGCAATAACAAATCTTATATTACAAAATAATTATGTTGTTTATCGACATAATTTCATGATGTTATGTATAACTATTACATGAGATATTTTTTAGACTGGCAAAATCTGGTATGCTGTAAAATTGCAACAATGTAGGCAAGTAATGATCTGGCTTGGGAATCCTCTGTCTTCCCTTCAACCCACAAATATGTCTTATCAGTTCACACAAGCATTGACACAATAGCAGGCCTTAGCAGCTAGCAGGGTTCATTATCAGGGCCAATAAAACCATGATCAAAAGACAGGCATGCCAGTGCAAGTCCTGTTGTTGGGAATTCCATCTTGGTCACAGGTGATAACTAACAAATTGATCCTGACTTCACTGGTATGTTCTCATAATGATCTCACTGACTTCCACATAATGGCTTTCTTTCGGACTGGTAAATATGGTCAATTATCAAATGTACCAGTAAAATGTTTGACTCAAGAAGTTAAACAAGATAGGTGAATACAAAATATAACTTATCATTTATTAATAACTATGGCCAAATAAAAGTATTTGAAATAGTGTTTGAAAGTATTTAAAAATTTCAAATACTTTATGGAAGTATTTAAATACAAATACTTTAATTTCATTAGTGTCAAATACAATTACAAATATTTCAAAAATTTATTTAAATACTTTCAAATACAAATGTATTTGAACCCATGTCTGCCACTGACTATCAGCAACACAAAGACAATGAAACCCTACCACTGTAACAATGCTGGATAATTAATGTATGTTTTCATGGACATTGCTAAGTTATAGTTGAATTGAATACAAATACCTTGTATTATTGATTTTTGATAAATGTGTCGTCACATATAAAATATCATACACGTCAGAGCCATGCTAATTGTCACTGTCTCCGGTATAGGTAGATGCGGATGTACAGTAAAAGTCAGGAAGCTGGTACACAGTACCATCGAAGACAGCGAACACATACAGTGATGTCATCGATATCTAAACCGATATAGTTTACCGAAGAATGCTCAACACTGAACCTGTCTCACAGCGTCGAAAGTTGCCATATCTGCCAGACCCTGACACCCACCGTTCCATCACCAATTGCAGAGCTAGTCAGGCTTCACCACATTCATAAGTCGAGCAACCTGCATTCTACATTGGTTTCCAGTCAGTCAAGCTAACTGACTGACATGGAACCCAGTGTACACCCCACTGGCACTGGGGAATCTGTCAAGGATGCAACAAATGACACAATTGGGATCACTCGGTGGACATTCATGTGACAAACTGTTAATATGCAGCATGTTGCATGGTGTAGGATCTTGTCCGAGATCCTGGACAAATTTATACAACTGCCCAGTATGCCATATTTACTTGGAGAACTAGGTCAATCTCCTGTAAAGAAAAGCATATATTCAGTAAACAAATACAGGCATCATAGTAGTGTTGGGAGTATATAATTATGGAGTGTTCATTGTCATAATCAGTAAATATAAAATATATTTCATGTATGACCTGCAGCATTTCACAAGAAAAAAGGCAGCAAGAAATGTTCTACTACAGTTGCAACTACACATGTTGATATCTTAGAACCAGTCAGTGTTTACCGGGGTTATTCCAGTGAGAAATTTTAACTATTTTTCTTTGCAAGTGTTCATTAACATTACATGAATTTAAAATTGTTCAATTTCATTTCTTAGTCAGTATTATAGATTGATTTGAATTCTGCTAATCACATCAGCATCAGTAAAGTGCATTTCTATTTTTTGTTTTGTTTTCAGTATACAAATTCATGTCAGTGTCTGCCATGTATAACTGCTACACATATTCATGTTTGACATTTTAAGGTTCTGCCTAAGGTTGAATGGTCAAGGTGAATGTTGGAAATGACAAAATGAGGTATTATTGTGATGCTAACAGTATATTTTCCTCGTCAAGTATGCAAAAGTTAATAATATGTATGTCTACCTACTCTAAGAATGAATAATGTATTTTATAAACTAATTTCAGAGTCATCACCATATGCTAAATACTTTTTAAAGGTGTATTAATATGTCTGTGTTGATACACTGTGGGTATAATATACAAGTGCAGAAGTCAACCTAGTTTTATATATCCATGATGTTATTATTAAAATGTGTATTAAAACAAATGTTTATTTAAATGTGCAAATAAAATTTTTTGGATAACTTATACATGGTTGATTGTTATAAATTTGAAATTACCTGGATTTATCAAATGTGGGCCTCCCGCAGACTATGTATCCTCCCTGTGTCTGCCTGGCCCGGGTGGCCGCCTCTAGCCCCTCCTCTGCCTCCTCTCATTCTCATTCATGGGTTGCAGTGTGGCCTCTAGCGACATCATAATTCAAGTTATGTATTGTGCATTCATATATTGCTGTGGTGAGAATATATACAATTACTGGTAAATACATAACAGCTGGCATATGTCAGTTGAAAGGTATCACAGAATACCAATTATATAAACTATAGCCAGGCACCAAGGACCACAATGGAAACAAGTGCGAGCATTATCTTGTGTAATCCTTATACAGTCGCGCCTCGTTATAACGCGCCCCGTTATAACGCGGATTCGGTTATAACGCGGTCGGTCGTGGACCCCGAATTTCTGCCGCCAGGGGGAAAATGGGCGCTATGACAAACTATTGTTTGTTTTTGCGCTGACATCAAACGAATCGTTTCCAATCTGCTAGTCATGCTCATGGTTTCCGCGGATCGCCAGGTTTCGGCGCCAGGCGGCTTGTAAAGTGCAATTGAAATTCACAAATACGCCTTGCTTAAGAATGGGTTAAAAACGTTTTAATACAGCTTAGTAGGCAAAATCGGTAAGCTAACATTGCGTAACAAATATTAGCTTTTCGCTGCGATGAACGCAAAGCTACTGCCTGTACTGGTGCGCCAAAATATTAACTTTAAATCCTTAATCAACTCTAACACAGCGTTTCTCAAATAATTTGCGTATTCGGCTGCTGAGTGCCAGGTCATTATTTTAGATCTTACGTCAGCGGTACCATATTATCGTTCAGTTGACCGTGGCTTGTTGGTCCGTTGTTTATTTAAAAACGGTACACAATTCATGAATTTTATTCAGTTCAACAGTGTCCAACAGTGTACGACATTTAAACAGAATACACACTGACATTGGCTGGCAGTTTAATAAGCTTCATAAACTGCATAAAGACTGCGCGACGTGCACACTTTGGTTGGCTTCGATGGCGTTCTTCGTGCAGCAGCGGTGTCGGTCGGTCGTCGTAGCGCCCCTGACGGCAGATATGGGAACGCGCCACGTTTATAACGCGCCTCGTTTATAACGCGGATTCATTTCGTGGACCCCGACTACCGCGTTATAACGAGGCGCGACTGTATATTGAATAAAATCATCACCACCATCATTGTTGTCATATAAAAATCTTAATTATTTTGCATAAAATACAATGCAAATCAACAACATTATGCAGTAATAGTATCAAAATATGAGTCATAAAACAATGTTTTAATAATTATGATCACCAAAATAATACTTCCTTGTTCGACTTTCTGTTGCACGAAATTACGGATGCTGCCTGACCAAGTTACTTGCACGATCAACAGGGGCCTGCTGCCAAACCAATTTTACTTGTCATTTCGCACCCTCACGTCATCTACTCTCTATATGTATTATACAATAACGTTGCCATTCTCTCAGAGTCTCTGACTGAATCTCTGGCTGATATGTTGATTGTCTTAGATAGAGTTAGCCTCGAGTCAAGTGTAGACGTTTGCAAGTTGCAATTCTCGTTGAATTAATACATGGCTAAGCGTTCTTGTTGCTAACTGCGATAGTGTAATACGTACCTTCACACAACCACTTTGGAATCTTCATCTTGATATGCCAAAGCACGTATGTGTTGTTATTGTCTTCGAATGCGTGGGATGCCGATCTCGCATAAAGCATGTGACCGAAATGGCGCAGGAGGTTGACAGAGCAATTGGCTTTCAACAGCTATACCCGGTGTAACGACAAATCTTTTTCTGACGATTAATAAAACAAGTACGCATTTTTTTATTACATTTTTATTAACATGTATTTTTTAGTTTATCTTCAAGTTTGAACACACTACTACGGGGGTAAGTATGATTACCAAAATTTACCATGCAGGTATATATATATATATACCAGGTATATATGTTGTACTGCACATCTGATCGCGCGTTCGATCGCGTGCCCGAGCGTGCTTCGTAGCATGTTGAAAAAAATTTGCACTGGCAAAAATGTGATCTTGGGTGAGGCGCTGGCTACCACGATTAAAAATTTTAATTTAACTTTGCGTAACCAATTCTTATAGTCGCTATCTTAACTTTGTAAACGATGTGCACTAATAAGAATTTTGGAAAAGTCAGCATGACAGTGCTCCAAGTGAACCTTAGGTCTACTTTGTGGACTTCTTCAGTGAAGCGACCGGCAGGCACGTCGGTATCAACATATTTTTTTTTACAAAATCCAGGCAAGTAACTATTTTGGGCGGGCAAGTATCTTTTCAAATCTACTGGTCCCCTGGGCCAGTGGATACAAAACCTTAATGTCAAGGCCTGTATCACATTCTACCACAAACAACTGTGCATGATACACGGGAAGCTCTTTCCAGAAGGGCTGAAAAACTAGAATGTTTCATTACCTGGTGATTTTTTCTTGACGACAGGATCTGCATCCCTGTCCCTCATCTGTTGAATATTCAGTAGCTCACTAGTGGTGCCATCGTGTGGAGGCCAGAAGTAAACAAACACACGACTTCCACTGCTTCCGAGATCAACGACAATGCCATAGCGCAGAGAGGGGTCTTTTACATCTGTTGCCACAGCAACTGAGACCTTCTGGATGGCAGGGTTCAGCTTAGTGAATATTGGTAGTGATGTATGTGATCGCTGGCCCAAAGGCTGTAAACCAATGATCGTAATGCCAACAATAAAGATGGCAACCACAAACAGCAGGCCAATTAGTAGAAATCTGTAGAGCGGATATTTGAATCTGCTCATCAATGGACGGCAGTACCAGGGCCAAAGGAATCTGAAAGGAAAGTGACACTCCATTTAAATGTATCTAACACATTCTTGTATCTAGGATTAGATTCTAAAATCAGTACTGTCACTGACTGCCTTAAATAAATAAATAGGTTTTTTTTCTCATAATTTTCTCATTCTTATTTTATTTGGAAAATAGGTGAGATGGAATTGTTTTCAGAAAAAAATTCTCTGACTGTTATTTTTTGGAGTGGACTTTCTTGGACAGTTTTACATCTGATCTTTCTCAGTACTAAAAAGCTAAATATATATATATATATGTGTGGTATGTTTGCATAAAGCATTTTTCAACAATCTGAGTGTGGACTAAAAGTAAAAATTTGAATAGGTGATTTGGTGGCAACACATTAATAAATGACTATTAACCATGTCCTACATCGACAATATTATACAATACATTATTAAATTTATTAAAAAAAATTCAGCACATACCTAAAACAAGATGCACCCATAATATACAGAACTTTGCTCCTAAATTAATGTAGTTTGACTACCATATAATACATACATGTGTACATGGTTATAAATATGTTCATAATATAATTTATCTGTATAACTCAAGTTGCATGAAATTCAGAGTGGACATTATTTTGGACATTTTATTTTGTTAACACACTTGAGATTTAAACACTAAGTTTTGTACATATAGTGACTCTAAGTGAGTCGGTGTATTTTAAAATATGATTGCTATAACTGTATATTTTGTTAAATAGTGACATCAAAATCATAATTGATGTGATTTTTAATTACACAGAAGAGATCTGTTATAATTACAGGATCATTTCTTTTTTAAACCTGAATCAACACCATGTTGTTGTTACGTGAAAGAAATCTTAAAACAGTTTTGGTATTATTTCAGAACCAGAATCAACTATACATCAAAGAAAATCTACTTTGTTTGGATACTGGAAGGTCATATGACTAATTAATTCCTATTAGAATGTGTACCATTTGAGATGGTGTAACTCCTGAATGCACAACTTCAACGTTTCAATAAATATTATTATAAATAAAGAATTTTGACATTTACAAGGGCAGCATAACATAAAGCAACAAACCAAGTTTCATGAAAATAAAATTTGGTTATGTAATTTTCCTTTATTTTTTATTGATAACTTCAGAAAATTTGTTTCAGAGTGGACATTTGGTTTTGACAATTGAATGCTGTGCTATACAAAAAAGAGAAACACACATAATGTTGTCATGCTATGTGTGCATGCTTTAATATCAGGGCATTTCTGCTGGCCAACAAAATTCAATCCATACTTGTAATTATTTTGGGTACAATCAATGAAAGATGGTGATTTCGGAGTGGACATGTTTTGGACAAACAAACTTTTGAAGTAGCCATCCCACAAGAATAGAGTTTTGCATGCACATAGATAGTGTGGTCCTGTATAAAAAAATACTAAATGCAAGTAGATATCCTACAATAATGTATTAGCTAGGCTTCACAATGTTAGTGTGTAAATTTTGGAAGGACAACATTTTAATCATTTTAATCGCCTGGTGAAAAAAGTTACATACCACATTGAAGATAAAACCAGTACTAATAGGTTTAGATCACAAGCAAAAATAAATGAGCACAGATCTCTACATGTGTTTGGTGCATGTATTTTGCAATAACAAAAACATGACTTTTCCTGTGAGACAATCATTTTGTCCAAAATTATGCATCTTTTGAGCTCTACAGAAAAAAATGAAGTACATCATACTGATGTTGTGTGTTTTCCAAGTACGCCATGTGATACCTAGTTCAGAAAACCAGTTCCCCTCAATACCACAAAAATGCCCATATCTCGTAAGTAGGTGATAGCAAAGTTGAACTTTTTACAAAAAAAACATTTTCTTGTAGTATTTCAAAGAAGCTATACCCTGTACTTGCTAGCATGCCAACTGTTTAAAAGTTGGCACTCTACTAATAAAGTATGTGTGTCATAACTTTACTTGAAATACAAATGCCGAGATAAAAAAAAACGTTTTTCACATGTCAACTTTGGCTTTGGGAATTTGGCATTGGCCATTGCTGATGCAACAAGCAGATGAACTGAACAAAAATAATATTTATGTGGTTTAACTTTTATAAGGTACAGACACACTACTATTAATATATTATAAATATACAATCCACAATGTTGCTGTATTACTATTGGTAATTTATTTATTTGGTAAAAAGTTCCACCTTAACTCGAAATTGGGTATACCCGGAATTGCCCATATATTCATTAATGACAGAGGTCCTAATAACTTAAATGAGTACATAAAACTTACAAAATACATCATATGCTGTTCATTCATGTTGATAATGTTGACATGGAATAACAGGATCGTCTTGTCTTAGTTTTGTATAATATGTAGATTCCCAACAGGGACAACTATTATCAGTATATGAGTGTATCGACTCGTTCAAAAAATTGTATGTGTTATAAGTTACGTGAACGACATAAAACAATTACTGAATTAGGCCTAAGCCTAGGCTAAGGCTACGCCGGCTACATGTATATTATAAATACTAATTATAAATACATCGACGTCTTCGTAAATACTAAAATAGGCCCTACATACCTCATGATGACAGTGACACGTCATGATTACATCGAAACATTAGATTTTTTGCGACTTTTCTACGCCGAATGTGTGCCTATGGTCACAACTATCAGCAAGGCTGAACAGTCGATCAACATAGGTAAGTTGCAACGTCGGCATCAGTGCACTCCGTCATCAACACGGTCTCAAAAACAATTTCCCGTCATATTGCTATGGGGACAGACCATATTATATTAGATTTTACAGAGGCGGTCATAGTAACATTTAACGGGCTGGACACAAGCTTTATTGACATATTTTCTTTACACTTTCTAAGCATATGAAATTAATGTAATTAACAGACTTTATGCGGGTAATTCATAAAAATGACTTACCTCGTTTTTTTATAGAAAATTCCACCTCAACCGTTACCCTAAATTTCGTCGCAATCGGGTGAACGACTTTGAGATGTTGGTGCATTCTGCAAAATAGTCGCTGAGCGGCTACGCGATTATCCAGGTGCCGTGAGGTGGCAGCACTTTATCGCGCAGCTTAGTTGCCATAAAGCATGTTGGGGTAAGACCACATTAAGGATTCGTCCGCCATTACCCTCCGAGAGAGTTCCCAATAGAAATGGCATTATGCAGGTTGTGTGAATTTCTGAGAGTACTTGTATAGTGTCGATTGAGTAGAAATTATGTTTTTCTGCAGCGTGGTACCAGAGCTATCAAATTATGACAGTTGTCAAACTGTGCTTTTCTGCGTATAGACACAGGTGTCATTTGGCTGTATGATGTCATTAAGGCAAATCACTGTCTGGTTCTAGCAGAAATGAAGGGGTGTCAGGTTTGAAAGTGGTTTATGGAAAATTGAGGTATGAGAATTTTACGAATTTTGCACAGCATGTGTATGAATAGAGGGTAAATATGGTGTAGAAATTTAAAGAAAACTGTTGGGTAAAATTTACAGGAAATGAAGGAAACGTTATAATGGCCGCCTATGGGGAAATCTAATGTGGTCTCACCCCTGTTGCCAGATGGGAAACGCTAAATGCCCGCCTGTTCATGCACATGACGTCATCCAGTTACGTGCACTTTCTTTATATACATGAATACAGTCAGATACGGCGCCGTTAGCGGGTTAACGAACGGAAAATGGAGGGAAATGGTTTGTGAAATATGTTAGTTTATGTTTTACTAAATCATGATAATGCTACCTTCGTCGGCGTTGCATTCTTATTCGAAAAGTGAATTAGGCCTAGGTGGTAACTGAAAGGGTCTACGCTTTAAAGCGTGCGTAGCCTTAGCGTTAGAATTACATGTAGTTGTTTGTAGGCCTACTGTAATAAATGCCTTGCCCTTGTAGTTACCCAGCGGGCACACGACGTCCGTACGACGTCGATTATTGGTTGAATATACATCGCGACGTCGTACAACATATATATAACGTCTTTACAACGTCGGTTCTTCGACGTTGTAAGGACGTCGAAACGCGACGTTATAACGACGTTGAAATAACGTCGACAACCAAACCGGATTTCACTACAACGTCGGGTAATCAACGTTTTAAGGACGTCGAAAACGTGACGTTGCCACGACGTTGACAACCAGATACGACATCTTTACAACGTCGGGTAATCAACGTTGTGACGACGTCGAAACGCGACGTTATAACGACGTTGAAATCACGTCGACAACCAAATCCGACGTCTTTACAACGTCGGGTCATCGACGTTGTAAGGACGTCGAAACACGACGTTATAACGACGTTGAAATCACGTCGACAACCAAATCTGACGTCTTTACAACGTCGGGTAATCAACGTCGTGAGGACGTCGAAACCTGACTTTGTCGCGACGTCGAAATCACGTCGACAACCAAACCCGACATCTTTGCAACGTCGGATAATCAACGTTGTAAGGACGTCGAAACACAGACGTTATCTCAACGTTGAAATCACGTCGACAACCAAATGCGACGTCTTTACAACGTCGGGTGATCGACGTTGTAAGGACGTCGAAACGCGACGTCATCATGACATTGGAATTACGTCGACAACCAAATCCGACATCTTTACAACGTCGGGTAATCAACGTTGTAAGGACGTCGAAACTTAACGTTGTCACGAAATAAATTCGGGTACTTTTGCTTTTGGTAAGTTTTGCAGTTAACGTAGTCTTAGTCTTAGATAGGTATGTCAACAACAAAATAGAATATGTTATATCATCATTTAAATGGTGCTACATGATGGATAATTATATGTACTTTACTACCCTTTTTGATATCTTCAATATTTGCGGCGCTATTCAACTTTTAAACCTTAAAATGGTGGCATTTTTTGTCTATTGGTTTTCAGTAAATTTCTTGTGCAGTCTGCATCAGGACGGCATTTATTTGATTGGAAAATAGTAATAAAATTGGAACCTTTTAACTTACGTATGTGAAATCAAAAATGGTGCAACCCTTAAGGAAATGTCAATTTTTGGTGTCCTTGACTTGACCTTCACAGTTGACCTACATTCAATTTTTTTACCTAGATTTGGTCCACAGCATGGGATTAATTCTTATTAATGACATCATTTAGCTGAAAATTAATTAGGTAATGAGCACTGTTGACGTTTGAAGTATGAATATTGCCAATATAATGAATTTAATACTATGCAACCTTTAAACGGCTATTATAACTTGACCTATATTTTACATTTTACCTATATACCTGAATTTATGGCATAATTAATTCATAAATGCACCCACCGGATGAATCATGATACAACCCTTTAGGAAATGTCAAGTTTGGTGACCTTGCCTTGACCTTCACACTTGACCTACATACTGGGATTAATTCCATATAAATGACATCATTTAGGTGAAAATGAATTAAGAAATTGGCAATTATAATTTGGGTGCAAAATTGCTAATATAATTACTTTAATGCTATGTAAACTTTTAAATGGCTATTAGAACATGATCTATTTATTTGACCTCTATTTCACATTTGACGTATGTACTGAAATTAATGGCGTAATTAATTAATAAATGTGCACACTGGACGTTTGAGGGATTACAAATGTCAAAGACAATAATACATATATACATTCAATGAACTGTGACCTTGTAAGTACCAATTTTTAATACAACCTACAAATTAATTCGAAAGCGGCACAATCAACGTTTGAGGGATGGAAGTTGTTAATATATAATTTCATGCTATGTAACCTTGTACATGCCTCTTAACATGGCCTACTTATTTAAACTAGTGCTCACAGTTGACCTATGTACAGGGATTAGTACAATAATATTTACCGGACCATTTTGTGTACTAGAGGACCTTTTACTGAAATTTTGACCGAATTCAAAATGAGTTCACCATGGAAATAAAACATTTTATAGGTCAATCAAGTAATGGTGTGGGAGGTTAAAGTTAACTTGGCTCCTATAACTGGGTGTGACAATTTTTACAAAACATGATATCATTGAAAAAACCATCAAGGCAATTTATTATAACGTAAACAGTGCAGCACCATTCATAATATTTTACAAAGGTGAATGTCCAAAACACCAGGTTATTATATAAATGTTCATAATTTCACGATAGGTAACGTGCATAAGTCCGTGGAACATGTACTGAAGTTCATAACTTCACGATAGGTAACATATATTTTTACTGCACATAACTTCCAGTTGAGCAACGGATGTGAGGTAAGCATAACTATAGCCGCACTACCCATTTCTCCAGTTGTTGAAGAACGGAAACATCCTAATAGCGACATCTACATTTCTCAGTCATGTAGCAATGTTCTTCAAGTGTGCACATTGTTATTCCACGTAAATTTGAGTTGAGCAATGGATATGAAGCGACTATGATGTCAGACACTTCTGCAGAGATCAAAGAGCTTTGTCAGTTCCTGAAGAGTTGACCCATGCGAACACTTGCCATTACTGACATTGGTGCAGGCCCACAGCTGTTTCCTGTTAGGCAGTCTCGTGCGTAGGTAAGTCAGTAATTTGAAAATTTACTTTACAAATACAATAGCAATTTCTAAATAAATATTCTTAGAATATTTTAACAATGATGATTTCTAATTGAATCCTTTAATTCTGAAAGGTAAAGAAAAACAATTGCAAATTTTGAGCTGTATATATATATGAATGAAAGGTTGTCTGCCAAGGAGGATTAAGTCTTAATATGGATGGCTTATTGCATGCAGTTGAAGTTATGTATGCAGTGACATCAAAGCCAAAGGTGTTCATCATCAACACATAAACAAATGATCTAGACAAAGTTGACGCAAGTGAAGTACTGATATGCCAAACTCTATGTTTTGCAGTTGTTTTGGAAAGTAATTTTGATTCATAATGGTTGTTTTGGTTGAACTGATTTTTGAAGTGACAATTTTGAAGATTAAAAAATGTATTAGAAAAAATAGTGACATAGTGCACATGTTGTAGCATGAAGAAAGCAGCTAAACCTGATGTTGGCATCGCTTGAAAGCTATAATAGCTGCTCTCCTCATCCTACTGACATATCTCTTCATGCCAATGGTACACATGTGTACTCTACGATGTGCCCAGAAATTTATTTTATTTGAATCAGTGATCAGCTGGGCTGTTCGTGTACTAACAATGTGCCGGGATTGGTCGAAATCATTAGGAACAACATAGTGGCTGCCGGACTTAGGAATTCGTGTTAGAATATGGCATATCACTACCTGTAATACAGAAGGTATTGAAGTCAGTTTCTGAGCAAATGACAATACCTTCTGCCAATTTTTCAGGTGCACAGCCATTGCATAGATCATTCGTTCCTATGTCGATTAAAACATTTGGCGCCTCTACACACACAGCTCCAAACCCAAGGTAAGCCCCCACTTTCCTAGAAAGACAACCTTGTCAAACATACAAGACAGGAGAAGGTCGGGACAGAAATAGCGGTACTCAGCATTGCTGGTACACGCTTCTAACATGCGACACACAAAACTGTGCCCAACGATTAGCACCTTGGCCTTGCGTGCTTCGGAATCCATTCTGAAAATAAAATAAAAAACTACATTTCTGCATTTTTGTAATACCACTTTTATTAATTCACGATAACATCGATATCATTTCGGTGTTGTGATTCACAACAGAAGCCACGTGGAGGCGACAGTGTGAACATTCTGTCCTTGTATGTGAGTATGCAAGATTCTTTGATATATTGTAACTTATCTTTATCTTTACCACCAGAATTCCTGAGTATTTGTGACATGAAATACAAATCACAACAAGATATTATGATTCACATAAAAACACCACAAACAAAACAGTAAATATTATTAACAACAACAAAATAGATAGTCAACATGACTATATACTGAATTATAAAATGTGAATTACAATAATATAGGATTACAAGAATACAGGAATACAGGTGTCAGGTGATGCAAATTAAAGTGGAAATATTAACTATTCGTAATTTCTATCATAAAAATACTGATACAGACACAATAATAATATACACGTATTACATTTTATTAACAACACAACTTACTAAAATTGAACTGTTAAAAATGTGGATTGTTCAAATTAAGAACGTATTCCTATATTTATTGAAAAGGAAGTACAGCGCACAGCCACACAGTCTGCACAGACTCGGTCACAGATGTGACATCAATAGACATCGCCGTAAATGTCAGTTTTTGAAATTTCGTGACTTCGTCCTAAAAATATTGATTACTAGAAAACAGTATTGCATGTATAACAAATATTCAATCACACGTTTCAAAAATTTAGCTGATAAAAGTGGGATGGCACAGATTACAATATCGATCGCGCATACGTTAGAATGGCGACATGTCTCGGCGCATGCATTATAAACAGCCGCTAATGCGCCGAGCGACATACAAAACGCATCAAACTGGCACGCTACCGGTCATCTAAGATTAGTCTTCCCTGCGCTCCGCATGGATATACAAGATTCATAGTTATACCACATGAAAGCTAGGATTCTAGTTTCACAAAGACACCTAAGCATTTTTAAGATACACGCTAAAATATATTAATATTTTTATAAGTAAACACAACGCAAAGTTCATCAACCTTAATATTGCGCGGCCGAATACAATGTAACAGATTTTACCCGCCGAGCATCTTCTGATGGCATTCATTGGTCGATATAAATGTCAACAGTAAACAAAATTAGTATGCATATCGAGATCCACGACGTTTTCCGAGACCATGTGATCCAGCAGATCGACTGCGCGGCAAAAAACCTGCGCCATTTCTGGAACGCGTTAAACCGACGCTGAGCGGTGCTGCCGCCCAGCGGATGTTGACAGACTTAGTCTTAGGCCCGCACCTCGAAAAAAAAACGGTGACCTACAGTCACCAAACTTCACACCATAATATATCTACAACACCTATTCGACACATGCACAATTACCACGTGATCCAAAAAAATTATTTACTGTTTTAATCGATCAAAATGTACAAGAAATTCACTCGTTTTTACATGTAGTTATTAATTCCACCGGAAACTCCGGTAGGTGGCGCCACTTTATGGATACCTTCAGACGTGGGGATAGACCACATATTTCATTTTTTTGACAATAATTAACTAACACAATATTTCATTAAATTAATTAATTAAATAAGGTTACATTAAACTTAATGTTGACAGCAGCTGAGGGTATTTATTACGGTTATCAGTTTGAGTAATTATTGCTGCATTTTAATATTATCTACCAGAGGTAATTTATCATATGATGCAGTCAGTATATATTATTTTGTGTTTACTAAAAATTTGTTGCAATATTTAATGATGTATATTGTTTTATATGCTGTACTGTGCTATCCATGATGTAGATATTAAAGATAATAATAATAAAACTTAGAGCGATTCTTTGATCATTTTAATCTCTTTGTAATGTACACAGTTATTAAATAATCCTGTTAATATGATTATCTCATGTAATTTTATGCCTTTATTTCATTAGAATTATGTTTTAATAATCACTAATGACCCTAACAATATATCGGAAAAATAACTGCACGTACGCGCACTTTCCACTTTGACCCCACCTTCACGATCCGAATAAAGCATTCTCATGAATATTCGGGACTGTCCGTCAGACTTCGATTAGCTACGTCGAGTTAATAGATGCAAGAAAACCATCATCAAAATGTGTGTATTTGGATTAGTCACCGCCATGCGAATGAGTCGTGACCGATAAAATTATCAAAAGGAAACGTGGACCAGCTGCTGTTTATGCCACAGATTTAGCAAAGAAAAGAAGGAAAATATATGGAATAAACGGAGAATGAATATAACGACAGCTCATGACAGACGGATTTTTTTTTTTTTAAACATAGACCTCCACGCACGAAGCCGCCGATGACATATTGAATGATTGGCATTGTTTTTGTGAAATTTCATATGAATCAATGTACATTATTAAAATAGCATAGGTGGTTATGTACAAAAGGTTTAATTTTAGTTTAAAATGTAGATCTACAAAGAGCATGATAACATTATTGTCGACAAAATATTAAAATATTGCATCAGTGTAACAACATGATTTATTTGTAGTGCAATCATTATTTCTGCTCATCATTTAGAGTAAAAGATATTGCATTTTTTTCTGTCGAACTCCCGTTTCGATGACAAATAAAATGGCCATTGTATGATTGAAATAAAGTTATAAAATTACAAAACTTTTAAAGTAACGCATATTTTAAAACACTGTATTTAACTCAAGAAGATCCCTAAACTATTTGGAATGTTGTGGAACATTTATATTATGAATTTTCAAAATTATTGTAAAATCAACTTTGTTGGCACCTTTTTACACAATCCAAGCATGATGAGCATAAGAAAGTATACATTTTATTATGTACACTGTACTCTTATTTTGCAACATGATGATGGAATGTTGTGCATTTGGATGCACAATTCGATCGATTGCACAAATCCATTTGAAACATGTAGCGATGTACATATTCCCAGCAGAAGCCACACGGAACTAATGTGGCAGAACAAAGTCAGGTATGTTCTTCACTACTGTGTCAGTTAACACATTGTCCAATTAATAGCACTGTTATGCATTTTGATACACAAAGCTATCCGATGCATATATCCATTTGAAACACGAAATGATGTACAACTTCCCAGTAGATGTCGCACTGAACAGAATTGGACAGAACAAAGTCAGGCACCATCTTATGTCAGGTGACCCATTGTGTAATTAATGGCACTATTGAGTAGAGCTCTTCAATTTCCTCATTCCATCAGCTCGGTTTGTATGCTAGCTACACAGCATAACATTCTTCGTATAAGTAATAATATTAATGACAACATTTATCTAAAATGTTCATTACATGATTTACAAGCACCCATTTTTAGTTTTACATGCATTGTATGAACCAATAATGTAAGGATTTTAAGAAATTAAAGGGCATGTAATGTATAACATTTATCTAAAAAAATTTGCTCATTTGAAATAGATTACTGTTATTGTCTATGTTGTAATTCATGCAATGTTACCACGTATCAGAGCAGTGGAGTTCATTGTGGTCCAGTGATGTGTGGCAGGTTCAATTTCTGCTGGTGTTTTAATGTTGCATCCAAAACAGTACTGGTTGTGCACATCTACTGATTGCATTAATTGCCTTCAGCATGTGTAATTAATTTTTGTATGTGGTCCCTACCTACCCTTTTTAGTCCTTTGGGCCGAAGGTCTAACGGACTATTGCCATCACTGTGCGTCCGACGTCTGCCATTAGCTGCCGTATCTCAGAAAGCATTAAGCAACTTTTTCTCTAATTCTGCATAGACATATCTTAGGGCACTGCCATTATGCACGATAAATGTGTATTTGATTAACTTGTTCTAAGGGCTCCTTAGGGCCTCCAAGGGTCCCAAAACTTGTAAATGTTTACATTTTGCCTATTTTTTTTCAAAAAATGTTCAGTAACTTTTTCTCTAATTTTGCAAAGACTATGACCTAGGATTTTATAAAATAACTTAAGTATAAAACAATATATATTAAATAAAATAACATAGGCATACTCAAAAAGGTTAAAGCATATTTAGCCAAAAATTATAAGGAATATTATTCATATGTTTTACAATACATGTTGCAGCTATTCCGTCACTCCAGTTATTTCAAATTATGTCATTATTACTGTTTTTAACTGTCATTACTACTGTTTTTAAGTCAAAATGCATGCTATGCATATGTACCTTATTAACAAATAAAGGTTTATCATAGTTCATCTCTTTCTTCTTCCCATTCTGGGGGAGGGTGGTAGGGACAAAATGAGAGCAGATAATGCGTGTGCATTTTCTTAAACAATGTTTTACTGTGCTACATGCGATATTGCAGCTCACCAACTCTCCTGCAAGGTTTTTACAACCACTGGAAATCGGCCTAAATCTGACAGTATTTGTTAATAACACATTAACTAATATATACAATATTCACGAAATGGTCTACTCGAATACTTTATTTCCAGGTGTATCTTCACTGGCACGCATATATCTAGAGAGCTACTAAACATGTCAACACTTTACTTCCATCATAACTCTTAATGATCTATAGCTATGATTCACCAAAAACATTTCTTTAATAATTACAAACTCACAATATAGTCCAAAGGAATTCAGGGCCTCTTGACCCATTTTTATCTGAAGTGATATATTAATTCTATGTGATTCAATAAACAACACACTAACAAATCAAGCATATACAGTGTTTGAAGATTTAAGTTGAACCCTGAAGAGATTGTATCAGCGATTTTTTATTCCTTACTCAATATCACTCATAAGACAGTCAAAATGTATATCTTGCATAACAAATGCCTACATACTAATATGACAACAAATGCCTACATACTGATATGAACATGCACCTATGTTGCATGAAAGTTTTTGCACATACATTAAATACAGTTATTTAGTAAAGGTAACACCATAACGAAATTCAACTGTTCTATTTCTCTATTCAATGCAGGAAAATTACATCATGAAAAACACACATATTGCGTTGACATTGATGATGATCCAACATTGTTTCTCTTCTCCTTCAGGTTAGGCAGCTACTCTCAAACAGTTTCCGTAAACTCATTATCAGTGTAATGCAAATTAAACAATACTTATTGTATTGGAATGTGTTAAAAGGAACTGTTTGCCATGCAAATACAGCCACAGATTTGTTTAAATACGCCCAGCATTGAATGACCATACAAGTACAACCGCAGATAACGCATTCTATGCATGCACTAGGGAAATGGTTCCGAATGGTCGGGCTTTCAGTATTTCCCCCTAGGAAACACACGCACGGGAATGGCCCGCACGCACGGCAGAATATGACAATTAACGTGCCTAATACGTCTTGATTACTCCAGTAAGTTATTTCAGAAAGGCCTGCAACAATCGTTGTCCATACGTGTGTATGTTGTCAACCTGTGACCATAAAATTACGGAGTTTTTAGATAATGGACTTCACTCCCCGATCGAGAAGGCCCGGCCGACTGCTTCGCAACTGGGCGCATGACACGCACGCATGCACGCACGCACACACACGCACGCGCAACGAAACACAAACACACACATACGCATGCACACGCAAACAAACACACGCACGCGCACATACATATACTACGTACACGCACACACGCAAGCACGCACGTACACGCTCGCGTGACTGTTAATTAAAACCTGTCACATAATTTTTATAATTGACAATTACACATCAATTTTTTATGAAAATAATAATCATTTCGTCGAATGCGTATCCAAACACAGAATATAGTAGACCTCGACCATTGGTCAAGAACGCTCGTTTTTCATCCTAGTATGTAAAACATTAGTTTTCCGGACCGGTAACACTATATAGGGAACAACGAAAATTTTAATAATACGTCATTAAATGGTGTAGCATTGTTCGATATAATATACAAGTATAAGATACAAGGCTTATGATGTATGGACTAAAAAAGTGGTCCCGAATGGTCGGACTTTTAGCATTTCACCATAGCAAAGGCGAAATACACGAGTTTTCGGGATCATGTAGTGACACTAAGGAACGGTGATGTTATATTTTCTCTTGTTAGAAAAAAAAAACGTTATTATCCTACTATGGCATTGTTCAGTATACAATATGTACAATGCCTATTTATATGATGCATGGACTAAAAAGTGGTCCCGAAAGTTCGGGCTTTTGGCTATCACCCTAGTAAAGGCCAAAAGCCCGACTATTCGGGGTATGCAGTGACACAAGGGAACGATACTGTTATATTTTTGCTTGTTGGAAATTACAAAATACGCCATTCTCCTACATTTTAGCATTGTTTAGTATATAAAGTATATATATGGCATATGACGCATAGACTAAGAAAAGTGGTCCCGAATGCTCCGGCTTTTAATATTTCCCCTTAGCAAAGGCTAAAAGAACGAGTTTTCGGGACCAGTAACACAAGGGAACGACACTAATTTTATATTATATCTACTCTTGTTGGATAATAACAAATACGTTAGTATCCTTTTGTAGCAGTCTAAATAAAAGGCATAATATGGGTGTACTAGAAAAGTGTTCTCGAATGGTCGGGCTTTTAGCCTCTCCTCCTAGGAAAGGCTAAAAGACCGAGTGTTCGTGAACAATGACACCTGGCAATGAGCCGCACGACAGAATAACGTACATATGTATAGCGTGCTTAACGCAAAATGTCTTAAATTACTGTTTTGTTAGTTTCTTATGGATGTGATACATATAAAGTTTCTCTAATTGTATGTCCACTTAGGAACTACTTGCGAGTGCTAAATATAGGTACACATTTTGCAGTTGACGTCATGTTCACGAATGGTCGGGCTTTTAGACAAACCCCCGTTGCCAGATCGGTGTGCCAGTCCCCCAGTTCCACATATGGGGTCATGTTCTAGTTAGACTTCCTGTCCGTTGCACAAAGAAAAATGCAGTGTATTTTTTAGAAATGATTTTTTTTTTTAATTCACATACTGTGACATAAGTGCTTTTGAGTGGGGAGATTTCCATGTGTGATTGTAGAAGGTGTTGACTGTAAAATGGTGGATTTCTAGATGATTTGAATAAGCAGAAGGATATTTGGCAGCAATTTGCCTGTGTGACCAGTTTGCGGAGTAATTCTTGCCGGCATTTGTAAATATTGACGGGTGTCACACATACAGGCATTTTACGAGAGCTGGAAGTATGCAATTTTTGTTTTACTCTATCGGCATGTCAATGAGATGATGATAACAGCAGGTGAGAAGTTGACATTTTGCAGGTCACCTTTTCTTCTAATCAGACAAAACGTTGACATGGTCGCCTATGGGAAAACCAACAGTGGGCTGACCCCATCTGGTCACTTGGAGAGTAATCGTTTTTCACATATTCCCGTCATTAGATTGGTCCCACCAGAGCTACTGGAACAGAGCTGGGACAATCTCGGATTTAACATGAAGGACCCATATTGTAAATTGACGATCAGCGCCATCACACGATCTGCGGTACTCTAACTGACTTGTACTTTCAGCGGTGCTGTACTCTAATTGACCTGTACTTTCAGCCCTGTGCTACTTTAACTGACCTATTCATTCAGCGCTGCGATACTCTAACTGACCTTTACTGTCAGAGCAACGGTACGCTATACTTATCTATACTTTCAGCCCTGTGCTACTCTACTTGTGCTGTACTTTCAGCCTTGTGCTACTCTACTTGATCTAGCTGTACTGTCAGCGCTACGATACTCTAACTGACCTTTCAGCTCAATGATTCTAGTAGGCCTATGTTGCTGGATATATAGGCGCTATAGAAGTTTGTTAATTATTATACTTGTCTATACGGGATCGAGGTCGTCTACACTAACCGTCGTCTACACTGGCCGCCGTCTATACGAGAGGTCGTCGACATTGCACTTCGCCTACACTGGTCGTCGTTGACATTGCACTTCGCCTACACTGCATAGTCGTCGTCGTCGTCGTCGTCTACAATGACCGTCATCTACACTGGCTACCGCCTACACGAGTGGTCGTCTACACAGGCTTCCTTTACGATATCGTATAATATTTTAGATCTGGACCATTACATACCAGGCACTGTCCAATAAGCAACCATCTTATTTGCATTAATTGCTTACTCCTGTAAGAAAACCTACCCAGCTTCGATCATCTAATTCTGACCTACTTTTTGTTCCTTGAGTCAACACTAACATTGGAACTAGGGCTTTTTCTGTTGCTGCAGCAACTCTTTGGAATATCCTCCCTTTTAGTGTTAGATCAGTTGAAAATATTACAAAATTCCGTCGTCATTTAAAAAAACCTATCTTTACAACCTTGCTTATCCACCGTAGCTCCCTAGCGCCTTGACCCATCTGTTGACAACTGGAATACTAGTTATGGATTTTAAGATTGACCATTCCTTTTGTTTTGATGCGCTTCTGGGCTTGGTTTCCAAGAATTTAAGCGCACTAGAAGTTATCTTATTACTAATATTACATTGGCTTTCGTCTACAGTATATCTCGTCTACACTTGTCGTCGACTACGTTGGCCGTTGTCAACACCGGCCGTCGTCATCACTGGCCGACGTCAACGCTGGCCGTCGTATACACGGGAAGTCGTCTGCACTGGCGGTCGTTTACACTTGCTGTTCGCTACACTGGCCACATTGTACACTGGCCAGGTGGGCGTGTACACTGACCGTCGTATACACGGTTCGTCGTCTACATAGGCCATTTTCTACAGTGATCGTAATCGACGCGGGAGGTCGTCTATACTGGCCTTCGTTTACACTGGAGACAATCTACACTGGCCTTCGTCTACACGACAGGTCGTCTACATTGTCCTTGTACACAGGAGGTAACCTACGGTGTTTCGTCTACACAGGCAGTCGTCTACACGAGAGGTCGTTTACAATGACTATCATCTACACTGGCAGTTGACTCCATTAACTGTAATCTACGCGGGTGATCGTCAACTCGGGCCGTCGTCCACTGCGGCCGTCATCTTTAGTGGTCGTCGTGTACACGAGAGGTCGTATATACACTGGCCGTTGTGTACACGGACCGTTTTGTATATGGGCCGTTGCCTACACTTGCTGTTGTCTACACTGGAGGTCGTGTACATTGACCGTCATTTACTCTGGCCGTCTTCTATGCCGACCATCGACTACACTGGCTGTCGTCTACATTGGCCGTTGTCTAGACGGGAGTTCGTCTACTCTAGCCGTCATCTACATCGGACGTCGTCTACACGGGAGATTGTCTACGCGGGCTACCGTCTGCATAATTACCCTTTGTTTTTCACGTTCTTGAATAATTGAACTCGTCACAGAGCACCGCCACCAGTCTGATCCGTCACCCTGCCGGCGTGGGCGCCTGTACACAAGCCCAGGCGAACTGTCGGGAATGCCGTGTTGACGCGGATTCGGGGATGTGAAAATCCCATTTCATATTCAACATATGTAATTAATAAAGTCGCTTTGGAGAACTGTTGTCTACATGTGTAATAATTCGAAGTCGATTTCAGGTACGATCGAGTAGTTTGGGCAAACCGATGTCGTGTACAGCGTCTACAACTCGCCGTTTCGTCGGGAAACTTTTGCAAGGTGACATTTTATTTCGACTTTGTACCGTCACCATCAACGCAACAGTAAACGTCTTTACCATGTTGATGTTAACAAATGTATTACCGTTAAATCGAGTTACCTTGATAAACTACTATACGCAAGACGGCGCCATCTCTGTTCACCAACACGGTCTGGTCTTTCTTGTGCTTGCAATTCCACTGGCCCATGTGGTTGTTTTTGGAACTTGTGTCCAGCTAGTTTTAAACAGGTAAAGACATGTTCTTATATAGTGCAGTATCCAGTCACCAGGGCTGCTCAAAGCGCTTTACACTTTACTCCCTGAAAGACCTGTTCATTCGAACACCATCTCGACTTCTCTGGGAAACATGAATGTATGTATGTATGTATGTACGTATGTACGTACGTACGTATGTTTGTATGCATGCATGTATGTATGTGTACATGTGTGTATTACATTTGTTTGTATGTATGTATGAATGTGTGTTTGTACGTATGAAAGAATGTATGGCATGTCAAAGAGTGAACCTTGTAAAGATTGTGCAAATATTTAATTGATAACAACTGCAAATATAGTACAACTGTTTGGTATATTAATATTGCACATAAAATATTGATAATTACAGGTACACCTGCTTGAATGTTCATGTTGATTCCTTAGTTTTAACTGACTGGAAACTGATTGATACTAGTCTAATTTGAACTACTCTTTCAAAATTCCCATGACGTTGTGTCAACACTACAGTAATATGTTCCCAGCAACAGACACGCCGCTGAGGCTGTAATAATTTATAGTAGATAATCAGGCCCGTAGCCAGCTTTTCACAATGGGGGGTTCACCGTTTACCTGTTCAAACTCCAGGGGCGCCACAAGTTCATGTGGGGTTATATTTGTTCACAATGCAGGGGCCCCACATGTTCACGCGGGGGCTCATAATGCAGAAGGTTACATTTCTAACTGGAAGAACAATGAAGTGGGTGTGAGATCGGTGGACCATGTGGTTTCGTCTTAGATTCTTTAATCTTATATACAAACACCGCATTAGCTTCCCCAGCAAGCCCTTAACGCGGTCGTTTTTGGGGTGCGTTTTCAAACAAAGTGGGACTCATGTGGTCTTTGAAGATTGGTCTAATTTCGTTGCCTGATTAAGTCTAATTTACACCCAATTGTATTCATAAAAGCCAACACGCAGCGATAGTATGTTGTTAATATATAAATTATTTACTCGAAACCATTCGCCGTGTGTGCAATTGTTTTGAATATGTTCGTAATAATGTAATAAACGAGGCACCGAGTTATTTTTCAGAATAAACAATTAAAGTGTGACATTTACAATCTGGTTTTCACTCAATTAATACTTTATATTTATTTGATCTGATGTGCAAAATTCAATAATTTATCATAAACATAGTTAAGTAAGTAAATTAACAAACCTTTATAAAACATGCCCGGTAAATAGAAGATTAGAACAATTATTATCCTCTTGTGGAATGTTAATAAAAGTCTAGGTGTTAAACAGTCAAGTACCATATCCTGTACACCACACTGATTCCAGGAAACACAATATGTATTTTACAACTTTACAAAACACAAAATGGACATAATAATTGATAACAAAGGCCCTTCACACATTGTTGCCTCCTCGTCAGAGATCTACAAACATGCAACTAGCAACCACAATATTTCGGCAACCACACAACCACACAATTACACGATTTCTCATCAGCACGCGCATTTTAAAATAGGTGAAGCTAAATTTAATTTTGTATTGGATAAATACAATTACTCATCGAAATTCGCGTTCCAGCTCAATTGTTGAAAATTATGATTTGTGTTAAGCCAGATGAGCTTGTCTACCGGGTTTGAAGCTCGTAAGAAATATTCTCGCTACACATCTTAAGTTGTTGAATGTTGAGTATATCCTCTTTGACAGTAGGTCGTTAGGCCTACCTTAATCAGCATACTAAAATTAAAAAGCTGCACCTTCCGTTCACTATTTAACAGAGTTCTGATAAGAAATAATGAATTATTTTATATGGCTTAATGTAGGTGCTCATAATGGTTAAATCATCGTCACCCCTTTCATTCACCAGTATTTTGTCTGCATCTGTAACCTCTGAGTGACTACAATTAGGACTCATTAATTAACGTTTGGTGTAAAACTGGCTTCTTGTGTATTTGTTACCCCATGCATTTTCATAACAGTTAGACCCTGGGATAGTGGGAAATCCTCCTGCATGGCTAATTGGATGCAATGGTCCTTTGACACACATTCCTCTAGTGACTACCCTTTTCACACATGGCATTGGGGGACAGACCTCTCAGCCAGGCTCCCATACATTCAGTGATGATCACTTAATAGATAACGGTTCTCCATTTATCATCTGCACAAATCAGGCTTTCTTGGCATTCTGTGTAATGCTTGAACACTATCCAGCAGCTTTTAGGAAGGGGGAGGTTAACGCTTTTGAGAAACATGGAATACATACAATTAGCGGTTCACATTTTGAAGATGCAATTTTGAGTGGGTTCACATTTTGGAGAAAGGGGGGGTTCACGTGAACCCCGCGAACCCCCTGGCTACGGGCCTGATAATAATGTACAATCACATGTACAATGTACAAATGCATTAATACTAATACTATATAGATAAAATAAACCAGGTTGCACTATCCGATTTGTGTGGATCTGAATTAGTAGAGAAGAAAATTATTTGAATGTGAAGTGTGTCGTATATAGCATTGCTATGTTGATCATATTAATAAATTAGATCAGTCTTGTGATATGACACGACCTTTTCTGAAACTCATATTTTCTCCAATGCACAATATGTTGATTATCAATTTCCGAATTCATTGTCAATTTAAGAATATTGATTTTTCTTGAGAAAAAAAAAATATTGTCTAGGTTGATTTGGTGATCGCATTATTGCTACGCATTTCTTGAACGTCGTGATGCTACAAACGCAATATAAGAACATTGTTGTCAATCTGATATGCTGTCGCTGTTTTTGGTTGATGATCCTTGGAGTCGGGCCGTGTTGAAACGCCAATGGCGTTGACTGCGCTGTCGACGGCAGTCGCATCTCAGGAGTCTCTGGAAGGCGAATCGGAAGTCTCGCGAGAAGAATGCGTACACGAACGGATTCATAGCAGAGTTGCAGTAGCCCAGCCAGAAAAACAGCTTGAACATGATCGGACTGATACAGTCGGTGCAGAAGGCACCAGCCAGGTAGACGCTGAAGAAAGGTAGCCAACTGACTATGAAACAACTGACAATAATACCAACTGTTTTAGCTGCCTTCTTCTCTTTGTTCATCTTTTTCAGGTGCACTCTGATGTAACTCATCTTGCCGACGAATCTGTGTCCGTTGTTTGGCGTCGACCGGCAGCTGCCTGACTCGTCGTCTGTCCGACAGACATCGTCGTCGTCTCGTCGTTGTGTCCGAGCAGCCTTGTGGTCCGGCGTGCTCGTCGAGCTTTCCGGGCTCGGCAACGCACACATATCGCCGTTCGAACATGTGTTGGTGAATTTAATATGTATTTTTGAATGCTTCATGTTTTGGCACCCAGACCGTGCGTTCGTGCAATTCGTTTCACGTATGGTTTCAAAGTTGTTCTTTGCGCTTTCATAACCCGCGAGCAGCTTGTCTTTGCAGTGGACGTCATGTGACCGACGCTGTACCGTGCCTCCGCGATGGATCCGGAGTGTGACGGATGCATGAGAAGTGGTCGAATATGCACCCAATCCGCCGTGCATCTTTTTTGTAAGCACCCCTCTTTTCATGGCTCCTGTCGTACGCACTGCCGTGCGGTAAATTTTCCAATAGAAAAACGCCATGACCAGCATAGGGAGCCAGAAAGAGCCAAGTGCAGAATATATGACATAACCCTGCTCGGAAGTCAATGTGCATTGCGCCAATGCGATACAAGAGGAGTGGGTCCATCGTCTCGTGTAAGTAACGTTTCCGTGTGAACTATTCATTGGCACAGCATACTCGCTAAGTGGCATGGTGATGTCTGGCACTGACACTTCTCCCGAATCCCCCTCCTTCCATCCAATAAGCGGAGGGAAACAGATAATGAATGAGACGACCCACACGGTAGCGACAAGAATGCGGGAGCGGCGTGGAGACATTAGCGACGGGTACTTGAACGGGTAGCCAATGGCGAGGTAGCGGTCAAGACTTATGGCGCACAGATGTAAGATGGACGCAGTGCACGTCCACACATCGACGGCGAGCCACACGCTGCAGAGCGTCTTGCCAAACGGCCAGAAGCCGAGCACCTCGTTGGCGCCCGAGAGAGGTAGCACCATGACGCCAACGAGCAGGTCGGCACACGCAAGCGACACGATGAAGTTGTTTGTCGTCGTTCGCAGTTTGCGAGACGTGAACACCGCGACGACAACGAGGCTGTTACCGACGATGACGACGAGGGTGAAAAGTACGAGCATGGCGACTGATGCGAGGAACGTAACTCGCAGCATGCGACCGGCGTCGAATGGGTCATCACACCTCGCAGTCGGGGTCGTGCTTACGTTAGTCTTGTTGATGTCAGACAGCGTCGTCATTGTTCGTCATTAATGCACTGCAAAGAGATACGGACATTTGAAGATATGGTACACCAATAAGATAATTACTATATTTGCCGACACGTATGACCATAAATACGAATGTTTCGTTCAGGTAAAAAAAAAACATTAACCGGTGCATACAAATATACATAATAAATTACTTAAATATTAAACAATAAATAAGTTAAGAATATAAATAAATTCAAATTTAAAAGTAAAAACAGAACCCTGAAATGATAGAAATACGCCAGATTCAGCTCTACCCACTTAGCGTAGCTTTGTACGATAGGTGAACATTTAATTTTAGCCAATTTCCAAATAGATCGCTTACGCCCGAATATCTACAGTGGAACCTCGCTTTACGGTCACCTCGATAATACAGCCACCTCGCAATTAAGGCTACGCCAGAACAGTATATATATATATATGTATATATATATATATATATACAAAAATAAAAAATCGACGAACAACCCCCAGGAGTTCGCTAGCACGCCCACCAAATTACAGCCCTATAGATGTGTTCTTTCCCAGTTGTTAACACGAATGCTTGTAGCCAGTTGCAAACATATGCGCTTAAAGGCGCTGCGATCAATCGAAAACGTAATTGCTTAGCTCTATACGTCGAATTGTACATATTAAGTTAGAGGACCTTTGCAGCTATTTAATAATGATACTATTGTAACATAAACAGCCTGTAATTGTAGAAAGCAGCAATGCGTGTTTGCAAGGACTGTTTTCAGCACTGTATGTGTTTTTACGTTTCAGCAACCTGGTTAACATGTTAACACTACGTGGCATTCTCGGAGTACAGCCAAAAAGTAATGGTTGACGGTATAATTATTTAGCTCTTATCAGCGAATGCTAAATCTCTTCCGGGTTGTCTCCAGTGCGATAAGAAGATTACTAAAAATTCGATATGCCTATCAACATCATTTCCTGCTTGATAGGTGTCCACGGTAAAGCCCAGATATCGATCGCCACTGACAGTCATACTCGGAAATCTGTGACACATCGACACGTAACTGTACTCTCATGTGATCGATACCCATAGTGATAAAGTGGTGAGGTATTCATAGTTATCCCCGAGATAGGCGATGAGAAGTAATACATGGCTATGAGGAATGAAATACTTATTTATGACAGGAACTCGTTCAATAATGTCATAATAACAGGATATGTGTGGAAGAAAATAATATATCATTGACACCCTGAATTACAATGTAATATTACTAAAACCAGCGTTCAATGTCTGCTTCAAAATGTCCATGTAAACGTCAATACACCAATAACTGTAAAGGCTCGGAGACGACGAGACAAGACAGGTACGGTTAATCATGTGTCTGGTTGCCTTATCAATGGTATAAATTATTACCTATCTACTGACGTTCCGAATATTCAAGATCCCGGAATGTGTGTTATGGATGACACCCTGTCTCCTTTTAATGTGAGGAGGTCGTAGATTGTGCACAGGACATCGGTGGCTATGATAGATTGGCCGGTCGTGAGACCAGGAACTAATTGCCGTCAATCAGACAGCCGTCGCTGCGTGGCTGGCAACCTAACGTCTATGGGTGACCAACGTCATTTTTTGCAGGAATATAAGGCGGATTTCCTGACAGACATCTAGTTTTACCTAGATTGATAGCTAACGTAGAGTGCAAGGCAGTTACCCATCATAGCGTTAATAAAATACGTTGATGATAAATAATTACTTTGATCTGGGTAACAATTGAATGCAGGACTGAAAAAAACCCAGTGATTTTCCTCGGTTAGAAAGCTAACATAAATGTGAAGATTGGCAATGGCTGTTGCTCGGATATACAATAACGCAAAACAGTAATTGATCTAAAATACCACGAGTGTAACGTGGCCCATTAATTGTTTTGGAAATATCCCGTATATCAAGGGTTCTTACAGGTTTTTAGTAGAAAACGCAACATAAGACGTAACTGTTCTAACCAGCAACGGTCTACACATGAGCGCGCTAATGTTTACGTCATGACAGACGTTCATAAAAATACAGCAGGAAACCGTCTTCTCTGAGTGTGTAGACAGGAAGGAAAGTGGTCCGAGACACTAAAAGCGTAGGCTAGCGAGGCAGAGACATGGCCCGAGCATGGGTCTCCAGCAACAAATTGTCTGCACCTGACAAAAAGAAAGTAGAGCTATTCAAAATCTTTCAGGCACATTGTGCGCCCAAAACGAACACTACCACCCAAAAGAAGCAGTTCTACGAAAAAAAGACAAGAACCTGGTGAGACGCTTGACGACTGGATGACGAAGTTGTGCGTCAACGTCGCAGATTGCAAGATCCAAGACAATGCCGAGATGCTGCGTGACACACTCGCCCTAAACTCTTCAAACCAAAACGTGCAAGAGACACGACTTGACCTCTCACGGCTCTGAAGATCGCTAAGGCCAACATCGAACAAATGAAGCTCATATCAGACCATGACGTCCACATTGTTGGCAGCCAAAGAATCCGAAAGCCAGCTGTAACAAAGCAACGCTCCTACACAACGACCCCTGCAAGAAGGACGGACGGAGTTCGAAGAAGGAATCCCGGTGACGATGCGTGCAACAAGTACGGGAGAAGCTGTGCAGCCAGGAAACTTACCTTGCATAGTGAAGAAACTGTAGCCATTGCGGGAAGATGATTAGACATTAGACAGCTGCAAAACCAGGTGCTACTGTACGACAAGATTCCTCAGTCAAAACTGGGGGATAACCTTACACGACCATCCACGTTGGAAATGACAACATGCTTATGAAGTTCAAGGTGGATACTGGAGCTGAGTTCAACGGGCTTCCAATCACAGCATTTGGCAAGCTATCCGAGAGTCGCACCAAACGCTTGACGGTGACCCGAATCAGACTGATGGGATACTGTGGACACGAGGTACTCATCGCAGGCACTTACAAGACACTCCCTTGCGTTCTTCATCGCGGACACAAAAAGCCACGGGACTGGTGCGAATTAAAGACCGCATGCTGAATAGGATCAAGACCGAAGTGGCCACAGTGGAGATGGAAAGCCTTTCCGAGAATATTTCTGAGTAGTATTCGGAGCTATTGCATGGCGTTGGACAATTTCCGAGAACGCACACGATGCAAACCAAACTGAACGTGCGCCCCCGGATACACCCACCTAAGCGTATTCCCTTCGTTTTAACGGAACGTTTGAAAACTAATCTAAACAACGAAGTATCATTTGGCGTAGTCGTAAAGGTTGTTGAACCAACCATCAGACTGGGTGAACTCCATCACAATCGTGGATAAGATTAACGGATCTCTACGCATTTGCTTAGGTTCTCTTGACCTCAACAAGGCGTTCCAGCGCGAGCACTACTATTGCCCGACCGTTGAGGACGTCGCAGCCAAGCTGCGTAGCGAAAAATGTGTTATCTGTGTTAAACAACAACAAGCGGCTACTGGCAGGAGGAGCTGTACAAGAAGAGCTCCATGCTAACCACGTTCACCACACCTTTATGACGACTGCCGCTTGGAGTGACCCCAGCACAAGACGTCTTCCGAAAGAGATCGATCTGACATATTGGTTGGCTGGATGCGACCGTGGCGAGATCTTGGTGTATGACAAAAACTGAAAAGACCACGACGCCAAGCTTGAAGCAATATTACGTAGGACCCGAGAAAGAGGGATCAGATTGAATAAATGCGTCTTCCGGATCAATTAAGCCACTTATTTCGGACATATGCTATCCACCGATGGACTGCGACGAGATCAGGTGAAGACACAGGGCATTCGTGAGATGCTACTACCGATCACTAGGGACGAGCGGGAGACGATACTTAGAATAGCTGCGTCCGTGGGGAAGTTCACGCCACACTTGTTGTACATCACCGCCCCAATAATAGACCTGACCAGGAAGGAGAACGAGTAGGGGAAGTACACCGATATTGGACCTGCACTTAAATTGGACCACCGTCTGTTCTGCGTCCTATATATAGTAATTAGATCGCAGTGATGCCCGGCGGATGCTTCACACAACATACCATCTATACGCAGAGCGGAAAATGGCGGCCAGCGCAGAGACGCTGACAAATTTATTTTTATCCATCTCGTTTTAATATTTAACCAACTTTGAAGGCGTAATGCAAAGCCTGTTACAGAGTAGAATGTACACGATCACAACATAGTGTCGTAGGAGGTCTATATAACGAGCATGAGAGGCATGAAGACGGACAACTGTACAGTTTCCGAGAATCACATCGAAGAAGTTAAATATGCCTTCGACCGATATTGGACCAGTCGGGGTGTCCTATGTTGGACCACTGGTCCAATATAAGACACCCATGGTCCACTATACGTGCCATCCCAACACACATGAGATATGGAAATGTGTCATATTGAAATTTCTGCATGTATATGTGACTCCTACTTATGGCTCGGGGCCTTGTTGAGAGAGAGGGAAGGCTTACATTGTTAAACACGGGGTATACTATTTTCTGAAATATTCACTTTGTTAGACTGTTTTGCTGGAATATGCGGGAAAGTAAAAAACTAGTAATATTTGTTTCTTCAAAACTCCTCATTATTTTATTGATAATATAATCATCGCACGTTTTTTTAAAGTTTGATAGGCATGACTATTATTTTCACAGACAAACAAAAATGTGAAACTGCCTCTTACTTTTTTCATCAATGGTCAATAATTGCATTACCGTGGCAACATTTTAATTTTTTTTAGCGAAATTTCACCACATATACCAAAATTGGTTTTGTAAGTTTATGAGCTTTGTAAAATGTATCGGTTTGCATATGTGGCACGTTTACGTAACCCATAGCAAGCATCATAAGTCGATCACCCTCATTTGGGCAAAAACATCCCGTATTCTAACCTAGTCCCTCCTGCCAGAACAACCAAAACAAAAATATGAGAATGGGTTTATTTAGTTTTAGATTAAAAATACCTTATTAAGGCAAAGAAATACTTGGGAATGTCGCATCTGTTTGATTGATTGAGGTTAGCAATTTTATTTTCCAGAGGCAAATACGGAAAGTGGACCCAACAGGAACTGGATATAGAGCGGTCATGTCATTCAGAAATGGAGACGCCCGCCTCAACGCAACTAGCAGGACCTGGGATTCCGAAGGCTACCCTGAAGCGGCACTTAAACAACAAAAACTAAATCGCTAATGGTCCAAGAAAGTATTTTGGTCGCCCTTGCACTCTGCCGCCAGAGTTGGAGAAAATGCTAGTGGAGCATGTTTCTGAAATGGAGAATATGCTGATTGGTATGACCAGGAAAGATTTGATGGATATGGCATATCAGTTGGCTGTAGAGAATGGGATAAGGCATTGCGTCAACACTGAAAAACAAGCAGCTAGCAGACATTAGTATCGTGATTTTATGAGGAGACACCCTGAACTCTCTCTTCGTCAAGACGAGGCAACTTCTATTACGAGAGCCAAAGAGTTCAATCGTGAGAGTGTGTATGAATTCTACGATAAATTAGATACATTGGTTGACCCGTACGGATTCGATGCTACAAATATCTTTAACATGGATGAATCGGGTATAACAACTGTGCAGAGGCCTGGCCGGGTCCTTGGAAAAAGAGGGGGAAAGCAAATCGGATCTCTTACTAGTGGTGAGAGAGGCTTTACTACAACAGAGGTGTGTAGCATGAGTGCAGGGGGAAACTATGTTCCACCAATGAAAATATTTTCAGGCGTAAACGCATGATAAAATCACTGAAGGAAGGGGCGCCACCTGGAAGCGTCATAGTGAGTAATGAATCAGGCTGGATGAACAAGGAACTCTTCGTCGTCTGGCTGAAGCACTTCGTATCTCATGTTGGCTGCACCAAAGGCAAACATGATCTGTTGATTATTGACGGCCATTCGTCACACACGAAAAATACTGAAGCAATCCATTACGCCCGGGACCATGGAGTCGTCATATTATCTCTTCCTCCACACACAACGCACCGTCACCAACCCCTTGATCGGGTTTTCTATAAACCTCTGATGACCTATTACGATGAGGATTGTGACACTTGGCTGAGGACCGAAAAAACTACAGTCACCATCTCCTCAGTCTATATGGACTGATGCAGATTTCGCCGCGGCTGGAAGGTTCGAGTTGTCCTACTCGGAAACTGGTGTAGATGATCCATCGAATTCTGCCAGAGATGCCACTATGCAGAATGACAACTAGTCAAATACAATAAACACGTCCGCGAGCGAGCAACAGTCCAACAACCGAAGCCTGTCCACGAGCGAGCAACAATCCACTGATCCACAAGCAAGCAACTGTCCAACAACCGAAGCCTGTCCACGTGCGACCGACAGTCCAATGATCCATGTCCGCCCACAAACAAGCAACAGCTCAATGAGCTGAGCTCATCCACAAGCACCAGGCAGAATAGTTTCAGGCATGTCACAACCAACCCATGCCCATCCATGAGCGATTAACAGTCTAACAAACCTAACCTGTCCGCGAATGAGCAACAACAGTCTAATGACCCATGCCCGTCTACAAGCGAGCAACAGTCCAGCAACAAAACCTCTCCACGAGCGAGCAACAGTCCAATTATCCATGCCCATCCACAAACAGCAGACAGAGTGATTTCAGGTGTGTCGCAACCAATACAGATGGACGTTGTTTCTTCCGAGCCGTTGTTAGTTGTCAAGATCTCGATATGCAGCATGCAGAAGGAGACAACGATGGCAATTTAAAGGACCTGCGAATGAGAACACGAGAATTGACTTCAGCTGACGCACTACAATCCAACATGATTGCACATATGCTAGACAACTTTGTTCTTTATGAAAACATTGATGAGAGGACAATGAACGCAGATCTACCTCAGAGACTGTGTTACGCATATATCGAGGACAGAATCGCATCGATGGTGAATCCCAGTGAAATTATTGGGGAGACAGAGATCGTTGCGACGGCACGCTGTCTACAACGAACAGTGCATGTCTGCGTTGGAGAGAGTGTACTTGAATTTGGGACGGAATTTCAGGAGTCTGGTGCAACTATGAGTGAAGATGCTGGTCATTATGAAGCATTAGTCCCAATCACGGGGCAGCTGATTGATCAACCAGAGCTGGGTAGAAAGGTCATCTCACTCCTGCAATGCTGTCTCCCATCCCAAAACCAGCGATTTCTATGGCCAAGAGAAGAACCACCCAGTCGGAAATCATAACCTCCAGTCCCTATAAAAACCTTTAACAACAAAAGTCAAAAGGCACAAAAGTAGGCATAACTCAACAGTTGGCAAAAGAAACAGAAAGACAACAGATCCAGTTGATATAGGAAAAAGACAAAAACGGCAGCTTTCTCCTGCCAGCCAAAACGAAAAAAGCGGTCAATGTGACAACGAACCTTGGTACTGTGTACTGTGTGACGAAAAGCGAAAAGAAACCATGGTGAAATGTGTACACTGTGGGATATGGATACACATGAGTTGTGCTGGAGGCCTGCCCTATAACTATCGATGTTGCATGTGTCGGTAAAAGATCGAATTCCTAATTTGGTGATCAGGGATCATAAATTACTGACTGGTTTCTTTTTGCCATTATTAGACACTCTACTGGCCATTATTTCGTTGGTTTGTTCGTTTATCCGTGACAGATTCTACCATGGCAATCACTTCGTCGGCGTATTCCTGTATTCGTGACAAAATATAATTGTTTGTTCTCAGGTCAGAATTAAATTATGTCAAATCTATTTGGCGCTTAGTCGTCACATGTCATTTGTATGCTCACTGGAACGCCGTAGGTTTCGTGATTTATACATTAAGCCATTACCTTCTTACAAGTCTGAAGTGGGTGCTGAACCTTGGTTTCTTTCAAAGCATCAATAATTGACGGATGACGTATATTGAACCAGAAGCACCTATATTGGACCACCTGGTCCAATATCAGGACCACTGTAGTCCAATATATGTCACCCGTTACTCAAAATGGACCAATTACGAAAAACACTTTTTTGCATTTTGTGGAAAAAATAACAAATGCAATGACTCTATTTCCTGCTTGCACACAGAGCTTGTAGTGACTCGTGGCCTGATCCTTAATAGTCCTCGGTATCACGTACAGGAATGGAGAAAGAGGGCTCGGAAGTTAGGGGGTTCAATATCGATGCACTTCCCCTACATTTGAGATGCAGTGAGGGAGAAGTCGTTGTGTGCATGCGTAAAAGTTGAACATCTAGATTGTGATGTCAAAAATTGTGTGTATTGCTGGCGTGATGATGCGCGGCTTGAGTAATCGACAACCGGCGAAGATCTACGTTATGAAACCACGTACAACCGAACTTTGAAAACAAGAGCTTCAGCGAGCAATGAGGGTGGTTCCAGTTCCTTCGGACTGTGTGCTTTATCGGGATCTGTCAGGGTGTTACTGTTCTTATCATTAGTAGGCCTGGCTCGCGTGAAAAGGGGCGCCTCTTGACGGCTTTTCCTTTGTGGTAAAATGCCTCGCTTTCCCAAACCGATCTTATTCGTCAATTTATGCACATTCTTATTACAGCCAGGCGTTTTTGTTTATGCAAATCAGCCTTTGAAGTTCTCGGTACGAGTACTCCACCGGGTTACACTTCTTAGTTGCATCCCGCTTTTCAACTGCCATGTCCACTACCTCGTCACGAGTACACGGCTTCTTCTTCTGCTTCTTGACTTTACTAATGATATCAGTAGCCGAGTCTATCCAAATTTCTTCCAATTCCTCCCAGATTTCGTTGGGAGTGCTAGATCATTCATCTTACAAAAACTGACTAGTTTCTCGCCGTTCTCGTTTCGTTCACCGGGTCCTAACTTTCCAAATCCGTTGTCGCGATCATCAACATCATCAGCTTTGGTATTGAAATCGCCCATTACTACTCATCTGCAACTACTCGTAGAACGCTTCAGACTCTTCGTCGGAGTGCGCAGATGGTGGTGCATATAACTCTATCAACAGGCTAATATCCTCAGATCAAAACAAGAAAAGGAATCCAACAAATAGCTAGAAGTATTCCTACATGAAATCGAAGCTGAAAGGCTACTGGTGACATTTGTGTTAGAACCACGCTGATAAATATAGATTACCCCGCAATTCACGTCCTTACTATGACATTAATGTAAAAATAGTGGCATGCCTTATTGTGTCGGATTAGTATGTTTTGTAATTTGTCAGTTCCTTTGATTTACACCACATAGTAAACATATAATTGCTTGTTCCAACTTCATGCATCGCCCAATTCCGGGGTACTTGTATTTTGTGGTATTACTTTTAGTATGTTTTACTGTTTCTGCATTTATTATATCTAATCAGTTTACAGGCAATGCCGAACTAACAGCTGCAAATGTTTATAAATAAGATTGACATTTATTAACTGAATATAAAAGTAGCTTAAGTGCCTTAATACCTTCTGGAATATACACTTGTAGAGTAACTATATCCGGGTATGTGGTAAAGCAATTCAAGTTTATTTATAATTGGACTGTAGTGATACAAAATCACAATGACTGCACTCTATGAGGAAAATTGTTTCGAGTCATGGGTCTAACAAGTATCCAGTTATGTTTTGGTCGATTTTAAACTGGCTTCAATATAAATTGGCATTGGTCACGTATTATTGGCTGTTGCTACGGAAACAAATTACATGACATCACCACAATGTCTTGGAAAATTATCTGCTACTTAAAACACTTATTAAATAGGCTTGCTTCGAAGCTGCCCCCCCGATGCGAATTCAATGTCGAAGCTGTAAATGTCAATCATCTACAAATAATCTACATTTTCAATGAAGCTTTGTGGATCACTATGAAAACAATATTACCATTGACATGAATGAGTGTTTGGATTAATTTGGTATTGATATAGTAACAGACTTCTTGAACAAAATATATGACAGCGGAAGAATCCCAACTGATTTAATCAAGATCCATTTTGTAGCAATACCAAATAAACCTGGCACGATTGAATGTGAACTACATCGCACAATTACTATCATGAGTCACTTCACCACGATGTTGCTTAAAATTATTATGACCAAGATGAGAAACAAAATAAAGCCGGAAATTGCTGAAGAACAATGTGGATTTGTAGACGATAAAGATACAAGTAATGCAATATACATCCTACGAACACTGATTGAGAGAGAGCATTGGAAGTGCAGAAAGATCTATATGTATGTCTTATAGATTACACAAACTCATTTGACAGAGTTCATCATGAAGAAATCATATCAATACTGCATAGTTTGAACATTGATGGGAAAGATCTGAGAGTTGTGAGAAATCTGTACTGGGAACAAACAGCAGCAATACGAATAGAAAATGACATCAGTAAATTTCAAGAAATTAAACATGGTGTAAGACAAGGGTGTGTCCTATCACCCGATTTCTTTTCAATATATAGTGAGATCATCTTACGTACATTAGAAGATATGTCAAGTATTCACGTAGGGCGCTACAACATGAATTATTTACGACATGCAGACGACACAATACTGACTGCTGAGAATGAAATAGATCTACAACAAATGCTATATACAGTAATAAGGGAAAGTGAGAAAAAGGCCTGTCCCTGAACAAAAAGCAGAAACCATAGTCATTTCAAAGAAAAATTACACTCCAACGTGAAACATAGTAGCATATGGCACTGTCTTGAAGCAAGTCCGAAAGTTTAACTATCTGGGATCACTAATAACACTTGACGGCCGATGCAATGATGAGATCAAGATACGAATTGCACAGACCAAAGCAGCTTTTTACAACATGACTAACATTTTAACAAACAAAAATATATCACTTGAAATGAGAAAACGTGTACTGCAATGCTACATAAAGCCCATATTGCTATATGGATGTGAATCCTGGACAATAAGCAAACGTTCACAAAAAAACATAGTAGCCACTGGAATGTGGTTCTTAAGAAGAATGCTGCGAGTGCCATAGACAACAAAGCAAAGCAATGGAATCATCCTTAGGACAGCTAATTCAAAAAGGTCATAAACAAAATTAGAACACAACAGGCACGATTTATAAGCCATAACATTACAGTGTTCTGCCTAAGTCGAATTTGCAGGGCGTTATGCCATGCCCTTTTTCGGTGACGCCATGGTACCCAAAAAGACCAAATGAACGCCCTGCCTTTTTTATACGACGCCCTGCTATATTTTGCACGTAACCTTATTCGTGGCTATAGACGGTTACACGATTGTGTATATTAATTTACGAACGCCCCGATCTCGAAACGCATACCGATCGCGCCACACGCGCGGTTAGATTGTTCCCAACTGAGCGCATCCCGCAATCGGGAATGGAATCGTCACGAGATCGGTAAAAGAGGGATAAAGGTATGTAGTTAGAAAATGATGTGGGATCATTTTGTGTGTGGATGTAATATATATATATATATATAAGTGTGTGTGTGTGTGCGCGCGCGCGCGCGCGCGTGCGTGTGTGTATTACTTTTGCAATTTTAAGTTGATCAGGGCATTTTTTAGTGTTTAATACTTGGTTTATCAACACTGTTAGGGTTTTGACTATTTCAGGTTCATTGATTTAAATAATTTGCTTGACTTTCCATCAAAGCCATAAATATTTTTATTACAAAGGTTGTGGATAATTTGTGATATGAATGTATCTTGTATTTCAATAAATTTAAAAACTATTATTTATGAAATATTGAGTAACATTATTTGTGCTTGTATATGATATACGTCTTTCAAGCTTTGGGCCTATTTGAGTAAAATAATGGTTAAATTCATTTGCATGACGTATATAGTACTATACACAGTCAAGGGCATTACACGATGAGATCGCATAACCAACATGGAAATATCCAAAAGAACACACATCCTGGAAATAGAGAATTCTACGGTGCAAGTCACGCCTGGACAGGAACTGTAGCTCATGTGGGTGAATATTTGACAACTGGTCAAATTTTGGTTTTTCGAACTCCTACATTTGTTTTCAAATAAGAACACATTTTAACCATGTGTCATTATATAATATCTGTATTATGTAAAATCGTCCATGTCCACGCATTACCATGCAAACTGGAATTCAGGGAGGATAAAACGTTTTTGTCATGTAAACTGTGGTGTCATTAGTGTCACATGCTTATATTTCGCCATGCAGTCATTTTCATTTTAAATTATTTTAATCAAATTGTAGGCATATTTCAACATGTTACCAAATGAAAAAGGTATACATAATAAATTCAATTGTTTAGATGCAATAGATGCATATCCTGCTGTCATTGCTGTCATTGTTTTTATTTCTTTTTATAAAATATTAGGCATACAACACCATTTTACCTAATTAAATATATTTTAAATCCACTTGTTTATAAGTCAGCATGACGCCAATGACAAAAATGTTACTCTAATGATATAAATGTGATGAAATGACACGACATGACATATGGGGAAGGTGGCGGAAGTGGTGGTCTACCCTGTCAGTACTAAATCTTTTGAGTTAGGAAGCTGATGCTATCAACAAGTCTACAGCCAAACCGTCATCATGATGGTGGTGAGCCTGCGCATGGCAGCGCGCCCACTTCAGGGCGGGCGGAAACATCCGTCAACAGGCAAAGGTGTAACCATCCTGCAATTAAATGTTGAGGGCTTTACCATCGCCAATCTCAACATTATTGAACAGTTGGCTTACAACAAAAAGGCAATCGCAATCCTGCCTGGCAACCTTCAACAATGCAGACACTGAATGGTCGTTCGTATGCCAGTCACCACCCCAGTCAGATACTGAATGGCATGTCGTAAACGTACAAAGTAAGAACATTGTCAGCGTGTACAAACTGCCACGAACGAACCTGGAAGTAACAAAACTTCCAACGATCAGCTCTCCCTGCATATACCCCGGTGATTTCAACTGTCAACACGTCGGATACAGACGCAACAACAACGACGTATGAATGGCTGGCAGACAAAGCATCAGCCAATGACCTCACATTACTACACAACCCGAATGAACAAGACTCCTTTCACTACGGACGCTGGAATACAACATCGAATCCAGACCTTGTCTACGTTGGACAAAACAGAGAAGAACCGCTACCAGAAAGACGTGTTCTTGGAAAGTTCCCACGGTCACAGCATCGACCGACCCTCGCTCATCTCCCAATCATTCTTGGTGGTGGAAGTGGAACTTGCGAAAGGCACAATGGAAGACGTTTGCAGCAGACACATACTTGGACACCAATTCCCTGCCACCACCGGACTGTAATAACACAGACGACACACATAAAGCATACTGCGACATGTTAACAAATGCAGCAAAGCGAAACATCCCTCGAGGCTGCCGAAAGCATTATATGCTGGAACAGTGAATGCCAAGACCTTTACGATGAATACATGTCATCTTCAAGAACAAACAAACTTGGGACAGCAACCGCCCTGCTCCAGCTTGGAGCACTGATACGCTGGCTTGTTGGCACCAGTTGGGGAGCAACGACAACAAAGACACTATGCACCTCCACCTTAAGCATTAGTGTATGCGCCGGCAAAATACTACGCACCAGTGTGGTGCAGGAGTGCACACACATCAAAAGTGGACATCAACTTTAACAGCTCCGTACGAGTCGTCATTGGATGCCTGAGGCCAACCAGAGTAATAATAATAATGACAAACTTTTATAGCGCCTAAATCCCCAGGAATCTGAGCTCAAAGGCGCAACATACAAAATCATTGGGCAAAATCGTTAACATGGACAAGCAAGAGTCGTCATTAGAGCAAGGGACCGCCGAAGGTTAGGGTGGGAATGCAATTTCAAATAAATAAGTAAGATGATCTGAGATTCCTGGGGATATCGAAAAAACGAAGGGACTAAACAAATAGGATGGGTGTTGCATAGAAAGGGTACGATATGTGAAAGTGGCTAATTTGAATTGTATTCGATATGTAACTGGAAGCCAATGCAACTGTCTAAGTAGGGGCAGAGATGGTGAGAAACGAGGTGCTTTTAGTACTATACGTGCTAAAAAATTTTGTACACGTTGGAGTTTAACTAAGTCCTTTTCAGCAATATCGTTTAGGAGAGAGTTGCACCAGTCAAGGATACTGCTAATTAGATACACTGATATTGTTTTAGCAGTAGATAAAGACAAATGACGCTGAATTCGGCGGAAATCACGTATATGGTAGAAACAGGATTTACATACTTGAGAAATGTTCTGCATAAAGCTGAAATCACTGTCAAAGATAACACCTAGATTACGAACAGTATCTGATGGTGATGTATCATTATCAAGCAATTTAACTGGAAAGTAGTTAACAACCTTGTTTCGTTGTTGGTTTGTGCCAATAATAATTATATCAGTTTTATCTGGATTTAGTTTCAATTTACTTGCTTCCATCCACAGCAAGATGTCTTTGAGACAGTCATTTAAAGTTGATAGAGATGTCTGTGTGTCAGTTGATGAAAGTGATATATACACATGTGTGTTGTCAGCATACAAATGATGATTTATATTATGATTAGTTATGACTCGACTAAGGGATGTAGTGTATAAGCTAAACAGAACAGGGCCAAGGACAGAACCAGTGGAACACAAAATAGAAGATGTTCTGGACAACACAGTGAGCCAGATATGTTAATGCTTTGGTATTGGTCTGAAAAATATGAAAGGTATCAGGCAATAATTTTGGTTTCTCCCGATGAAGGACGCTATTGATGGCTTTCCACAGATCTTTCAGAATTTGTTGATACTAAATTCGTATAATAGTCTGATTTTGCTTTTGACATCATGTGGTTGCGCAGATGTAACTGCTTAGTATAGCGGATCCGATCAAGGGATGAACGGGTACGTCGCCAAATTATTTCAAGATATCGACGGCGACGTTTTGTTTGTACTATATCTAGTGACATCCATGGTGACGAACGTATACTTTTTTTGTTTGGGGGCATGTTTATCAAGAAGATTATTTAGTGTAACGTAGTACTGGATTACTAGTTCACACAGTGTAGTTTTTGGATGAATTAAGAGATCTGAATTTGCAAGGTCCTCACGAAGAAGGACTATATTAATGTCATGTCGGAAAGTAATAAATTGTTGTGCTGGTCTTGACTCGACTCTGAGACACAGATCAATAATTACAGTATGATGATCTGATAATCCATCAGTAACAGATACTGCCGTGATGTTATTGCAGTTTGACCTAGTAACAAACAAGTCGAGACAATGCCCATGGATATGAGTAGGGAATGTGACTTGCTGTTGTAAGTCAAATGTTTGAAGTGCATCCATGAATAACCTAGTATTAAGGATAAGTAAATCAACATGGATGTTGATATCTCCTAGAATATATAATTCTTCATGTAATTGTAACGTTGTTTCAAGAAAATCTTGAAATTCATCAACAAATTTACTTGTGTTTCCAGGAGGACGATATATGCAAATAAAATTCGCAGACATAGATTAATTTATAGATTTTATAAGAATACATAATGCCTCGATGCTGTGGTATACAGGTGAATGAAGGATTTCTACCTTGAACAAATCAGAAACTAGAAATGCGACACCACCACCCTTACCTGACTGGCGTGAATGATGGTGTAGAGAAAAGCCAGGAAGATTGATATCAACAAAACAGGAGACAATATCATTTTTTGTCAACCATGTCTCAGTCATTGCTAAAATATCAATATGTTTTGATGCTATTAAATCTGAAAGGGCAGCAGTTTTGTGACGAACAGATCTAAGATTGGTAGTCGCAAAACGTATCTTATGAAATGTTTTTGAACCAGGATTAATTGACACATCACCTGCCAGAAGGAGAATAATGGATGATTTAAAAGATGGATTTTTTCACTAAGTTTTTGTGCATAGACCAAGGCAGGAAATATGTAAAGCAGGGTTTTTGGCAAACTGACCTGTTCACTATTTTGAACGAATATTCTAGATTGATTATAGGTATGGTTAATTTCATCTTCACTAAAGTAACGTCTGTCTTGAAAAAATACAGGTAGACACAATAAACATATCGTGACCATGAAGAGAAAACACATTTTGTATAAATACTTAAAAGGCTTACTGAGATATATAATTAATACATGACACCGAAAATAACGAATTAGAAAGAGGTTGCAAAGACCAAGACTAAGTGCCGCTGCAGGGAAAGGTGTCACAATATATTTATGTATGAACTGATAATGATTGAGTGAATTAGCTATTTTCGACCAGGACTCTAGTCTCTACGTTGTGACTCCTAGGCCTGTTAGATGGAGGAATATCAGATTACAGATACTGCAGCTCAGCCTTCGATAAAACAACAAACAAGGAAAACAGTGTATATATACATATATCATGTGCAGAAATAAGCCTGAAGTAATGTTTTAATTTAAAAAAAAGACGATACGTAGCATATAAAACATGTGTCATGTATAACTGAAAATAAAATTACGACGTAAACACTACGCGAAAAAATAACGTTACAATTTTGAATAACGGTCTAAGACTGAACTCTTCACATATTGCGAGTGAGCGATATTATAACAGAAAACAAGATTCAACGTAACAAACAAAGCCAAGAAATAAACATTTGTATACTTATCTGAATAATGAGTAGAACATTTATACCGTTGTATAATCAATATATTGTTAAATTAAATAATTTAAAGAATGAAGCCGTGACAATTATGAAATAAAGGAAACATAGCAACAGAATAGTTTTGAAAATAACGTTGGCGGTCGCCTAACAACTATCTGCGCTTGTAGGCATTGCGCCACCGACACTTCGAATACAGGCAGCTGTGCTGGCCCTGATCAGGCGTGCAGGAAATCTGACCGTCTGCTACACAGCGCTGCTACACAGCATCTTCTCGGAAAGAGCTAGGGAACAGCGCCTGAAATCATGACACCCTCTCAACAGCCTGCACACGAACTTGTGTGTGGCCCCAAGTGAAACAACAGCACACTGGGTATCAACAAAATGGAGAGAGGAGTGGCTGTCAAAACCAACCTCCCTACCTAGGTTCATTTCAGAACCATTGATCACAGTGCTAACGGGAGTTGGAAGATTGAAAGCATCTATGTATGGTTGGAGATTATGTGAAAGCACTGCATGCGAATGTGGTGCCGACCAACAATCAGCAGACCACATTATCAGCCACTGCACTCTCTCCGGTTCTCCAAACGGTGAGACCTGGCGACCCAGAAGTGGCTGCTCGACAACACACTGCAAGTATAGGCTGTAGACACAGGCGAGAAGAAGAAGAACGCTAATTAGTTTTCCGTTGACATTTCATGGTAGGATCGTTCATACACACCAATTACACATTCTGGCGATTTTGTATAAAGATGTATCTTTAGTTTGCTAGACCTAAATGCCGTTTTCTTATGACAAATAATCCAAGAGGACAACTCAGAAACCGAGATATAATACAACAAATAAACTATCTATCTACATTTCGATCTTCGTGCTGAATTGCACACGTAAAATGTACAAATCTTGCGATATGTGTTACATAGAAAATGTTTGATAATTTCTTAGGTAGAATTTAACACATCGTTACCCTAATGACAAAAACTTCGCGAAATATACTTTTAAATGTTTAAATAATTAAAACAAACTTCATTACCTAAGTCATGCCCATATGTTAGCAGGAGAGGTTCCGACAGTCCCCTGTAATGTATTAGCATATTTTTAATCAATACATATAAACAGAATAACAGCTGGTAATTGTGACGCTTTGGCGACACGCAAATTCGATAGGGGTACCGGTGTCTTTCGTATTTTTTCTTTGCATTTGACAATTTCCAAAACACAAAAACATCCAATGATAACTTATACATGTCGAAATATACCAATACATAATTAAAACATAGGGGTATATTCTGTGCGTTTAAAATATGTAGAATGTTGGCGACACCTTTTTTCCACTTTGTCAAATTTTGGCCCATGTATATGACGATAGGCTCCCTAAGCACATTCTCTGCTCTCAACTGTCACGGAAGGGACTCGAAGTAGAAGTCTTCCGACATGAAGTACACGGTGAAGAGACACTACAAAGACGATGTAGGTCCCAAGTAGTAGTCTCCACTCAATAATGACCCATATTGAGAAAACGGCTGTAAACTGGACCAAGCATGCAGTCATATGGTTACGATTATAATTCTATGTAATAAAGGCCGCCTTGTATATTACGAAAACATCGTTCTATGGTGAAAGGAAACATTTTATTCTGGTATTTTCTCCAATGATTAATTTCTCTGGCCATGATATACGACTACTTTTAGCCCAGTCCAGAGCAGTGGATGCTGTGAAGCAATAACGCACACACGGATTAACTGACATGGATAAGATGAGACATGCAATCCACAAGTTCACATTAATTGCATAAGTAAAATGATTGTGGCGCGACATTTATTCAAATGCAATTCATTTAGGCATGTCATTCGTGCAAGTGCCTTCAGTCACGCATTGAATCCCAGCAGTATCATTCAATCACATTACAGAACATTGCCCAAATGCCATCCAGTTGTGTATATTCTTGTAATTTGATCTAAGCACCAAATGTCCTGATGTCATTATATAATTAATGGTATACGTCATCATTTTAGATTCGATTACATAAAACAAACGACTAAAACGAGTGTTCTGTTCACATATTCATGGTTTTGCCCACAATAACTTAAATAACGATCGTTCTTTGGTGATTAATTTGTCTTATAGCATGGTAGCTGTTTCGTAATGTATAAATACGTTGCTTAGTTGTAAGAAACGTGTTGTTATTTGATTTATAATGCTGACTAGATTGCCAATAACAATATCTACAATACGATATAAAGAAGGAAGCAGTTTTCACAATACTGAAAAGAAACCGACAAGCAGATACTGTTTTTAATGGACAAAACAAGCGGTCGTTTTCTACGTAACATCTGTGCATAAATAACACAAGTAGTTATATGCCTGTTGGTCTAGTTGAGCGGCGCTATTAAGTGAAAAAAACTAGACCAAGTAGGAGAAGAATCATTTGTTTGAAAACGTATTCTGATGCACCCGTCAGATGTCAACATATGTATGCAAATGACTATTCGTAAGCATTCCATTGATTTGCTTTACACCATTTTAATAACATTGAATTATTCATTTAGTTAAATAAGACTATGCCCCAGAATATGGCACAACTTCGTGTGGACGAGAACTGCGTGGGGTTGGTAATGTTTGCCCCACAAGTGATCATGGAAGTGCTGTGTCCGACTATGATAAGGACTATGACAACATGATGTGAACAAAAGCTGTGTGACGTTGAGCGTAACGCGTTAAACTAATAGCCGCTATTTGACGTTATATACACATATATGTGACGTGAACGACGTAACTCTTTCGTGTGTGATATTTATGTGACCAGTACACAGTGTTGATGAGTACTGTATCATAATTCACACATCTTAGAAGAGTCACAATTAATGAACACTTATAATAATTAGTAATTGAAAACAGCTGCAACCGCCAACCAGTGATATATATATATATACACAGTATATATATATATATGTATATATATATATATATATAAAACATATATTATATATATATATATATATAATATATATATATATATACATATATATATATATATATATATATACTGGTCACATAAATGTCACATTACGAAAGCGATATCTAATTATATCTATATGGTCGATTCTAAAAACAATGGAGGCAATTGAATATCAAAGGAGTGTCATAGAAAATGCCACGATTAAATTCATACTGTGGGGACATATCCTAGACATGAACCTAAATTTGCCAGATGTTTCCTTGAAATCTCTGTCCAGGAAGAACGATTGATGTTCAAGCACGATGTTGTAATGTTGTCCTTCCTATGTAAGCTAAAAGTACTAACTGACATCTCAATGATGTCCACTACACAGAAATGCCTCAGATAAATTAATAAAAAATGTAATTGTTGCTGTGTTCATGTCTCATGCAAAGTTCGCCCCGCACCATCTATCACACTTGGTGGGTCTTCACATCTACCATTGTCTGCAACACAATTCCTGGCTTAAGACCGAACTGCTTTGTACCATGCTTTCAATGAAACATACCGAAAATTTAAGTAGGGAAGACAAGCTGTCTCTGTATGAAGGATTAGAGCATGACAAGAACGCAGAATATGTTTCAGGAAAAAGGAAAAGGGGATAAATGCTCCTAGTTGGAAGTCTGCAAGTATCTAAATAATTCCAGGTTTCGTTTTGCTATTAGGCTCAAAATATTGAATCAAACAGTGCTTATTCTGAAAAATAGTAACTTATTGTTTAGCGATCGGTGATATGTAATACATAATATTCCTCCGCACTGTATTTGTTTGTGTGGTGCGTGCGTGCGTGCACCACACGTGTGTGCGTGTATGTATTTGTCTTATTGAAATATGTACCCTTTTAAGTATTGAAGCGCCATTTTGGGAGATTGCCCACCAGTGACAATTATCTCTCTCAGCGCCCACTTTGCTGCTTGCAAAAACCAGCGCCGGATTAAGGGTAGGGCAGACAGAACCCATAACTATTTGATACGGAGGTCTCCACGAAATGTTTGTTGGATCATAATTCCATGGCTTTGGGTCGAAAAATGGTTATGAAAAGCCTGTTGTGCCTCTGCATAGTAAAAGGTAAGTTCCTATGTAGCGCAGTATCCAGGCCTTAGGACTGCTCAAAGCGCTTTACACTTTACTCCCTGGCTGACCTGTTCAATTGAACACCATCACGACTTCTATGGCACACATTCCGCCACGCTGCAATTAATGCGAGAAGACTATTCGTACACAAATATTCACCACTGTCTATAGTCAGGTACTCATTCATACAACTGGGTAAACTGTATGGAGCAACGTAGAGTGAACGAAGTAGCCCAAGGTTCGACACGGCAGCACTGGATTGAAACCCGGGTTCTCTCGAATGAGAGTCCGCTGCTCTGTTCACTGCGCCACTGCGTTCCATGTGACAAGCGTGACAACTGACAACCTAATGGGTGATTACGCTAGGTGATATACGTGCTCAAAGATAACCAACCATTTACATATGTCTTGCACTGATTCACTTGTGCACAGTGACATTCTATTGTAAGTCAAAATTGGTGGTATTGAGCTGAATTTTCAAAGATGTTCAAAGATAAGGAAAGCATTCGCACAGACAGAGAACACTTCATGCACGGGTAAGTTAATACTTGATCAGCGACTTTGTGGTGCATTTCCTAATGTCGAAATAGCACTTCGTACCTATCTAGTGTTGATTGTCAACTACTGCAGGCAGGCAGGCAGGCAGGCAGGCAGGCAGGCAGGCAGGCAGGCAGGCAGGCAGGCAGGCAGGCAGGCAGGCAGGCAGGCAGGCAGGCAGGCAGGCAGGCAGGCAGGCAGGCAGGCAGGCAGGCAGGCAGGCAGGCAGGCAGACAAACGTTCTTTTTTAAGACCCATCTGCATATCACTCAATAAGTGAGTACATAAAAGCATAACTATAGTAATCACATGGTATACAAATTATCCCGTGTTGGTCAGGTAGACTCCCACTAAGGCTAAAAAGCCGCTCTCATGAGAACCACCACTACTGCAGTAGTGAGCGTTTGTTTTCAAAATTGAAACACATCAAGAATACGCTTCGCACAACAATGACACAGGAGTGGCTCACCTATCTCGCACTATAACGAATCTATAAAATATGACGTTTTGTGTCTCTGTTGTGTGTCACGTCTGTATCTACATATATAATATTCCGAAATAAAATTATTTGTAACAATAGTTTTATTTTGGTATCATTGGATTTTATTATATGTCTAATTAAATATTATAATATACCATATTTGTAGGCATGTTTTGTTGTAAAACAGTGCAGCATTATACAAAAGGCTACGTGGTTTCTATCGGTGTAAATGAATGCAAATTTTCTGCATTTTATATTTAATTTATTAATTTTATTTGAAGTAGTATGTCAAATATAATTATATAGGTTGATATTAAAGTTTTAGTTATATAAACTGAGAAGGGCATAGCGCCGTGTAAGTTGCACGACTTCAGCTGTGTCCCTTCAACAGTAGTAGCACATCAAACTGCCAACTGTATTTTGTTGTTGTTGTTGTTGAATAAACTTTTTATTCATTAATCTTGAGTGCATGACTCATTTCCGTAACACTTTAATTTAATATACTAGTTGAACTGTTATGTCACATACAGTGTATAGTTATACACGTTGACTCAATAATACATTTTTACTTACGTAAATCGTGATTGCATGACTCATTTCCCTAACTGTATTATTAAACAAATAGCTGAGTTACTTGTAGCCTGTGCTAAACCTGTTTGGAAATTGTAACTCCAAGATCCCCCGCACACGAATTTTCAGTTCCATACATGTAAAACGTATGGAGATAAGTGCCATTTTTTTTAATTCTGACCCCCAACACCCTCAACCCCCGGACGAATTTTAAAAAACCATCTACAAACTACCCCAACGGGTCCATTAAAACATTGTAACCCCCATCCCGGACGAATGTTTAAAAATGGGCCCACTATAAATTGCACAGTGCACACAAAACGTCAGCCCAATACATGCAAAACTAACGAAAATAAACAAACAAGCAGACAGAGAGAGAACCGTATTGTTTTATAATATAGATGTTTATAATGATTTACGAATCTGGCTGAGATTTATGTTTACATAGTACGGAGATTTTCCCTAGGGCACACACTGTGTTAGGACACATACACATATAAACATTGGATATATGATATATGTCTGGAAGTACAGTATATTCAGTTTCAATCTCCCCATGCAAATTCGCACATACACACAATTGTACATTAGAGATTGACATGGTATACACCGCAAGTTCAGTCCTTAGAAATCAGTATATTTATGGCTGGAAGAACAAAATATTTCTTGTAACAGTTTTTGTGTGCAATGTGCATTCTGAGCCGTCGACCAGACGGCAGAGTTTCAAAAGAAGAACTGAGTGGATGAGTGATATCATGGTGAATTTGGACAGTTTTCTTCTTAAAACCTGCAGATAAATATCACATAGTTGCAGTTGATTCATGCCAACAATTGTGCCCGCCCGGTAGACCACCCGAGCCAGCTTTGCTTTGTTTTTGGCAGTTAAATGTTCATACCTATGTTAAAAGAGAGCACACTTTCAGTCAATGACCTGTACACCATCTGCAGAACCTCTGTGTTGACATTAAAGCTCCTTGTGTGCCTTTTTACGTAGTCTACATTGTCAGAGAAAGTAAGATTGTCATCAACAACAGTACCAAGATACTTAAAAGTGGACACTCTTTCCACCGTTTGCCATTTGCTCACCAGTACTTAAGTCAGAGGATGCGATGCTACCTTAAATCGACCATGTCCTAAGCATATCTCCTGTGTTTTCTGGGCATTGAGCTCAAGAAAACTCTTATCAAACCATGATACAAGCAGATCAATACAAGCAGTTCAACATACTGGTAGTACTGTGAGAGTGAATACTCATCTTTAAGACATGCAGTAAGTGCCATGTCATCAGCATATTTTATAAACTTAAGAACATTAGCATTACACATTATCTCATTTGTGTACACTGAGAAAAGAAGAGGGAACAAAACACACCCCTGGGGAACACCTGTGTTTAGGACACGTTCATAGACATAGCTGAACAATCAGGCAAGACTGTATATTCAGAGAGTGAGTCTGCCCCTGTCCGAACTGACAGTGGATCAACTTTCACACAGACACGCTATGGTCGGGCACACAGAAACGCTCTGATCCAAAGAACCAGAGTAGGATTCACCTCTAAGTCAAGTAGACGCTGCAGTAGTAAATGAGGCTGTATGGTATTGAAAGCCGAGGAGAAATCCATAAAAAAGATCTTGACAAATGTCCCAGCATAGTCTAGATGTTTAGAGACTGTGTCGAGCATTGTTAAAGAGGTATCCTCCACCCCCTTCCCGCCCTGTATGCAAATTTAAGGGGATCCATGCGACCGGCCACTGCTGCTGTATGTACTATTCTTTCCATGCATTTACACAACCCAGATATTAATGTAATAGGTCTAAAATCTGTCATGAGAGTGGCTATGTTTGTTTTAGGTACATGTCTAATTAGTGATGACCGCCATAGACGCGAAACAAACTGAGCGTCCAACAAACGTTGGAACAGGCGTGTAAAACACTTCCTAGCTGAGCTGCACATTCTTTTAAAACCTTTCCTTTGAGACCATCTGGTCCTGTTGCTTTCCGAGGATTAATATGTGACAGTACAGAAAAAACACCATCTTCACACACTAGAACTGGTAATGGATTAAGAGCTTGGCACAGATAATCACAGTCATTTCTGAAATCTTTATTAAAACGAGCATCAAATGTGTTCAATTCATTTGCAAACTTCACCGGATCTGGACATTTTACTTCCTGTTTTGTGTGTGTATTCCTACCCATCATAACATTAAGACCTTTCCAAGCGTCTTTAGCATTAATAGTTTTGAATTGTTCCTCAACCTTATTTTTGAACTCAAGTTTAGCAGTTGTGGCCTTGCATCGATATTAGTTTCTCTAGTTCCCTGCCTTTCTGTTTATTCCCCTGCAGAAATGCAATCTTTTTCTCATTCAGACACTGCTTCAAATCCTTGCCGATCCACGGTTTATTATATGGGTATATGCAAACTACCCTTATAGGGATGATAGAGTCCTCACAGAAAGCTGTGTAGGATGTGATTGCATCAGTCAATGCGTCCTGGTCAGATTCGAAGCTTTCAAAGAAGACATTCCAATCTGTTGCTTCGAAGCAGCCTCTGAGAGTCTCAGTATTATCAGTAAGTCCATTGTTTCATGTTTCATCGTTAAATGAAACAGTCAATATTTCGTAATGTTTGGTATTGGCAGTCTCTCGTACGAGAGTTCGTCCATCTTGTTTTGAAGGGAGCGCGCGTTAATCAGGGTGATGGCGGGTAGGGGTAGCCTGCAACCTCTTCTTTTCAGTCGATTTCGGACCCCACCCCTCGATCCACGTTTTTCACGTTCTGTGTCAGATCACTCCTGTCAATATCACATTTAGGTGCTGGCGAGTCTACATGTTCAAAGCTTAACAGGTATTCACGATAGTGCACAATGGCTGATCCCTCAAGATAATCCGGTGTCACGAAAATCGTTTGTGCGGATTTCATCACGAGACACACCATAAACCACACGGCTGAACACTTCACAAACGTCCTTGCATACATTCTGGCACAGTCTTGTGCCATTGACAAAATCACAAATGTTAATAAAACGACAAAATGTAGGAGCAGCGAGAGCCACGAGTTCGCCAACGGGTGGCGCCCTCTGTGTGACGATGCAGTAAGATACACAACGCTCTGAGACATTGAGATCAAAATAAAACAAAACTTTCTTGCAAATAATTATAACCTATGGCATGTACGCGCGATGCATAATAAAAAAAACGGGATCGGAACTTACTTTTGGACCGCCACAGCGGTACCAAAACCATATTATCATATCACCTATTCATGTAAAGGATATAATATAATATAAATTATGTTTTCAATGTTATTACTGTTACGTTATGTGCTATGCATGATTTGCAACACACAAACCACGGACCTGTGTAATATAGTGGTTGGAACATCGGACTATCGATCGAGAGGACGGGGTTCAAATCCACCTATTTTTACAAAAGTGAGAAGTAAATAATCTAGCCATGGATGCACTTTTAACGACAAAAATCGTAACAAGTTATGTTGTGTAATTTGCAGGGGCGTGTCCAAGGAGGGTAGTCTGGGGGGGGGGGGGCACAAAAAGCACAGTCTCGGCTCCTGTCTCGGCTCGACTGATTAAATCGAAAGATGGAGGGTGCTGTTGA